>JAXCLP010000060.1:849786-874584 GCA_035584035.1 Lepidocolaptes lacrymiger | reverse complement strand
GGCCGGGCCAGCTGTGGGTGCAGAGCCCAGTGCTGTGGGTGCTCCCGGCTCTCCGCCCTGCCGGGGGGATTTGGGAGATGGGATGAGCCCCCGAGGGGCTCTGTGGGTGCTGCCCCCTGGCCCCCCTGCCTGGAGCCACCCCCAGCCCTGGCACCAGAGCCGTGGCCCTGGCAGGGGCCAACCAGCAGCTCCCAAAGTCCTGCTGCCTTTTTAAGGGCAACGGGCCCGCACCGGGGACTCTCTGAAACACTCGGGGGAGGCAGGAGAGGTGCCCAGGAACCACCACCCAGAGCCAGGGGGGCTCAGCGGGGTCGGGGGGGGCCCATCATTATCAAGGGCTCCCAAGGTCCTCTGTCCCCCGTGGTCCTGCAGGGATTGGGCTCTGGGCTGTCACCCTGTGGGGTAGGACGAGGACAGGGACACGATGTGTCCTCAGCATTCCCAGCCTGTTCACACCTCCAGTGTCCCCCAGGGATGGCTCTGCCCTGGAAGGAGGGAGCAGAATCTGGGCTGTCACCCCATGGTGATACGGTGTCCCCTCAGCATTCCCAGCCTGCTCACACCTCCCAGCTCCCTCATGAATGGCTGTCCCAACAGGGAGCAGACTCTGGGCTGTCACCCTGCAGGGCTGGAAAGGGACAGGGTGTCCCCTCAGCATTCCCAGCCTGCTCACACCTTCGATATCCCCCAGGGATGGCTGTCACCCCGTGGGGACACTGTGTCCCCAGCATTCCCAGCCTGTTCACATCTCCACCATCTCCTATGGATGAGTCTGCCCTAGAAGGAGGGAGCAGACTCTGGGCTGTCACCCCACAGGACATGGTGTCCCCTCAGCATTCCCAGCCTGTTCACCCCCATGGATGGCTCTGTGCCAGTTATTCCCTTTCCCTGGGATACCTCAGGCTGGATCTGTCCCCTGGCCGTGCACTTGGTGTCCCCCCCGTGCCCCCAGTCCCAGGGTCCTGCTGCTGCCCCACATCCCACCCCGGATCCCTCGGGACCCTGCCCGATGTGAGGTCACTGACGGAAAAAGCAGCCATACCTATGACGTGTTAAAAACAACTCCACCTTACAAAAAATGAACCCCAAACTCAGCAGTGGGGGTGGGAAAAGAAGGTTGGATGGAGGCAGTGGCAGGGAAGAGCCACGTGGAGGGGGCACGGCCGTGCCGGGACTTGGATCCCACCCCAAACTCAGGGGGATGTGCCCAAAACCTCGGAGACACCCCTGGACCCTGCGCTGCTGCAGCCGCGGAGCACCAACCCCCGAGCCCGCTCGGCAGCCCCAGACCCCACCAGTGCCCCTTCCCCGGGGTCCGGGGGACACCCAGCTCAGCTCCGGCCCCGCAGCCCCGAGCGGGGCCCACGCGCAGCCTAAAAAGGCAAGGTTTGACCCCGCAGCCAATGGAGCCGCCGGCGGCCCCGGGATGCTCGCAGGAACGCCAGGCATCCCACGGGACGAGCGTGGGACGGGCAGGGGGCAAGCCCTGCTCTGCCGCTGGATTTCAAAACTCCCGGCGCGAGGTCCGGCCCTCGGCACCTCCCTCCGGGGGAGCGCTCGTCCCTGGAACTGCCGGGATGCTGCGGCGGATGGACGGACCAGGGCGAGGAGGGATGGATCGGAGGGATGGGGATCTGTTCCCATTCCCCAGGCAGAGATAAGCATCACTCCCTGACTGCAGGAAACCCTCCAAATGCTCAACCCACTAAACCCTTCCTGCAAAGCACTTGGGGGCAGCTCTTCCCAAATCCAACCCCATTTCGGGTGATTTTTAGGTGGAAGTCACATCTGGCATAGCTGGAGAGCCAGGGAGGGTTGGTAGGACCAGGATCTCCACATCCATCCCGACATACTCAGGTGGCTCAAGTGACTTGACATAGAAAAATGTGGTGGAAAAGCCGTGAGTTCAGGGAGCAGGGCTGGGAGTGAGGTGGCAGCAGGGCCCTGATCCAGGACCCCTTCCTGCTCTGAGGAACGTGGAAAATCCCCGGGGAAGGTTTATCAGGCACTGGGATGACACAAAAGGGGTGATGTGCCACCAACTGCTCTCCTGGTGGGTGCTCCAGGCAGCTCAGACCAGCAGGGATGTGGAGTTGGGATAAACTCCTTATGATATTCCCCACCAAACTGAAGGAATTGCTGCTTTGCAAGATTGTGTTTCCCACCTTGTGTCCCTGCAATGTTCTGGGGGAGCTGCTTTACCCTACGGGATTAACAATCCCACACCCAATCCCCTTCCCAGCGTGGTCTAAATTAATGAGGTCTGAAAAAGAGTTCCCACAGATGCCCCAAGGGCCCCTCGCTTCCCTCCCACCCCTGGGAGCAGCCTGTTCCCAAAACTGGCTTTGGAAAAGCTGGGAGCAGCCCTTTGTCACGCAGGAGCTGCTGCAAACACACCCCAACCCCAAAATGAGTGGACTCCCCCCGCTCCAGCCCCACATCCCGCTGAGGCAGCTCAAGGAAAACACGAGAGACCCAGCCCAGATAATCTGATCCATGTGTGTTAGTCAGGACCCCGAGGGCTGTGGATGCACAGGGACACAGGACACGGATGTTTGCATGCCAGGTGGGAAGGCAGCCCCAGCCTCTCCCCGTCCCCACACAGCATGTGCCACCCATCCCGCTGCGGGATGTGGGATGTGGGTCACGCTCAGCCCGAGCCCAGCTGCCTTCCACCTTGGAATTGTGCTGCTCCCCACCCACTGGGAGCCTGGAGCTGTACAGGGGAGGGGAACCTCTGCTTGCCATCCCACTAAAGCACCTTGGCACGGGATCCAAACAGCGACGTCACACACGGCTTGGTTTTGGCAAGCACAGCATTCCTGCTGCTCTGGGAAGCTCCGAGGCAATCAGGCAGTGGGATCCTGGAGGATGGAGGTGGCCAGGGCTGCTGGAATTCCATCTGGGAGCGCTGGTGGCAGCTGGGAGACCCAGTGCTCCTCCAGGGTAACAGCAGTGACCCATGGGCTGGGAGGATCCCGAGGCAGGAAAGGGAATGAGGTCACCAGACACCCCTAAACGCTGCGGGGATGAGGGAGATCCTGCACAGCAGTGCCACATCCAGGCACCTCATCCCTGAAACAGGCATCCCAAAGAGGCTGTGCCCCCTCTCTCCCCAGGCAAAGATCCGAGTACCAGGAAGCAGGAGTGGCTCAGCTCAGCTGGGCTGAGCTTGTGAGGGGGGAGAGGGACCAGGAAGGTTTAATCTTAAACTATAGGAAGGATTGATCTTCTCCTAGAAGCTGCTCCAAGACCACAGTGACCCGGAGAGAGGGACAAAACAAGGCAGGGGTTAATTTGGGCAAGTCCCAAAAGCACTTGGAGAGGTTTCCACACCTCATGGTTGCAGCAGATCACAGGGAACTCCCCAGGAGGAGCTGGAGCCACAGACTAGTGTTAAACAACTGCTTTAGTGTTGGCTCCCAACTCTGAATTCCCAGCTGGCTTTTCCCCACACCTTGGACCTCAGCAGGCTCCAGGCACTGGGGGTCCATGTGCTCCCAAAGAGGCCAGGGTTCCCATTCCATGGATCCCTCCATCACTGGGGGAGGAAGAGCAGGGGGCACGGCACGGCAGGAATTGTCTGCTACAGGAGGGAGAAAACCAATCCCTAAGGCCAGAAGGAAGGTGGGAGGTTCCTGTGAGCGGATAAGGCAGGAGGCTTATCGGAGATCCATCAGGACAACGTCTCTCTCCACCACTGACACGTGACTGCAGCTCTGGGAGAGACAAAAAGAGGGGACAGGGGGTTGTTCAGATGCTGCCACAGCTCAGGTGAGTCTCCTCTACCTCCTGACACAACCTGCAGCCAGACCCTTCCCAGAACAGCCCTTGGAGCAGCTCCTTGGATCACACTGGCCCTGCCTGGTGCCACACAGGGACCACAGGACACAGATCCCTCTCCCAACCACAACCCCATTCCTGCAGGGAGGAGCTCCCCATCCCACCTCCAACACCTTGGGAAGCTCCTGCCCCTCTGCTCTGGATTTGAAGAGCAGGCCCCGCCAGGCTGAGCCTCCTCTGCTGCTCACAGCCCAGCCCCTGGACATTCAGGGAATTCCAGTGACCATCCCACAGCCCTCCCTGGCTCAGGGGGCACTCACCGTGAAGAGAGGGGGGTCTTTGGGGTGTGGGTGGAACCCTTTCTGCCGGCAGGATGAGATCTCCTCCAGGCCGTGCTCCGTCAGCCGGAAAAACCCGGTCCTGGAGCAGAGGAACACAGAGAGCTCCGGGTGGCACCGGCTCTGCAGGGACAGCCACGTCCCCTGGGCCTCGGGGAGGACGTGTGGGGCAGCTCCTCTGGGGCAGGGGCACAGACTGAGGCTGAGGGACACCCCTGTCTGGGACAGCCCCATTCCTGGGACACCCCTGTCTGGGACACCACTTTGTCTGGGACATCCCCCTTGCCAGGACATCCCTCCTCCCAGCACACCCCTCTGTCTGGGACACTCCCATTCCCGGGACACCCCTATATCTGGGACACCCCCATCTGGGACATCCCTCTTTCCAGGATATCCCTCCTCCTGGGACACCCCTCTTCCTGGGACACTCCCATTCCCAGGACACCCCCATCTGAGACACTCCCCTTCCTAGGACATCCCTGTTTGGGACACCCCCCCCTTCCCCGGACACCCACACTCCTGGTGTCCCCCCACACTCACTCCTGGTTTTCACCCACACTCACTCCTCATATTTGGGAGAGCACACGATGGCGATGGACTCCGGCAGCATCATCTGGTAGGAGCAGTGGGTGTGCAGGTCCACACTGGACAGGAAGGCTGTTTGTGTGGGATGGGTCTGGAAGAGGCAACACAGGGACAGCAGTCACAGGGACAGGCTTGGAAAACTGTTCCCAAGGGATTGTGTCTGCCAAGGGAACGTTGAACAGAGGAGACACAGCTGATGGCACAAGGGGCACACTGAGAAGGGATTTTGCAGAATCCCAGACTGGTTTGTGTTGGGAGAGACCTTAAGGATCACCCAGCACCACCCCCTGTCATGGGAAGGAACACTTTCTGCTATCCCAGGTTGCTCCAAGCCCCATCCAACCCAGCCTTGGACATTTTCCGGGATCCAGGGGCAGCCACAGCTACTCTGGGAGGTCCATCCCTGCCCCTCCCCACCCTCACAGGGAGGGATTCCTTCCCAATATCCCATCTATCCCTGCCCTCTGGCAGTGGGAAGCCACTCCCCTCCTGTCCTATCACATCAATTCATGGTCTTGTCAAAATTCCCTCTCCAGCTCTCTTGGAGCCCCCCTTTTTTATGGATTGTCCTAAAACATCTGCTGCTCTTTTCCATTCAGAGCAAGCACAAAAGCAGCCACATATGCCTGCCATATCCTATAAAAAATCACACTTTAGGGCACAACACACATTTCTCAAGTGCAGCACCACCAGCACATCCCACCCTGCCCTGGCACTCCAGGACATCCCATTCCATGGCAATGGGGCTGTAGGATCCCTGACAGCCACCACCTCACCCAGCTCCTGCTGCCAGCTGGATTTCACACCTTAACTCCTGCTGGGAGCTCCTGCTCCTTTTGCTGGTGAGGTTTTGGTTGCCAAAACCAGCAGAAGGGTCACAGGAATTCCAGAGGGTCCCTGGGCTGTCCCAGGGCTGTCAGTGCAGTTTCCCTGTGTGGATCAGGCACAGGCAGCACATTCCCTTCTCCAAGGCTTCGAGGCAGCAGCTGCTTTCCAGAGATTACTCAGCAGCTCCCAACGTTTTCCTTGGCACGGATCTGACTGCCCAGGGCTCCGTGGGGATGGCAGGGTAGCCAGGGAAGAGGCTGGAGCTGGCACATCCCACGGCACAGCTGCCTCAGCAGCAGCACCACTCCAGGGACACAGTGTGGGAGACGTGTCCCTGCAGCTGGAGAGCTTGGGATGCCCCCTGGAGCCTCTGGAGCTGGCTTTGATCTGGGGGAAACATGAGCTGCCTGCCCAGGATCCCACTGCACAGAATTCCAGACTGGTTTGGGTTGGGAGGGACCTTAAAGCCTATCCAGTCCCACCCCCTGCCACAGGCAGGGACACCTTTCACCAGCCCAGGTTGCTCCAAGCCCCATCCAACCTGGCCTTGGGCACTTCCAGGGATGGGGCGGCCACAGCTGCTCTGGGAATTCCATCCCAGCCCCTCCCCAGCCTCCCAGGGAAGAATCCCTTTCCAATATCCCATCTAACCCTGCTCTCTGGCAGTAGGAAACCACTCCCTGTGTCCTGTCCCTCCATGCCTTGTCCCAGGTCCCTCCCCAGCTCTTGGAGCCCCTTTAGGCCCTGGAAGAGGCTCTCAGGTCTTCTCTGGGGAACCTGTGCCAGCCCTCCACACCCTCCCAGGAAAGAATTTCTTCCCAATATCCCATCTAACCTTGCCCTCCCTCCCTTTCAAAGGGCCTGATGCTTTAGGAAAGGACTCAAACATAAAACAGGCCTGGATTTCTCCAGGAGAGTAGTGACTGAGCTGGACCAGGGGGAGAAACCCAACCAGAGGGAAAAATCCATGCAGAGGGAGAAATCCAACCAGAGGGAGAAATCAATCCAGGGGGAGAAATCCAATCAGGAGAAACTCAGCCAGAGGGAGAAAGCCACCCAGAGGCTGCTGTCCCCTCCACACCATCTCCCCCAGCAGCCTCTCCTCCCACAGCCCTCTCTCTCCCGGGGCTGGAGGCAGGGCAGGAGGCACTCACGTGGATCCAGCCCAGCGTGACGAGCCCGTGCTGGTCCTGGATGAGGAACAGCTCCTCCTCACTCTCCGTGGTGCAGCAGTCGGGGCCGCCGCGCTGCTTGGGCACCAGCACGTGTGTTATGGTGAACTCGTTCCTCATCTGCAAGGCACAGCACACGGGATGGGACCCCCCAGGCCCCCCCAGCAGGAAACTGCTGCTGCTCATGGGAGCAGAGGGAATTTCCTAAGCTTTGGGAACTTCTGCCCAGGGCTGGGAAGAAGCCTATGGGTTTATCCACCATCCACCTGCAGGAAACCCCAAGTTTCTGACAAAGGAGTGGTGGGGTTTTCTTTTCCTCAAGAGCTCAGAGAAGTCCTGGACACCGACTGGAGCCACTCCATTGCTGAGATGATGCCTCATCCCTAAACAATCCCCAGTGTCTGGAAGCAGCTGGATTGCAGGAAGTTGCTCCATCAAACACCTCCATTTCTAAGCAAACCCCAGCGAGTGACTCAGGGCAGGAGCTGCCAATAAAACCTGGGCACAGGAAGCCCTGGGGGCAGAGCCGTGTCCTGCCAGCCCTGTGGGGCTGAGGAGCACCAGCTGGGACACCCCAGTCCTGCTGGCACCCGTAGCACAAGGGAAGTCCCCAGGGCTTGAGGCAGGTACCCAGAGCAGCAGAGAGCAGTGGGGGCTCAGTGGTTGGCAATGAGTGCCAGGGTGAGGAAATCCTGACCTAAAAACCAGGAAAGGCAGAGGCAGCTCATCCCTAACACTCCCAGGGAAGCCTGAACTGCACCAAAGAACTCCAGCACACAAATCAGGGTCCTGCAGCCATTCCCAAAGCCGTGGCACAGTGACAAAAGGCTCCTGTGCCACTCCCAGGGTGTCCCTCAGGATTGTCTCCTTACCAGCTTCCCACAGAGGATCCCACAGGTCTCCACACCCCGCACCGTGTTGGCATCAGCCAGCTGGAGGAATTTGTGGCACAGCTCCCTGGGGACAATGACCTGGCGAAGGACATCCACTCCTGCACCTGTGGGCAAGGGGAGCAGTGACACAGGAGCCAGGTGTGCTGCAGGAACAGTCCCTCAGGGCAGCACCCCGAGGGATGAGGCCAGAAAAATCCCCCTGAGAAGATGAACTGCTCTGGCTCTGGGACACAGACAAAGGACAGGCACCAGCTCCTTCAGAACAGGGAAAGACACCTGGGGAGAGGGGAAGAATCCTTGAGCATGGAGTCAAAAATGAGTACTTTGTTAGTGAAAACAAAAGCACACATGCTCACAGAATGTTATTTAAAGCAGGATGTGCCCCTGGGCAAGAACCAGGCACTGGCTTTGTCTGGATGAGTGTTTTGGAGCTGTGTTTGGCAGGGTTTGGTCAGGAGGAGGATTCAGTCAGCCCAGCCAGGAACTAAACCCAAATGTCCAACAAGTGTTTGGATCAAGGAAAGGCAAAGAGGCTGCAGACTCTGGAACAGCAGAAAGGTTGGGCTGGAAAAACACGGAGGGCCCATTCCCAAGAGGAGACAGTTCTCCCCAGCCCTGGAAGTGTTCACTGGACAATGGGAAGAACACCCAGTGACCTGGAAAAACAAACCCCCAGCAGGGATGGAGCCACGAGCAGGTAATTCCAAGGGCCTCCCAAAGTGGCAAGGGATCAGGATGCTCCAGAGGTACTAACTGGGTTCTGTGCTCCCCAAAGCACTGGGCTTCAGGGATCTGTCCACAGCAGGAGCTCTGGGTGGGACCATCCCCGCTGGGCTTGCTGGGGGAACTGGAGACACTGGAACCCTTGGGATCAAATCAGTCGGGGGCTTTTCCACGCCAGGGATGAGGGGTCCATCCAGAGACTCGGAACGTGGCTCTGGCTTCCCAAACTCCTGCACTATCCTCAGGCGCTCCTTCTCCAGCTCCTGCCGCCGGATCATCTCCTCGAAGGCGTGGAACTGCTCCTGCTCAGCCTGCTGCTGCTTCATCAGGGCCACCCGGCTCTTCTCCTCCTCCAGCTGCTGCTGCAAAGCCAAATGGGGTGCAAATGACCCTTCCTCCTCCTTCCCCACAGAGAAATATCCCAAGGGATGGGAGCAGAGCCAGGAATATGAAGACTCTGCACTGCAGACCCTCAGCAGTCTCAGGCTGCTTTGGAAGGTCACCTGCAAAGAGCATTCCCTGCAGGAAGCTTCAGCTTGCAGGGATCCACCCTTCCATCAGGAGAGCCAGCTGGGCCAGGGCAGTGGAACCTCTGCCTTGCCCTTCCTCTTCCAAAGAAACACAACTCCAGGCTGATTTCCCCTCTATCCTAATCTATCCCACTCTGTCTCTAAAGCCATGCTTGTCCACAGCAAAACCAACCCCCCAGGACCCCAGATCCTTCCAGGGATCCCAGCTGAGTTCATGGATCATAAAACCTGGATCTTGTGCTGGGACAAGGAGAATAAACCAACCAAACAGCCCCAGGTCGGGATGCACAAGGAAAAGAGATGCAAGGACACCTCAGATCCACCTCCAGCAGGTGAGGAGCCTGGCCCTGGCAGGGATCCCTGGAGGGGACGTTCCCAGCAGCCAGAGAGCCCTGGAGCTGCCCCAAACCCTTGTGGCTGATGTTTCCTGGGGAGCACAGGCCAGCAGTCTGCTCTCACTCACCTCCTGCTCCTGGTACTTAGCATAGTCCTGGGCGTACCTCTTTAGCAGCTCCTCCTTGAGCTCTTCTGCTCTGGGAAAGGCTACTTCTTTCAGTTTCTGGGGGAGGAAACAGGCATCAGGCTGGCAAAGAGAAGCACACCTGGGCAGCTGCAGGAATCACCAAAACCACCACCACCATCACCAGGCAGTGCTGGTCTCTGCCTCTCTGGTCACCACTGAGCTTCTTGTGGCTGTGAGGAACCTCCGAGGATTCCCTGGCAAACCACACTGAGCATCCAGATCCCCACACATGGAAAAGCCACGTGGTTTTTAAAAACTAGGGAGTTTGACAGGGAGAAAGGACAGCCCAGTGCCTCACAGGAAGCAAACTGGACACCACCAGTGCAAGTACAACAGGGTAAGAACAACCCAAACCATAACCCAGAGAATCATGGAATCCTTTAGGCTGGAAAACTCCTCCAAGATCATCAGGTTCCAACCATTAACAACGCCATGTCCCCAAGGGCCACATGCAAGGGTTTTGAGACATTTCCAGGGATGGTGATTGAAGCACTGCTGTGGACAGCCTGTGCCAGGGCTGGATGACACTTTTGGGGAAGGAATTTCCCCAGTTAGTATCCAACCTAAACATCCCCTGGACCAGCCTGAGGCCGTTCCCTCTCCTCCTGTCCCTGTTCCCTGGGAGCAGAGCCCAATTCCCACCCAGCTCCCTCCTCCTGTCAGGGAATTGGAAAGAAGGAGGAGGTCCCCCCTGAGCCTCCTTTTCTCCAGGCTGAGCCCCCCCAGCTCCCTCAGCCCCTCCTGGTGCTCCAGCCCCTTCCCCAGCTCTGTTCCCTTCCCTGGACATGCTCCAGCCCCTCTTCCCTTGAGGAGCCCCAAACTGAACTCCCAGGGGTCAGGACTGCCTGGCCATGCCAAGGCTTCCCAGTGTTTGTGTGGATCACTCATCCCAGCACCAGGAGCACCCAGGACACCTCCCTGCAGGACTCACTTTGACCGTGTCCCTCTTCTCGGGGATGACGGCGGTTTTGTAATCCCGGTGCTGCGGCAGCTTCTCGATGAAGAGCCTGGAAAACCAGGAGGGAAACCACAGTTGGGAATCACGGCAGGAAGGGACAGGCACAAGGCAGCCAGTGGCATTTTGGGGGCAGAAGATCCTCCATCAGCCTCAGGAGCTGCTCATGGCACACAGCTCTCAGTCAATCCCAAAGGAGCACCTCACACAGGTTCTAATTCCACCTGGACTCTGGAGATGATCCTCAGGGATAAACACGTTTGTTTTGCACAGAACCATTAATAAGCTGCTCTAAACCACCAAGGACACAGCAGTGACTCCAGAGGTGCTTGGGCACCTGCCAGCACCTTGGATGCACCTTGGAGCATCCCGGGATTTCACCAGGCTCAAGGACTCAGCTGACTCAGCACTCCCTGTCCTTCTGCACAGGGGACAAACACTTTGTGCATCAGAGGGGGAATTAACACACCTTGAACAGAGAAAACTTGCAGGGGAGCTAAAAGCAGGTTCCCAACATCCCCAGCTGCTGCTTCAGAAGCCTTCGGGCTCTGCAGCCTCAGCACTCCAGGTTTTCCAGGAGAGAAATTCCTGTGCTGGCTTTGGGGAGGGAAATCACAACTGAGCTCAACATCAACCCACTCCCAGCACGGGAACAAGTTAAACTCTACAAATGGGATAAGTGATCCTCCCTTCCCAGAATCCCAGAATGGTTTGGGTTGGAGGGACCTTAAAGATCATCCCGTTCCACCCCCTGCCATGGGCAGGGACACATTCCACTATCCCAGGCTGCTCCAAGCCCTGTCCAACCTGGCCTTGGACACTTCCAGGGATGAGGCAGCCCCAGCTTCTCTGGACAACCTGTGCCAGGGCCTGCCCACCCTCCCAGGGAGGAATTCCTTCCCAATATCCAGCCTAAATCTCTCCTGTTCCCCCTTGTCCTATCATTCCGTCCATGTAAAAACTCTCTCCCTCTTCTTTTATAAGCCTTAAGTGCTACAAGTACTTAACTTAGTACTTAAGTACTGAGTTGAGTCACAGTGAGGTCCTTCCTCAGGACACAGTGGTGAAGGTGCAGAGAGTTGTGCAGGCACTGAGACAAGGGGGAAACCCACAAATATGGGGCAGTTCACTCTGGCTCAGCTCCCTGAGGCTCCCCAGGCTTGGGACACTGAGTTACCCTGTGACCAAGTCCCCAGTGGTGACAGGGTGGGCTCAGGGTGGGCTTAGCTGGGCCCCGGTCTCCTGCAAGGGGGGTTGTGCTGGCTCTGGGCATCCCCAAAGCTCTGGGATTAGCCCCAAATCCCACCCTCCTCCTTGGCTCCTTGCCACACAGCTCAGCATCCAAAGGATCCTCCAGCTCTGGAGAGCAGCCTGGTGCCCAGGCACAAGGAATAAGGGAATAAGAGGACCAGACTGTGCCCCAGGGAGCAGCACAAACCAAGCAAGCAAAGCCGAGAGGGAAAAACTCCACAGGGACACAGTGAGACTCTTCCCTCTAGGAAACCTCTGTGTGTGCAGTAAACAATCCCAGCTGCTCCAAACACTCAGTCCTCTGGGAGAAGGAAGGACTTCTGTGCCACCCTGAATGCTCCTGTTTGCCATGGAGAGGCTGAGGGTGCAGGATCTGCACCAGGCACAGCCCAAGGCCAGGGGAATCCATGGCTGCATCCCAAAGGCCCAGCAAGGTCCCTGCTCCCAGCTGGTGGTGTGAAGTAGGTCACTGTGTCGAGGAGACACAACAAGGCCCTGAGCGCTGCCAACAGCTCGTGGATTAAAATGGAAGGGATTAATTAAGGGGGATTAAGAGCAGATGCTGGCCTGGGGAGGATGGAAAATCCAGCAGAGACAGCTGGCTTTCCACAGGTCAGGAAACGGGAAAAGCAGGCATGAGGATGAGAGGAGCGCTGAGGCAGCCAGAGGAAAACTGCGGGGCAGGAGCAGCAGCTGGGCTGGGGCAGAGCAAGAGGAAGGGCAGGAACAGCCCAGGATCCCCACCAGAAGCCCTGCTGAGGGTTGGCAAGACCAGAACCTGCAGCTCGCACGGCCAGGAACTCTGGCCTCCTTCAAACCTCTGCCTGCCCCAGGTCTGCTGGAGCAGCAGCTCTTTGGCACTGGGAGCCAAACAGCCCCAGCCCAGGCTGTTTTTAAGCCCAGCTCTGGAGCACAGGCCAAGCCAGTGGCTCCCAAATCCCTGTGACACCCCTGGAGCTGGTCCCAGCAGCACCAAACCAAGGAGCTCCAACACCTCAACACAAAAGTTGGGTCTTGTTTCTTTTTGATTTCTTCTCTGGCTCCATCAAAACCAGCCTGAGTGTTACTGGGGGTGATTTGAGGGAAACGTCCACCAGGTCGATACAGAAGAAGCTGCTCAGGATGGCAAGGAAAGTCTCACCAGGTCACAAGGCAGGGGTTAAAAGTCCAGCCTGGTTATTCCTAGAGATAGCCATGGAATCATGGAATGGTTTGCGTGGGAAGGGACCTTAAAGCCCATCCAGTGCCACGCCCTGCCATGGGCAGGGACATCTTCAACACCTTCCAGGTTGCTCCAACCTGGCCTTGGGCACTTCCAGGGGCAGCCACAGCTTCTCTGGGAATTCCATCCCAGCCCCTCCCCACCCTCACAGGGAAGGATTCCTTCCCAATATTCCACCCATCCCTGCCCTCTGGCAGTGGGAAGCCATTCCCTGTGTCCTGTCCCTCCATGCCTAGTCCCAGGTCCCTCTCCAGCTCTCCTGGAGCCCCTTTAGGCCCTGGAAGGGGCTTTCAGCTCCCCCTGGAGCTTTCTCTTCTCCAGGATGAACATTACAGCTCTCCCATTCCTTGGAAAGTGAGAGCAGAGCAAGTCCATGAGAGGCTCCAGTTACCAGTGGATCAGACATGTTTTCATCAGGATCAGGACATCACCAAAACACCAATCCCACTGCTTGAGCTCCAGCTTCCCATCTTCATTTCAGGAGGTGAGACAGTGCCTTAAAGTTCATATCTTTGGACAATCCAGAGAAAGCAGCTCAAATTCACCAGCGCTGCAAAAATCCCACCAAGGGAAGGCTTTTCCACCCTCCTGGCATGCTGGAAATGCCAGGAGCATTTGAAAGCTGCTGGAAAGAGCCACCCCAGTGGCACAACGAAACAGCCAAGGTGCTTTCAGTTTGTTTAGTTAAAATGTTTCTGCTCCAGCCCCGGCTGCGTAACCAGCCTGGAAAGATTCCCGAGGGTTTTACACTTCCCAGCTCCCGGCGCCCTCACTGCCATGCCCATAAAAGCTCAGGAGGTGCAAGGAGGGAGGAAAAGCTAATCAGAGAAAAATGTGTTGGATTTCAGGGGCAGGAGCCCTGCACACGGCGGGCAGGGAGGGGAAATGCCCACGGAGGTGCCAACCCTAATCTTGGCACACCACACACCTCACCAGTGGCACTGGGTGGGAGTGGGAGGAACAGGATTTGGGGACAAAAATCCCACAGGGACAAGACATTGTGCCTTTTGGGGTATTTTCTGAGGATTACAGCATTCAGGCCTTTAAACACCACCATTGCTGTGTCTGGGGGGAATTATATGTAATTATATTTATATTACTTTATATTCCTTCTGAAATGAGAAAATAAATCTCTAACTGGTCCCTGCTCCTGAAGGATGGACTTGGTCCCTGCTGTAAAAGGTTATAGTAATGCTGTAGTAACCTAAGAGTAAAACAGGCTTCTCCTCTGAAGGTGGTTTATTAGAGAACTCACCCCCCAGCCTTTCCAGGGTACTGGACACTGATATTCCTGAGGAGGGATCCCTGCCAAGCCACTGGATGTCACAACCAGCCTGGGGAAAAGGCCAGTGAAGCCCCTCTGTGCTGATAAAGCACTTACAGGCGGATAAGACCCCTCTGCTGCTGAGAGGACTCTCCAGAAGGGCAGAGCAAGCCAAGATCAAAGCCTTTCCAAAGGGAATCCCATTAATGCACATAAATATCTCCAAGGGGTGTCAGAGGATGGTGCCAGACCCCTTTCAGTGGACAGGATGAGCAGCAATGGCCACGAACTCAACCACAACAGGTTCCATCCCAACATGTGGCAGAACTTCTTTCCATGGAGGTGGAAGCACCAGAAGAGCTGCCCAGGGCGGGCGTGGAGTCTCCCTCTCTGGAGCCATTCCAAACCCACCTGGAGCCATTCCAAACCCACCTGGACACATCCCTGTGTCACCTGTTCCAGGTGGGTTGAGGCTTGCACTGGGTGAACCCAACACTAAAAATTCTGGGATTCTGTGAATTTTTACAAGTGAGTCTGTGGGTTTGTGCCTCACCCTTTATGACATCTCCTGGCCAGTCCCATCAGCTGTGGGACCCCAAATCCCCCAGGAGCAGAGCAGAGCTCTCCTGGCCAGTCCCATCAGCTGTGGGACCCCAAATCCCCCTGGAGCAGAGCACAGCAGAGCTGTCCTGGTCAGTTCCACCATCTATGGGACCCCAAATCCCAGAGGTCCCTTCCAAATCCCCATCTGGGATTCTGTGAACTTTTACAAGTGAGCTGCACCTGGGGGTTTGTACTTCACACCTTTATGATATCTCCTTGTGTGCCCCACCAGCTGTGGGACTCCAAAACCCTGGAGCAGAGCAGAGCAGAGCTCTCCAGGTCAGTCCCACCAGCGGTGGGACCCCAACCCCCCCAGAGCAGAGAAGAGCAGAACAGAGCAGAGCAGAGCAGGGCAGAGCAGAGCTGTCCTGGTGTGTCCCACCAGCTGTGTGACCCCAAACCCCCCAGAGCAGAGCAGAGCAGAGCAGGGCAGAGCTGTCCTGGTGTGTCCCACCAGCTGTGTGACCCCAAACCCCCCGGAGCAGAGCAGAGCAGAGTAGAGCAGGGCAGAGCTGTCCCGTCTCACAGCCCCTGTCCCCGGCCGTGGCGCGGCCCTTACGTGATGAACTTGTTGTAGAGGATGAAGGCGTGCTCGGCGTTGCCCTCCCCCGCGTACACCGCGGCCATGCGCAGCATCTCCACCCCCGAGCGGTAGTAGCGGCGCGGGGGGATGTCCTCGTTCACCTCCACGGCGCTCCCCGCCTGGATCAGCCGCCGCACCCGCTCCTCCGGCGGCACGCTGCAGCCAGCACGGTCCGGCATGGCCACGCACATCCGAGCCCTGCGGGGACACGGTACGGCGCGGGTCACCGGGGACACGGGGACACGGGCACCGACACGGCGGGAGGGGAAGGGAAGGGACGCAGCGTCGGGGATGCAAAGTCTGGCCCTGCACAACAGTCCCAAACACACCTCAACTATCCCACAGACATCCCAACTATCCCACAGACACCCCAACAGTCCCCAAAACACCCCAACTATGCCACAGACACCCCGACAGTCCCACAGACACCCCAACTGAGCATTGATTTCAATATCAGTCCCTGTCCTTGATTCCAGGATCAGTCCCTTATCATTGATTTTGAGATCAGTTCCTGTCCCTGACTCCAGGATTAGTCCCTGGTCATTGATTCCAGGATCAGTCCCTGTCCTTGAGTTCAGGATCAGTCCCTGGTCACTGATTTCAGGATCAGTCCCTGGTCACTGATTTCAGGATTAATCCCTGGTCATTGATTTCACGATCAGTCTCTGTCCTTGATTTCAGGATTAGTCCCTGGTCACCGACTCCAGGATCAGTCCCTGTCCTTGATCTCAGGCTCTGGGGGTTCTGCTCCCTCCAAATCTCCCCCAGCATCTCTTCCCTCCCAGTCGTTCCTCCTCAGGCCAAACTGGTGCCCATTTTGGGGTGGCACGGCCAGGGAGTTCCACAGGAGCAGGAATTCCACACGAGGTTTCCAGCCCGCAGTGTTTCCCTGGCACAGCAGCCCCTGCTCACCCAGCAGGCTCATCCCAAAGGGGCACAGCCGCAATCCCTCCCTCCCGGGGCTGTGGGAGGCACTCCCATTCCCCCAGGAATGCTCCACCACCTGAGCCAGGCAGCTGCTTCCCCACAGCCCCTGGGACGAGCTGGAGGATTCCAAGGGGAGGAAGAGCCCAGAGCGAGGGGCAGCAAGCCCTGGAACCCCCCACAACGCTCCCCCTCCTCCACCGGGATAACCTTTTCCTTGGAAAACCCACACAAGGCTTAAACTCCCTGTGGAGTCGCCGCCCTGACTCCAGAGCACCTCCCTGCAATTCCAGTGTCAGGATTTGCTGCGGCTCCTTCCTGAAGGGAGGGAAAGGTTCCCAGCAGAGCCTGAGGACTCCAGAGGAGTCCGAAAGAGGAGAAAAGGCCCTACTGGAGTTACCCTGAAGCAGGAATTCCTTTTCAAGGCAGGCAGGTGCCCCGGAGGAGCCCCCACGAGCCCCTTTCCCTGTGGGATTCGGCTCTGCCAGAGCTCCTGTGCCAAAGCCCCCCCTTTGGAATGTCACAGCTCAGCTCAGGGGGGGCTTCACCTCCCACCCCCCCCGGTGCTTCTGCTGGGGATGGGGGTTCAGCAGCCCCTGCCGCCAGAGCTCTGAGTGCCCTCCCCAAAACATCCCCTCCCCAAATCCCACAGTTCTCCCCACAGGAGAACAGACCCCACTCGCTTCCTGTAACTCCCAGTGCCCCCAGACCAGAGACTCCCCCAGTTCCCCAATTCCCACAGCTCTTTTCGAAATAAAGCGCCCAATCCCCTCTCTTCCCCGAACTCCAGACCCTTCCCAGCCCACCAAGAAAGAGGGGGGATCCCTCCCCACAATCAGAGCCGTCCACAGCCCCCCAGACCTTGCCCAGCTGGGGAGGGCAGAGGAGCCCCTCAGACCACCTGAACCTCCAAATTCCACCCCCGTGCCCTGCTTGTCCCCCAAAATATCGCCCCATCCCCGTCTGTCCCCCCAAAACAGCCCCCCCACCAGGTCTGTCCCCCCAAAAAAAACAGCCCACCCCGCCCTTCTCCTCTAAAAACGAGAACCCCCCAGTCAAAGCCCCAATCCCCCCAACAGAGCAAAGGGAATCCCAAACAGGATCCCCCTTCCTAAGGAAGAGATCCCAGAGCCCTCCTGACCAGATCCCTCTTCCTAAGGAGAAAGATCCCACAGCTCTGACCGGATTCCCCTTTCTTAAGATTTCCCCTTCCCAAGGAAAAGATCCCACAGCCAGACCCCTCCTTGACCAGCTCCCCCTTCCCAAGGGGAAGATCCCCCTTCCCAAGGAAAAGGTCCCACAGCCAGGGACTCCTGACCGGATCCCCCTTCCCAAGGGAAGGATCCCTTTCCCTGTGGGGGAAACACACCCACATCCAAAGGGCCCTGACCGGTTCCTAAGGAAGGTCCCACAGCCAGACCCCCTTGATAGGGATCCCCGCTCCTAAGGGCTAGGATCTTCCTTCCCACAGCCAGAGACCCGAGCGGATCCCCGTTCCCACGGGAATCCCCCCCACCGCACCCCCCTGCTCTGCCCTCCATACGACACCCCACACACAACCGGGGCCCCCCCGATCCCCTCCAGCCTCTCCGGCCCCCCCCGGACCTGCCGGGCCCGAACCGGCCCTGCCGCCTCCCCTCGCCACTTCCGGGTTCTTCCCTAACCGCCGCCGCCCGGCCCCGCCCCGCCTCCGCCGGCCAATCAGAGGCCGCCTCTACATCCGGGCAGCGCAGGGTGCACCTGCCGCTTCCGCCCGGCTGCGCCTCGGCGTCAGTGCCCTTAGCGGGACGTCGGGAGTGATGACGTCCCGCCTTAAAGGGGCAGCGCCGTTGCGGGCCAGCCCCAAACGCGGCCGTTCTTACCCCAAACTGAGCCGTTCTCTCCCCAAATAGGCCGCTCGTACACCAAAAAGGGCCGTTCTTATCCCAAACGCGGCCGTTCTCACCCGAAACAGGCCGTTCTTACTCTAAAATGGGCTATTCTCACTCCAAACCCAGCCGTTCTTACCCCAAAATGAGCCATTCTCAGCCCAAACAGTCCAATCTTACCCCAAAATGGGCCATTCTCATCCCAAACCCGGATGTTCTTACCACAGAACTGGATGCTTTTGCCCCAAAACCGGCCCTTCTCGCCAAATTACCCCTTTCCCCCCCAAACCTGCCCCTTGTCACCCCAAAACTGGCCTTTCTTGCCCCAAAACTGCCCCTCCCGCCCCAAAACTCTGCCTTCTCTCCCCAAACTGCCCCTTCTCCCCCCAAACTATCCCTTTTCACCCCTAAACTGCCACTTCTCTCCTCAAAATTATCCCTTTCCATCTCAAATCCACCCCTTCTTACCCCAAACCTGTCCCTTCTCTCCTAAAACTGGATGTTTTCACCCCCAAATCCCTCTTCTCTCTCCAAAACAGGCCCTTCACCTCCCAAAACTGCCCCTTATCACCCCAAACCTGCCTGAGCCCCCTCACCCCTGGGAATAAGGCCCATCCCAGGGCAATAAGGGCTCCAGGCCGGCATGCACTCTGCAGGGATTTACTTCAGCAAAGGCTGCATGAAAAGGAGGACAAAAACCCAAAAAATCCTGTATTTTTCCGGCCCAAATCCCATTCCCTGCCACACACCCAGGAAACCCCTAAAAGCCCTTGGACTGGAGGATGTTTTGCCAGCTGGATGATCATCCCAGCTCCGAGTCCACTTCATCCTCCACATCCCGCGGGGAGTAAAAAAATTCCTGTGAGCTCCCATCTCCGAGGGGGGAGATGACATTAAAAAGCCAGGCTGTGTTGAGCCAGGCTGGCAGTTCAGCCCCAGGCAGTTCCAGCCCGGTGTCCCTGGGGGTGCCCGACATTCCCGGTGCTCCATCACGACATTCCCTGCTGTTCTCCCGCCGGTTTCCTGCGCCGGTGCCGGCGTTTCCTGCCCGGGGCGGCTCCGTGGGGCGGGCAGGGGCAGGGCTGGGGCAAGGACAGTCCCTTGGCTGGTGGCACCCAGCAGTTCCTGGGGGTCAGGCTGCACGTCCTGCCCTGTTCTGCAGGCTGGGCCAGGGCTTTGGGGCCCCGCTGGTGCTTCCTCCTGGCACTGCTGGTGTTCCTGGCAGGGAAAACCCAGGAATCAGCCCCAGGGTTGGGAACCCCCACTCTGGGGTCATTCAGTCCCTGCTCCTGGCACTCCCAGGAAGAACACCCAGCTGAGCAGCTCAAATCCTGGCTTTTCAAGCAGGGAACATTTTTCCTGCTCCCAAGGGTCAGGCTGGATGAGCCCCTCAGAGCCCCACTGGTCCCACACATGACCCTGACCTGGATTTGGAGCTTCCACACATGTTCTGGAGGTGCTTTTGGAGCTCCCATGTGTCTGTGACATGGATTTGGAGCCCCCACACATGTCCCTGAGATGTTCTGGAGCTCCCACACGTGTCCCTGACATATTCTGGAGCTTCCACATGTGTCCCTGAGATGGTTCTGGAGCTCCAATACGTGTCCCTGAGGTGGATTTGGAGCTCCCACAGGTGTCCCTGAGGTGTTCTGGAGCTCCCACAGGTGTCCCTGAGGTGTTCTGGAGCACCCACACATGTCCCTGACAAGGATTTGGAGCTCCCACAGGTGTCCCTGAGATGTTCTGGAGCACCCACACGTGTCCCTGACAAGGATTTGGAGCTCCCATGTGTGTCCCTGAGATGCTCTGGAGCTCCCACACGTGTCCCTGATGTGGATCTGGAGCTCCCACACGTGTCCCTGATGTGGATCTGGAGCTCCCACACAGCCACAGTCACCTCCCAGCTGGAATGTGCCCCCCCAGGACATGGGGAAGGTCCTTCCCTGCATTCCCTGTGCCCTGCTGAGCCCAGGGACAGACAGGGAACCCCCACTTCACTCTCAGGGAGGAGCTGCCTCGTTTGGCACCCGACTCAAAACCCTTTAGTCCCGAAATGTCTCAGCCTGGAGAACATTCCAGCCCCACTGGGAATGTGCTCCAGCCCTGGCAGGGATGTTATTCCACACCTCCAGGCACAGCAATGTCATTCAGAGCCACAAGAACTCCCCCACTGATATTCAGGCTCTAGACAAGTTTCAAGGAGCTCTCCCTCCCACCCCACAGCAGTGGGTGGGTCTTGTGTGAGCTGCACCCTGCAAAAACCCAGTTTAAGGTGTTTAAACCTGAGGGAGCAGCTCTGTTGTGCCAGCTCAGCTCAGGTCACAGGGGAGGGTGACAAACACCTACCTGGGCACTGCCAAGGGGGTCTGGGTCGAGTCACGTGGGTGGGGTTTGACCAGCTGCTTTCTGGGGTTTGCTGGGGCACTGCCCAAACTCTTCAGGCCACAGCTCCTTAAAGAGAATTCCACATGCTCTGTGCCCACACAACATTCACTGAGGGATCACACAAGCTCTTTCACACCCAAACCCACCCCTGTGTGTCACTGCTCGCCCCACAAAGGAAGGGCCAAAGATAAAAAGGGAAAGAAAAGGATCCTTAAACCCAGTTACAGAATCCCAGAATGGTTTGGGTTGGAAGGGACCTTAAAGATCTCATTCCAGCCCAAGCCATGGGCAGGGACACCCACCTATCCCAGGGTGCTCCAAACTGGCCTTGGACACTCCCAGGGATGGGACAGCCCCAGCTTCTCTGGGAATTCCATCCCAGCCTCCCCCCACCCTCCCAGGGACAAATCCCTTCCCAATATCCCACCTAGCCCTATCCTGGTGGGTTTTACACCATTCCCCCTTGTCCTCTTCTCTCTGCCTGTTCTCCCACCTTCCCCAGTGGCCTGTCCCCCCCTCCCTTCCTGCAGCCACTCAGGTTTATCCTGTTCCTTTCCAGCAGCATTCCCAGGGCACAGCACTCACTTCTGGACACAGCAGGACTCACTTTTTCCCAGCTCTCTCCTGGAGATCTTGGATGTAGTTGATTCTCTCTATGGGATGCCCTCGGGATTTGTTGAACACTGGAGAGGGACAGGCCTGAGTCACAACACACTGGACAAGCCCCACCTTTGGGGCTTCACAGGGATTTTAACCCCTTCAGCCAAGCACAGTTCCCTCCCTGGAGCCACCCCAAACCTCCTGACCATCCCAAATCCCACTGTGCAATTCCACATGCCAACAAGAACACACACTTACACTCTATTGCAGTGTTTGGCTCCATGCCCTCAACATCAATCAGGTACCTGAAGAGAGCAGCAAGAAAACCCTAATTAGACACAATTAACCATGACAACATCCACAGGCTGGTGGTGATTCAAACAAGGAAAAAACTGGGAATTTTGTAGAGCTTTTAGTGCCAGACTGGAGTATCAGCAATTCCCCTGCTGATACTCCTGTCAGTGTTTTATATGTCAGCATTTTATCCCTGCTGAAATTTGGGATAAAAACGCCACCTAATAAAGAGTGAAAACCCTTGGAAGGCTGGGATTACACAGACCACTTGGCTCGATTTCCATGGCACAATTTCCTGCTGGAAATGCCACCATGTGACCAGGAGCACTCACCTGCACACCAGGTATCCTGTCCTGTTGAGGCCATGAGTGCAGTGAACCCCGATGAGTTTATCTGCAACACACACAGGCAGGGGGTGTTCACCTGCCCCTTCTCCCAAATCCCCCCAGAACAAGCCCATCCATCAGCCACCCCAAAACTAATGCCAAGTGGCCACACAACAACACCCTATTTATGGGTAATTACATAGAACTCATTAATAGAACTCATTACTTCTGGCAGCCCGATGTCTAAAACTCAGTTAAAGCTCCACTCCCTGACAAATTATCCCAAAATCATGGAATGGTTTGGGTTGGAAAAGACCTTAAAGCCCCTCCAGTGCCTCCCAGGCCATGGGCAGGGACACCTTGCCTGCTCCAAGTCCCATCCAGCCTGGATTAGCAGACACAACAGCAATTCCTTCCCCATAAAAAACCCAACCTGTTGCCTTGATATTCCCATGGCAAGAGGAAGAGAAGGAATTCCTGCTGCTCATTAAATCACCACTGGCCCATCCCAGAGACAGCAGAGTCAGGGAAATCCACACTCACCATTGTCTTTGTTGTCTCTCAAAAACTTCTTCACGACACATTTGAACTGAAAAATGGTCTCTCTGTTTGGGATTTCATGTCCCATGGTCAGGATCTTTGAGTAGCAGAGCGTGGCTGGGAGCTCCTGCAAGGAACAAAGTCCACAATTTCCAGAAAAACCACAAGGATCCTTATCAATTAAGGAAGCAAAAGCCAGAAAATGAGATTTTCAACTGAGCCCAAAAGAGCAGCAACACAGCTTTAAGTCACAAAACTTGTGCTTCAGTCCCCTGACATAACCCCAAAATTCCAGATCATTTTTCCTGCCTCTCCTTCCTCCCTGGGGAGGACACAAAGAGCCTGGAACAGTTTTCCAAGCAATTATCCACACCCCCAGAGCTGTCTGCAATCAGCTCTTTCCTCAGGAGAGCCCACCAAACCAGCTTTGGGGTTGGAGACCCCAGGGAGGTACCTGATCCAGGAGAAAGACCCCCAGGGGCCCCATCCCCTGCCAAGGATTCCAGTGCCTCCCACTCCCCCAAATTATCCTCTTGGAAGCACATCCTGGGCCCTCCCAAACTCACCTCTGGCCTGTAGTAGCGTGTGGTGTAGGTGAGGTCGATGATGAGCCCCAGCTCCTCCTTCCTCTCCTTAATTTTCCTGATGAGGTCACGAGGGGAAAACCTCTCCTCTGGAGGGAGATTCCTGTCAAAACTCTGAGGGGAAATGATGTTTAGGAGCAGACATTAAACTGGGGGGTGTGGGAGGGGTGGGAAAAGGCTCCAGAATGTCCCAGAGATCAGGGAGAAGGACTCAAGGAAGAACAGAAGCTGAGGCAGGTGGACATGGGAGTTATGAGTGGAATCATGGAATGGCCTGAGCTGGAAAGGGCCTGAAAGCTCATCCAGCTGCACCCCTGCCATGGGCAGGGACGTGCTCGGCCCTCAGTGCTTTGGGACTGCTCAGCTGAAGGTGCCCAGAGGGGACTGGATAGGAAAACACAGCCAGACACTGAAGTTGTGTTTGGGGCAGGCTGTAAAACCACGTCTTTGGCTCAAATACACGGAATCTCAGAATGATTCAGGTTGGGAAGGACTCCCATGATCATAAAATCCACCCTTGTCCCCCAGCCCAGAGCTCTGAGTGCCACATCCAGGCATTCCTTGGACAGCTCCAGGGGAGGGGACTCCAAACCTCCCTGGGCAGTCCCAGTGTTTAACCCTTTCCATGAAGGAATTCCATCCCATGGATTCACCTCCTGTGTTCAGGGGAGGTTGGGACAGTGAGTCAGAGAGTGATGGAACAGATCCCTGGACTTGTTTGGGTTGGAAAAGCCCTCCAAGGTCACCACTACCCTGTGTCCCCAAGTGCCACATCCCCAGGGATGTTAAATCCCCCCAGGGATGGGGACTCCACCCCTGTGCCAGCTGGACAACCCTTTCCATGGAGGAATTTCCCCAATATCCAACGTGCCCCTGCCCTGTCCCAGCCTGAGGCCATTCCCTCTCCTCCTGTCCCTGTCCCCTGGGAGCAGAGTCCAACCCCCCCAGCTCCCCCCTCCTGTCAGGGGGTTGGAGAGAGGGAAAAGGTCCCTCCTGAGCCTCCTTTTCTCCAGCTGAGCCCCCCCCAGCCCAAATCTCACTTCCCAAAACACCAAAGTGACCCACTGTCACATTTTTAAGGAATTCAATCCCTGAAGCTCCACATGGAGACCCTTTCCTACGGCTGTTCCCCCACTCCAACTCCCCCACGACCCTGGTGGTCTCTCACCTTCTTCAGGGGCACTTTGAAGGCGATGAATCGTGTTCCTGGCATCCTCCTGCCCAGGGGGATGTAATCAGTCCACCTGGATCAGGGCAAGGGGGTGTTAAAGTGGGCACAGACCGCAGATTCGGGACCCCCAAACACCCCCAGAAAAAACAAACACCCCCTGGACTGGGGACCCTCAAACCCTTCCAGGCCTGGGGACCCTCAAACACCCCCCCAGGTCTGGAGACCCCCAAACCACCTCTGGCTCAAGGACCCTCAATCTCCTCTTGCCCAGGGACCCTCAACCTCCCCTCAGGTTTGGGGACACTCAAACTGCCCCAGGTCCAAGAACCTCAAACACCCCCCCTTCAGATACCTCAGACACCTTCAGGCCTTCTGAGGCCTGAAGACCCCCAAAACCCCAGGTCTGCAAACCCAGGACCCCCAAGCCCCCCTGGCCTGGGGGTCAATCCGTGCCCTGACCCGAGTAGAGACTTTCCAACTCCCCCAGGCCCAGAACCCTCAAACCGCCTGTGGCCTGGGGACCCTCCACCCATCACCTGATCTAGGGGCCCTCAGTCTGAGAACTTTCAAACCCAGGGCCCTCAAATTCCCCCAGACCCAGAGACCCCCAAGCCCCCAGACCCAGAGACCCCCAAACCCCCCCAGACCCAGAGACCCCCAAAACCCCCAGACCCAGAGACCCCCCAAACCCTCTCCAAACCCGGGGACCCTCAACCCCCACGGGGTCCAGGACCCCTCAACTCCCCCCGACTCTGACAGGGACCCTCAAGGCCCCCCAGCCCCTCTGGCCTTCAAACGCCACATCACACCCTGAGCCCCTCAAGCCTCCCTCTCCCGCCCCCCCCCCCCAGTG
>JAXCLP010000060.1:832989-849686 GCA_035584035.1 Lepidocolaptes lacrymiger | reverse complement strand
GGCCCACGCGGCCGGTCCCCCTCGCCCTCCCGCTGTCCCCGTGTCGCCCCCAATTCCCCCGTTCCCCCCTCCGGGCCGCGCTCACCGCTCGGGGACTCGGGAGGCCCCTCTGCCCGCCATGACGGCGATGGCGCCCCCGCACTTCCGCTTCCGGTTTACACGAGCGCCCCGCCCATAGAGCACGAGGCCACGCCCACATGTCATGAGGGTACGCCCCACTTGGTGAGGCCACGCCCCCATCCGCTCTGCGCGGCTCTGGCGCCGCCTGGCGGTCACGGGTGGGAACGACAGCCCAGGGACTGGCCCAGTTAGGGACTGGGACTGGGAGCGGGAGCGGGATAAGGACCGGAACCAGGACTGAGACCAGGACCAGGACCAAGGCCAGGACTAGGATCAGGATCAGAACCAGGATCAGGACCAGGACCAGGATCAGGATCCGGATCAGTATCAGGATCAGGATCAGGACCAAGACCAGAATCAGGATCAGGACCAGGATCAGAATCCGGATCAGGATCAGGACCAGGATCAGGATCAGGACCAGGACCAGCATCACCACACCAGTACCAGCATCACCGCTCCAGTATCAATGTCACTCCCCTGGTACCAGTGTCACTGCCCTGGTATCACTGTCACCACCACAGAAGCAGTACCAGCACCACCACTCCAGAACCAGCATCACCACCCCAGTACCAGAATCAGTGTCACTGCCCCAGTAACAGAACCATTGTCACTGCCCCATTATCAATGCCACCACCCCAGTACCAGTCTCTGTGCTGGTCCCAGCATCACTGTCCCAGTCCCAACAGCCCAGTTCACCCCAACAGCAGCATCACAACTCCAGGACCAGCACCCCCACCCTGCACCAGTACCGGTGCCTCCATCCCTGATGTGGTCCCAGTATCCTCAGTACTGTCACCCCTGCCCCACGCTGGTACTGGCACTCCCAGTATTGGCATTCCCTATCCCATCCTGGCACCAATATCCCCGAAATCAGCATCCTCCTCCCCATTCCCAGGACCCACAGCTCCAGCACCAGCATCCCCCATCCCACCAGGAACAATCCCCACAAGTACCCCCTGGGCACCCCCCAAAGGGCCACCCCACGGGGTCCCCCTCATGGCCACGTGTACTGGGAGCACCAGTTTGTCCCTAGAGGCAGGAAGAGGGAGGACAAAAACCATCCCAAAGTATCCCAAAACCATCCCATCCCAGCCCTGGGGCGGGATGGGGCAGCACATGTGGCATTGCAGGGTCCCTGGTGCCACCCCGTCCCTTCTCCTCGGGCACGAAAATCACCTCCCCCCAAAAAAGGTCAGTGTTGGGGTGGGAGATTGTTGGCTTGAGAAATGATGGTGGAGATGGGAAATCGGGGTGGGAATGGGAAATCATGTTGGGAACGGGAAGTGATGGTGGGGTTGAGAAATCATGGTGAGGTTGGGAAATTATCATAGGAATGGGAAATCATGTTGGGAATGGAAAGTCATGGTGGGGATGGGAAATCATTGGAATGTGGGAAATCATCATGGGAACGGGAAATTGTTGTGGGGATGGGAAACCACAATGGGATTGGGAATCACTGTGGGGGTAAGAGATCATGGTGGGAATGGGAAATCATTTCGGGGACAGGAAATTGCTGAGGGGCTGAGAAATCATGGTGAGGGTGGGAAATCACGGTAGGGATGGGAAATCACTGTGAGAATGGGAAATCATCATGGGCATGGAAATAATGGTGGGGATGGGAAATCATCCCTGGCATCCCCATCACTACCCTAAGACCAGTGTGGGTGGCCAGGGCTCCTTTGTCAGGCACAGACACACAGATATATGCACCGTGCTAACATTCCAGCCTTTCCTGGCCCTGGGAATTTTGTCCTGGGATGGGGACTCAGTCATGGCAGGGCAGGATTTTCCAGTCCTCAGCACTCCGTTCCCAAGAGGGTGGTGGGGAGCAGCGCCCTGTGCCCAGCCTGGAAAAAAGCTGCCGGCAGCTCCAGCTGGGAGCAAATCCCCTTTTGCAGAGGGAGGGGAACCGCAGGGATCCGCATTACCATCCACGCCGGGCAGGCGGAGGCGGCGCTGGGGAAGGGCCGGTCGGACCCGCCCGGCCGAGCAGGGTCGCGGCTCTGGGGGTGCCCCGGGGCCGTCTGGGCACAGGGGGGGCTGTTCCCACCCCACGGGAGATCAGGTTGAGCCTCCTGCGCTCCCAGCCAGCCCTGTAATTAGTGCTCGGCCGAGGAGCAGGAGCCGGCCCTGGGAAGGAGCCGCGGGCGCCTCGGGCTGTGGGACAGGGACAGGCTGAGCCCAGGAAACTCATCCCACCCCGGCCGGCATCCCTCGCCATGTGTTCCCCCTGTGTCCCCTTCTCACTGCTACCCCAGATCTCGGGGTGCTTTTCCAAAGGGTGATTCTGCCCCACAGGGACCCCACCCACACATGGGGATCCCCCACAAGGGCTTTCCGACCCCCCGCAAGCGATGCCCAAATCCCAAATCCCTCTTTCCACCGTGGCTGCCGTGGGGACGAGCACCCCCCAGCCCACGCACAGGGGGCTCACCACGCCCTATCCCCCTCCCCCCAAAACCCCAGGGAGGCTTTGCCACGCGTTTTGGGAAGGGCCTCGACAGCGGGGACCCCGCGGCGGTGACTCAGGGATGGCGGGGGGGTTGCGAAACAGGCCTGGGATGGTTTGGGAGACGCCTCCACGCAGCCCCGCCAAGCCCAGGCGCCCCGGGGAGCCCGTCGGGGGAACAAGCCACGGCAGCGTCTGGGCTGTGCGCGGCGGCCGACCCGTCAGGCAGGTTTCCCGGGGCAGGAGCCGAGCGGAGAGAGCCGTCCGAGGGCCGGGAATGCCCCTCCGCCCGCTCGCAGGCTGACGGAGCCCCCGGCCGCGTCCCCACCGCCGGAGCCATGCGGGCGGCCGGGCTGCTGCTGGCCCGGGCTCTGCTGCTGGGCTGGGCTCTGCTGCACCCCGCGGGCTGCCAGCAGTGCCACCCCACCGGCCCCGGCACCGTCCTGCGCTTCACCGACCGGCACGCCGAGATCCGGGTGCCGGCGCTGCACAGAGTGCCCAGCGCGCTCGACCCGCTCTACGGGCTCGTCCGGCGCTGCCTGGACCTCATCCAGCAGAACCCCCTGCCCACAGGTGAGCCCGGGAGCCGGGATCCCACTGGTGCAGGTACTGGGGTCCTACTGGTGCAGGTACTGGGATCCCACTGCTGTACGTACAGGGATCCTACTGGTGCAGGAGCCGGGATCCCACTGGTGCAGGTACTGGGATCCCACTGGTGCAGATACTGGGATCCCGCTGGTACCGGTACAGGGATCCCACTGGTGCAGGAGCCGGGATCCCACTGCTGTGGG
Source organism: Lepidocolaptes lacrymiger (assembly GCA_035584035.1). Classification (NCBI taxonomy): domain Eukaryota; kingdom Metazoa; phylum Chordata; class Aves; order Passeriformes; family Dendrocolaptidae; genus Lepidocolaptes; species Lepidocolaptes lacrymiger. Next base: position 846,326 of record JAXCLP010000060.1, on the reverse strand, counting down.
TACTGGGATCTCACTGCTGTGGGTACTGGGATCCCACTGGTGCAGGTACTGGGATCCCACTGCTGTTGGTACTGGGATCCCACTGTTATGGGTACTGGGGTCCCACTGCTGTGGGTACCGGGATCCCGCTGGTGCAGGTACTGGGATCCCACTGCTGCAGGTACCGGGATCCCACTGCTGCAGGTACTGGAGTCCCACTGCTGTGTGTACTGGGATCCCACTGGTGCAGGAGCCGGGATTCCAGGGGTTTTCCCGTGTCCGGAGCTGCTCCGGGAGTTCTGAGCCGCCCCAAGGAGCAGGATGTCGCCTCCATCCTGGTGCCGCTGCCCGGCTGTCGCGGGTGCACCATGTGGGACCCCTTTCCTCAGCGCCATGATTTTTTCTCTGCAGAGCTGCTCAGGGCAGCCCTGAACGACCCCGGCTCGGTGCGGACATCGCAGGTGAGCCGGGATATGGTGAGGGGGAATCCCATGGGGATGTTCCCCACTTGGGACACCGCCCCTGGGCACACTGAGCACGCCGAGCCGGGCGCACGGCAGTGACGGGGCTCTCCCACCACGCAGGTGGTGCAGTACGAGCTGGGCTATGTCGTCTGTGCCGCCGTGGCTCTGCTCTTCACCGTGGCCGTGCCGGTGGCCGGGATGTGCTTCTGCTACTGCCGGAGCCGCCGGCGCTGCGGGGGTCGCCTCCGCGCCCACCGGCGCTCGCTGGGCTGCCGGCGGCACTGCCTGCTGGCCTGCCTGTCCCTCACCTCCCTCGTCATCCTGTGAGTCCCCCCAAAACACCCCCTAAACCCACGCTGGGTGCGCGAGTGGGAGCCGCGTCCTGCCGGGCGGCCCCGTCATCGCCCGCTCGTGCCCGGCAGGGTCAGTGTCACCTGCGCGCTCGTCACCAGCCAGCGGGTGAAGGGGCAGATGGAGCCGGGGCTGGCGGCCGTGCCCACCACCCTGCGCACGCTGCGGCAGCACCTCGCCAATGTCCCCCAGGTGGGTCCCCTCGGGGCGCTGCGCGGGGGCGGCCGCGTTTCCCTCGGGGAGTAGTTTGGGAGGTGAGAGTTGTTGACGTGGCCGCGTTAAAAATGCATCTTGGACGGCGACTCGGGGCTTCCTCCCCTCCCCGCGGCTGCCCCCGGGGCTGACCCGCTCCTCCCTCCCGGCAGGGCGTGCAGATGGTGGTGGATAAGTTCGAGGTGCCCCGCAAGCAGATCATCTCCGATTTGGGAGGTAAGCGCCGCGCCGGGCACCGGCAGCGCCCATCCCGAGCGTCCCTTAAGGATGGTGATGGGGAACGGCGCATCCCGAGCTTCCCGGTGGGATGGTGATGGGGAGCAGACCATCCCGAGCTTCCCTTCGGGATGCGGATGGGGAACGCGCATCCCGAGCGTCCCTTCGGGATGCTGACGGGGCTCGCCGTGCCTTGCAGGGCTCAGCCGGAGCGTGGGGCTCTCCATCCACACACAGCTCAAGGCCATGACCTACGCGGCGCTGGCAGATCTGCAGGACAGGGCTGCAGGTACGGCCGGAGCGCGGCCCCACCGAAGCCCTTCCCGAGGGGGAGCCGGGTGGGCCGAGCGGAGCAGCGTCGAACTAGCCCTGGGCTTTCTCTTTAAGACCTACAGACCTCGCTGCACCATTTACAGATTCTCGACGGCACGGCGAGGGCGCTTGCGGCGGCGCGGGCCGAGCTGGGGCCGGCGTTGCGGGAGCGGCAGCGAAGGGTGGTCGCCCTGCTCGACGACCCCCGCTGCACCTCCTGTGCCAGCGTCCTGGGCAGGGCCCAGAGCCTGGAGCTGGGCGCCGACTACACCAAGGTGGGATGAGGCGCTGGACCCCCCAGCAGGTCCCCTAACCCTAACCCTGACCCGCCGCTCAGGGTTGCTTCTCCCACCCCAAGGTGCCGTCGGTGGAGGACGTGCTGAAGGCGCTGGCCGGGCTGCCCCGAAGCGACTTTGCGGAGATGATTCGTCAGGTTGGAGGGGTCGGGGTGGAGCAAGGGGAGGGGTTCAGAGCGCACGGGTGTTGCCTAAAATGAAAGATTTTAATGTAGTGAAGGTGGGGAGCAGGGCTGTAATTAACACGTTTTAAGGTGCACGGAATACATTAGAACACACCACGCAGCACAGCTTCTACAGTTTTATAGTACAGGCTAATTAGCATATCTAATGGGATACACCCATCCCGAAATTTGTCCATCCCCAGAACTTCCCTCGGGGCCCCCTGATTTGGGTGGGTGGGCCCCACGACCCTCTTCTCCTGCCTTCATCTTCCTCAAGTCTTCTGTCCTGCTTGGAGGAAATCCAAGGATTCTGGGCCTTCTGAATAGCTTTGACTAAAATTATCACAAGGCATGTTGGATATATCTTGTTCCAGCACACTCTTTCAGACTGGATGTCACTTAGCTTGCTAAAAAATCTCTATCCACTGAAATCTTTGATGAGAAACACAAACAGCATTTTGGAATTTGGTACAAAAGTATTCCGCTTAAAGCTCCATCCTAAAAGTTCTAAAGGAAAGAGCTAAAAGCTGCATTAAAATCTATAACTCACAAATTGTAAGGCATCATTACCCTCCCTCAGAGACTCAGCACCCCCTCTTTGCTCTCAGGGCAACGGCACCTTCAACTCCATCCCGGAGCTGGCCGTGGAGAAGATGGCCCAGGTCCTGCAGGGTGAGTGGGATGCTCGGAGCGGGGACACCCTGCACGGGCCCTGTTTGGGGGCACGGGGTGGGCCGCGGGGACCACCCGGCCGTGCAGCGCAGCCGTGTCCCCGCAGAGCTGCGGGAGGAGCTGTCCCGCACGGCGCAGAGGGTGCAGTCCATCGCCGACGGCTTCCCCCTCCCCGACTACACGCGGCCCGCGAGCGAAGCGCTGGCGGAGGCGGAGGAGCGGAGCCGGCCCTTCCTGCGGGAGGCGCAGCGCTTCGAGCGCTACAGGTGACAGCGGGCAGGGGCTGAGCAGGATGGGTGCTGAGCCGCGCCGAGCCCCGCGGAGCCCCGGCGGGTGCCCCAGCCCCGCGTCTCGAGGCCGTGCCCTGCTGCTCCTCCCTCCAGGTGGATCGCGGGCACGGTGCTGTGCTCCATCATCCTCCTCATCCTCGCCTGCAACGTGACGGGAATGGCCCTGGGGGCGTACGGGCTGTCCAAGAGGGAGGACCCGAGCGACTACGAGTGCCGAGGAGAGGCTGGTGCCAAGTTCCTTCTGGTGTAAGAACCTCCCTGGGTCCTGGGAGGGGCTGTCCCATCTCACCCCCAACCCCCCCCAAAAAACCCCCATCAGGGCAAAGCCCGGAGAGGGACTGGGAGCCGGCCCAGCACGAAGGCTTTGAAGGCACCGCCTGCGCCAGCAGGTTTGGGAGAAGCAGCTCCTCCCTGGGAGCTGGCAGCTCCTGTGCCCTGGCCCCGCTGCCCGGCACACCCCGCTCCCAGGGCCCTTCCCAGCCCGGCGTGCCCGGGCTCGGGAAGGAGCCGCGGGGCTGCAGCTGGACGGGCAGGTCCCCGCAAGACCCGGCCCTGCAAACCCACCCCCTCCTCGCCCTCTTCCAGGGGCGTGGGCCTGGCCTTCCTCTTCTCCTGGCTCCTCATCCTCCTGGTCTTTGCTACCTTCCTGGTTGGGGGCAACATCCAGACGCTGGTTTGCAGGAATTGGGTCAACCAGGAGATCTATAAGGTGGGTGGCCACACATCGACCCGTCACCCCATAGATCTCTGTAGTGTGCCCCAAAATGCCTCTCAATGCTCCGTGCCCTCCCCTAAACCCGACTGGACAAGCCTCATCCTACAGCAGAAGATGAAGTTTAAGATTAGCTCCCTGGATTTGCGTCAGCAGCGGGGAATTGCCCTCGTGCTGTTGATTCACAACCTGTGGGATCCCTGTTTTCTGCACCTTGGGGATCCCTGGGGTGCTTGGGGCTGGCACGTGGTGTGATGGGGCTGTGAGAGGGATTGGGAATAGGATGAGGCCTCTGGCACGTGGTGTGATGGGGTGTGAGAGGGATTGGGAATGGGATGAGGCCTCATCACACAGCTGTGCACACACAGGCAGGTCCCAGCACGGTGCTGTGCATTGCCCTCCCTCCAGACACACCCAGAGTCTCTGCAGTGGGGATTGTACAAACACAGACAAGATCCCTTTCTGGGGGAATGAGGAGCCCCAGGACACACCTGTGAGGGCAGAGCACCCCAAAATCATTGCTGGGAGTGCCTGTGCCTGACACTGCCCCTCTTCTTCCTCCTGCTTGGCCCAGTTCATTGACACCCCCGGGAATCTCCCTCCATCCATGAACCTGACCCGGCAGCTCAACCTGAGGAGGGACTCCAACCTCAGTGCCACGTACCGGTGGGTGCTGCAGAGCCCACCCCTGTCCCCATACATCCAGGGCACATTTGGGATCCCCCTGCCAATGTCCCTTTGCCTTCCAGGGAGTGCAAGAGCGGTGCAGGGCTGTGGGAGGTGCTGCAGCTCGACAGGTCCTACGACCTGGACGAGCATCTGAAAACCCCCAAGGTGAGTGCTGGCACAAACCAGAGCTTCTGGCACCTGCTCGGGATGCAGGAGCCTTACTGGGGTTACTGGGATGGAGGTGTCTGGCCCCAGCCCTGCAGGACCCCTTGTGTGACCCCCACAGTACACGGCTGACTTCCAAAAACGCCTGGGTGACTTCACTGCCCACCTGGGCCAGGTAAGGCTCCTGCGCAGCGAGGGCAGGCAGGACCTGGAGACCTTTGCCCGCAGTGGCCTGGATGAGGTGGACTATGGGCGCTTCCAGGAGGAGGTGAGGGGGGCTGGATCCCTCTGCAGGGAGCAGGATGTGGCCCCACACTGGGGCTGACCCCAGAGATGGATTTTGGGCAGCCACCAACCCTGTTCTCCCCTAGATGAAGAACCCCGTGGTGCAGACCAGCCTCCCCGGCCTGGCGAGGAACCTTGAGGGGCTGCAGAAAATGCAGGTGGGTGGTGAGGGAACCCTCTGTGCCCCTGGAGGATCTCTCTGTGCCCTGGGGGTGTCCTGACCCCGCTGTGCCCCCACAGAGGAACAGCACGGTGGCAGGATGGCTGGGCACCGAGGCCCGTGCCCTGTGGCAGATGCAAAACTCCACAGTGCAGTCGCAGGAGGCTTTGGTGGTGAGTCTGTGCCGGGCTGGTGGCCTGTGGTATCACTGGCACTGCCCAGTGGTGTCCCCTGGAAGGCTTTTGCCGCCTTCTCACCTCCCTGTCCTGCAGGCAAAGCTGGGGGAAAGCGTCCAGTTCCTCTCCCGCTTGGCACCACATCTCAAGGTACTTCTACATCTTTTTCCAGCTCCAGAAAATATGTGGTGCCCTATGGGTCCTGTCTGCCAGTGTCCCAAAAAAAACCCAGTTGTAGAGTGATGGGAGAGCCAGGAAAAATGCCATCCAGGGAGAACTGGTCTCCTTTGGTGATTAAATTTGCAGCTGGAAATCAGAAATACCCATCAAAAGGGCACATCCCTCTCTCCCTGCCCTCTGGCAACCAGACCCAGTTTAGAGTTTGGCATGCCCTGGTCCCAGCACCCCGGGGCACCCATCCTGCTGCCCCCTGCCCTAAGGATGCTGTGCCCTTGCTGTGCCCCCCCAGGAGCGGGTGAAGAGGACACTGGCCACCACGGCCTCGGTGGAAGCCCGGCTGCCTGTGCAAGCTCAGCAGATCTTCCGGCAGGTGAGTCGGGGCTGGATGAGCCCTCGGGGGTACAAAATTCCCCACGGCCAGAAGGAAAGAATGTGTGGGGAAGGAGCACCTGAAGCGTCCAGGGCTCATCCCAAGCCCAGAGGTGGCTTGAGCCGGGCTGGGAATCACGGCACTGCCTTCCCCCTTCCCAGGAGATCGGCTGCTTCACCAGGAAGGAGCTCAGGTACTTCACCCAGTACCTCAACTGGGTCGGGCAGACGGTGAGTGAGTGCTCCCCTTCACCCAGGGGGGCTCCTGGGGGCCAGGACCCCTCCATGGATCGCCCATGGAATCCTGGCAGCAAAATGCATCCCACTCTGAGCTGGGGGTGAGTTTATGCCTTGTCTCCATCCCTGTCCCAGCTGAGGGAGGACGTGGCCTCATGCCAGCCCCTGGCCACAGCCCTGGACAACGGGCGGGTCATCCTGTGTGACCGCATCGCTGACCCCTGGGTAAGGGTCCCATCCCTCCAGTGGGGCCAGGGAGGGTCTGCAGGATGGGGAAGGACCTGGAGGGGCAGCTGAGGGCACTTGGTGTGTTCAGCAGGAGAAGAGGAGACTGAGGGGAGACCTCACTGCAGAGGGGCAGGCACTGATCTCTGCTCTGTGTGAGCGGGGACAGCACCCAGGGAGTGGCTGGAGTTGTGTCAGGGCAGGGTCAGGTGGGATCTCAGGGAAAGGCTCTTCCCCCAGAGGGTGGTGGGCACTGACCAGGCTCCCCAGGGCAGTGGGCACAGCACCAAGGCTGCCAGAGCTCCAGGAGTGTTGGGATGATCCTCTCAGGGACAGGGTGTGACTCTTGGGGACGGTCCCATGCAGGGCTGAGGGTTGGATGATCCCAGTGGGTCCCTCCCAACTCAGCACATCCTGTGACTCTGGGAGTCCCTGAGCCCCTCCAGAGCCCAGGGCTGCCCCTTCCCCAGAGCTCAGGGGGTCCCCTGTGCCCTGTCCTTGCAGAATGCCTTCTGGTTCAGCCTGGGATGCTGCACCTTCTTCCTCATCCCCAACATCATCTTCGCCATCCGGCTCACCAAACACTTCCGCCCCATCCGCAACCGGCTCATGTAGGTGGTGGGCACGGGCTGGGCTGTGGGAGGCCACAGGGAAGGGAGATTTCTGCTCCTCCTGGATGCCCCCCATGTTTTCTTCTTCTCCCTTGCAGCTCCACGGGGTCAGAGGAGACCTGTCCCTTCCACATCCCCCGTGTCACGGCACTCAAGCTCTAGGCTGGGGGTCTGCCAGGTGTGCCCCCCAGCCCGGGAGCTCCCACCACACCTGAGCCCACACAGGTCCAGGTCCTGCCAGGCTCCAGGGCCCTCTGACATCTTGCAGGGCTTTGGATCCCTCCCACATCTCTTCCTCGGTGTCCCTTGGGGTCTGACACCCTTCATGGGTGGGGGGTGCTCAGTGGAGATTGGGGTCCTTGGGGGTCTGAGCACCCCTCGGGGTGTTTCCAGAGCCCAGCTGATCTGGGTGCAGGGAGGGGTCCCCACCTGTCCCCCACCACTGGCACTCCCCTTACAGACCCCGCAGGGAGGGACCCCCAGCACTGCCCCACGACATGACCCCACACCCGGGACCCCCAGCACTGTGGGGAGCATTAAAGCCCTTCCCACCCAAACCCACCACTGACTCCTTTGTTTGCACCCTCCACGTTCCTGGTTTTCACAGGGACCTGTTCTCAGGGGGCTCCAGGGCTGGGGGGCTCTGGGATTTCTGCAGCCATGAGGGGCTTCAGGGCAGGGGTTGGGGACTAGGGGGGTCTGGGCCTGAGGGGGTTTTGGGGACGAGGGGACTCCTGGACTGAGGGGTTGCCACAGCCAAGGGGAGCTTTGGGGCTCTGGTTTTGGCTGAGGGGGCTCAGGAACCAGAGGGGCTGGGGGGGTGACAGGGACGTGGGAGCTGCAGGGCCGAGGGGGCTCTGGGGCTCAGGAGGTGAACGGGCCAACCCCCAGGAATGGGCTGTGGGACCCCCAAATCCATCCCCCCCCAAAACCCAGCACACAAACCCCCCTCCCCCTGCAGGGCTCAGGGCCCTCCTGGCCTGGGGATGCTGTTAATTAGAGATTAATTAGAGCTTAATTAGAGGTGGGGGGTTCAGGGGCAAAGCTGCAGGTGAAGCGGGGGGGGGTTTGCTGTGGGTTCAATCATGGAATGGTTTGGGTTGGAAGGGACCTTAAAGATCCCCCATTCCAACACCCTGCCACGCTCGGGGGGCTCTTCCTGCCATCCCAGGGGAGCCCAGGCAGGGCTTTGCCTCCCAATTTATCCCCTTATGGCATGAAATTCCTGCTCTTTGTTCGTTCCCTTCAAACTGCTTTGTCCAACCCCCAAATCCTTTACAAAATCCATCCAGGACTTTGCAGATCCACCAAAGCAGCGTTTCCTGGGATTTCCCTCCCCGAAACGGTCTCTGTTTGCCAACCAGGAGAGAAGTGCCCTGTTTTGATGCATTATTAAAAGGCTCTCCCTGCCCACAGGAAAACACCTGGTTTATGCATTATTTAGGTTATTGTGGACTCGAGGCAGCCGCTTTTAGGCATTCCCCGCCTGCAGAGGTCAGCATTGGAAAGGCTTTTTCCAAAGGGATTTAGGGAGTCGCAGCGCAAAGGAGGATTTCTGCACAACCCCCCCATCCCCAGGGGCGTCCTCGGCCCATCTGGAAACCACCTGATGCCAAAATCAGCTTTAAAACAATATTTCGGGGTCACAGGAGGGTTTGGGGTGGGGGGAAAGTGATGTTCGTACCTGGGATTCAACCAGGAAATCATTCCCGACCCTCCTGCTCCAGCGGGGTGTATTTTGGAGGTTTAGAGTCATGAAATGCTGCGATAATTAAAAAGGAAAGCTCTGCCTCGTTTTTAAAGGCCCCTCTCCACGGCAGTGCTACGTTTTAAATACAATAATACCCCCTTTAAGGGGCAGGAGAGCAAAGGAATTATCTGCTTTAAATGTCAAGTAACATCAAAGCAATAACATTTATTTAGTCCACTCATTGATTGAAAAAAACATAGAATCAATTTTTTAGGTTGGAAAGGAATTTTGTGGCCATCAAGTCCAACAAATGAGATGAATTCAGCTGGTTCTTCTTCCTAAAATTATTTCTTGTGGCTGGGTCACCATAAATAACAGGGCAATAATGGATAACAGAGGAATTCACCCCAAAATAGATGTATATTTTAGGTGTGTATGGTCACCCCTGGAGTGTCTCTGTCCCCTGCCCGGGAGGGGGATGCATTAAAAACGTGAGGACCTTTGAGTTAATGGCAAATCACCAATGAACAATCCAGAAAATTCTTCTAAACCAACTGGAGGGAACTTTGGTTTGGAGACAAAAAAAAAAGGTGAGGACCAGCTGGATAATAATTTCCCCGCCAAGACAAGGTCATGGTTCATGATTAACCTCCAATTCCCCCCCTTCCTCTTCTTGGTCACCTGTATTGATAAATTAACTACTGAAATCAGCTCATTTCCAGCTCCCAAACATATTTTTTGATAAAATGTGGGGGTCTCCTCTGCCAGAGGGGCCTTTTCCCATCTCAGTTTGTCTGGATCCCTGTTCTGCCACTTCCAAAGGCTCAACTAAACTGGTGTTGATTAAACCACCTCCCTTCCCAAATCCTCCTCTTGGAATTCAACCCTTGGGACCCTTCACCTTCCTGGGACTGTCCCCAGTGACCCGAGGAGTGTCTCTAATAACAGACACCAATGAATAATTCAGAGGCAGCAGCACCAGCAGCTCTCTCTGAGCTCAGCCAAGTTGTGTTTCCCCCCCAACACCCATTTGGGGATCCAAATTGTTCTTCTCTATTCCCGGAATTCAGGAGAAATACAGGAAAAGTGCAGCCAACTTTGCCAGACTCAGCTTATTCCTGGAATTATAATACTGTCCTATTCTACCATTGTTATTTCGTTTTCCTTCTTTTCTCCCCATTTTTCAATGAGCACCAACATCCGTTTTTCTCCAGAAAAAGGATTCATGACCTCTTCCACCTGCCTTTCTCATCATCCCCTAAAAACAGCTCAGGAAGTTTAGATCCAAACCATCTGTACTGGAGAGTTGTTCAGAATTTCATTCCCATCCTCAGAATGTTCATTTTCAAGGTTATTTGTGCAGCAATTACTGAGGGAGGGGTAAGATCCCATTTCCCAGCTTTATTTCATTTAATCTCAGCCGAAGAGTTACGTAATTCCACCAAACTTCCTAATTTTTAGAGCCATGGATTACCTACTGACTCTTTAACCCAAGCTCAGCTTGGAGAGAATCCAACCCCCAAAGGCTTTGCTCCACTTTCCTTTATTTTTAATCTGGAAAAGTCCCTGTAATTTCGATGCCACAGATTTTTCAGGCCAGCACACAGGCAGTTTTGGGGTCAGTATTGTTGTTTTGTTAGTGCTGATTATTATTTGCTGTTTACTGGCTGTGGATGGGGCTTTGCTTCCAGGATGATCCCATCACTGAGCCCGGAGTGAGCTCGGGACAAACAGCCTGTCCTGACCCTCTGCTGCAAACCCAGAGCCAATTTCCTCCCTTTCCTGCACTTTGCTCATTATTTTGTCCTCAGGGTCCCTCTGGGCTTGCTGAGAAATGCACTGGAACCCAAGCCAAGGGAAAGGGCACATTCCACTCGTGTCCTTCAGTCAGAGGCAGCTTTGGGGATTATTGTGGGGTGAAGGAAAATTCCCTTTGCCCATCACTGGAATAGAACAATTCCCAGGCTGGGGTTTGCCCCCTGGTGCTGCTCCTGCCTGTGGATCCACACCAAGGTTATTTCCATCACCTGTTCCATCCTCCTGAAGCATCTCCAGATAAAATTCTTTGCATCCTGTGGTTGATACCTCTGGATTGTCCCTTTAGAAGGCAGAGACCATGGCAATCCCAAGCTCTGGAAAACCTTCTTCCCTTGGAATTCCAGCCCTCTGCACAGACTTTTATTGTCGTGGTGTTGTCCACACTGGGTGAGAACTGCTTTGGAAAGGTTAAGGAGATAAAATTCAGGAGGAATCCTTCAGGAGAACAATTGGCTCTGCTGCCTCTCCACTGGAAGTGGCCCATCCCAGCTCCAGGCTGTATTAACCAGATGGCCCTGCTGGGCATAATCCTTGTTTTTATCCAAAATATTATTAACTGGGGGAAAAAACCCTCATTCCAGAATGCTTCCTTCTTCACATCCCTGCCAAAACTCAACTTCCTTATTTCCACACAACTTTATTTCTCAGGGAGCCATTCCCATCACATCATCTTGGCTCAGAGGCAGGAATATTATCTGGGATTTTCAACCACGTTGATTTAAGGGTGAGTGAAACCCCCTGAGCCTCCTCTGAGCACATCACACTTGGATCTCCAGGGAATCCACCCTGGAAACACCTCGGGGGAGATGCTGCAAATCTCAGGTTTCCAGAAATAAACCCAGTTGGACTCTCAGCTGCCTTCAAGCTCCAGCTGCAAACCAGCTGTTAACGCTGGAATGAACCTCTTGGATGGGCCCAGGCATTATTTATTCCCACCAGCTGAGAGAGAGCTTGCCGAGGTTCAGCTCCCAGCACCATTCCCACCTCCCTCACACCCTCCCCCTGTAGCCATGGAGATGAGCATCGTGCCCATGGCAACTCCACGGGAGCATCTTGAGCATCTCCAGGGCAGCCCAGGTTCTCCCGGGGCTTTTCCTCGTGCCAGGCAATGATTGTTGGCCTGTTCCTGCTCCCACACAGCTGATGGAAAAGCTTTTCCTCAGCAGTAGCCCCCCTTCTGAGATAAAAGGGCAGAGAAGGAGCAGATCTGCCAAAAAATGCTGGAATATTTGGTGTGGAAAGGTCTCTTTGGCACATTCACAAACCACAAGCTTGGAAATCGCTGCTTTAGGGGAAAGAAAAGCTTTGGATAAAGTCATGTGTCATCTCGGAGCTGGAAGATGCTCCAACATGGATGGGAGGGGGCACATCCCATGGAAAACCCTTTCAATAGGTTATAAATCCTAAAATCCCGACCCAATTTGCCCCCTCAACACACATTTCCCATGCCCAGCTTGTCTTGGCTTGTTCTCATTTACACCCAGAGCAAAAAGGGGGTGAAAACCCCAGAAAGTCCCAGCCCTGGGAACACTTTAGACAGAGAGGGGAAAATCCACGTGGAAACATCCCCACCAGCTCAGCTAAGAGGATTTCCAGGACTATTTTGTGAGTGAGTTGGGTTTAATCATCTCATCCTCACTGAGCATCTGAGTTAGAAACCAGGTCAGGGGAGGTGAGAGCTTGTTTTGTTCTCAGCAGAATAAACAAGCCAAAAACCTGGGCCAAAATCAGGTGTTGAAAAGGAAAAACATAATTCAAAAAATGTTTTTAAGTTTTAATTTCAAGTCTGTTTTTAAAAACATTTCTCCATCTCCAGCCTGGAGCTTGTTTCACTCTATCACTTGATTTATTTTCTTTTTAAAAATAAACCCCAAGCAGTTCTCTGTATTTCCTGGAGTTCAGCTTTCTCCAGCCCCTTTTCCCACTGGGAAAACTGATTTCTCCTGCCCTTTTCCATCTTAAGCCAGGCAGGAACCCACAGAGATGTCATCCCTGCATCCATCACCTTTCCAGGAGACTCCCCTTGGGAATCCATTGAAATGCTCCCATTCCTGCCACCCCCGGGCTCGCAGCCCAGCCGAGGATTCCTGGAAGAGGAGCAATTCCCCAGGGGCTCTGACTCACAGGCTCGATGGATGCCCAAACGATGGAACTGGGAGCTCCTGGCCCATCCCGTGCCCTGGGCTTTTTAAGGAGGTGACCTCAGCGCTGCCACCGTGTCACCCAGCGTGTCACCCAGCGTGGCTCCCGGCCCAGAGAGGGGATTGCAGAGTAAAAATAAACGGCAGAGAAGGAGAGGAGAGGGAAGGGAAAGCTCCCTGTGAGTCACTCCTTACAAACCCGTGTTCCGAGGAAAGGAAAACGGGGATATTCAGCTTTTCCTGCCCAGGAGCCAGCGGGAGGGAAGGGCAGAGCTTTGTGGGAAGCTGAGCTTGGGATGCCTGGGAAGGGGTTTGTTCTGGAGCTGCTGCAGGGACAGCGTGTCCTGGAGGAGCCCAAAGGCTGCAGAACAGGAGCTTTATTGACACCAAGGACAGAAGGAGCCCTTTCTGAGGGGGTCACGGCCCTTTCCCACACACAGCACGGGATTGTTCCTGTCCTGCTCCCTCCCAAGGCACTTGGAAATCAAATGCTGGGCTGAAAATGCATCAGACATTAAATACCTTCCCCCAGCAAGCAGGGCTGACTTCTCCCATCTCCCACACAGTAATCCTGGTGGAGGCTCAAATACACAAACTCCAGGGTTTTCTCCCCAATTCAAAGCACTTTTATTATCAGTTCTTATTCAGAAATGAAAAAGCATTTCCAAATAAGGATTCTATTCTATTTATTTATTTAAAGAAAGGGTGTTACTTTGCCTTCGAGCACCCAGGGGATGCTGCCAGGCCTGGGAGAGGCCAAAGGCACATTTTTGGGAGCTTTGGTTTTCTCCCAAAGCCTCAGAGCACTGGGAAGGCATCAATGAGTCAGGGAGGGAAGAGAAGAGGAAGGGAGGGGAAGGGGAAGGGGAAGGGGAAGGGGAAGGGGAAGGGGAAGGGAAGGGAAGGGAAGGGAAGGGAAGGGAAGGGAAGGGAAGGGAAGGG
>JAXCLP010000060.1:821805-832889 GCA_035584035.1 Lepidocolaptes lacrymiger | reverse complement strand
GGGAAGGGAAGGGAAGGGAAGGGAAGGGAGGAGAGAAGAGGGGGAAAGGGGAGGGGAGGGTCCCCCCCATCTGTAAGGAGCTTTTCCATGCCCCTGCCTGGAATAGCAGCAAGAACATGAGCAGAGTTATCACACCCCTAATCAGATTGTAGCAGGAGGATGGACATTTATAACCCCATGGATGAACACTTATAATCTCATGGATGCCCATTTATAACCCTATGGATGAACATTTATGACCCTACAGATGGACATTTGTAATCTGATGGATAATCACTTATAACTCTATGGAAGAGCATTTTTAATGTACTGGATGACCATTTTTAACCTCCTAGAAGACCATTTATAACCCCATGGAAGACCATTTATAACCCCATGGATGACAATTTATGACCTCATGGATGAACATTTGTAATCTGATGGATTAACACTTATAACTCTATGTATGAGCATTTTTAACGTGCTGGATGAGTATTTTTAACCCTATGAATGAACATTTATAACCCTATGGATGGCCATTTATAGCCCCATGGATGACAATTTATAACCCCCTGGATGAGCATTTTTAACCCCCTGGATGAGCATTTTTAACCCCCTGGATAAACACTTACAACCCCACGGATGAGCAAAGGGCAGGAGGATGTTTGTAGCCTCCAATATTTTATATTCCACTTGCCACTCCCACGGAAGACAAATCAATAATAAATTAATTCAGCTCCTCCGCTTCCTCAGGGACCCGGATTTGCCTTTGAAGCCCAACAAAGAACAGCTCTGCCCTGTTTGCCGCCTCCTCCCCCGATCGTGCTCCCTCCGGAGCCGCCCAGCAGCAGGACGGGGCTGGCAGGGTGCCTGGCAGTCACCTGTGCCCGCAGATCCCTTCCAAAGTGACATCAGTGCTGAGGGCAGCACATCCACAGGGAAGGGACAAACTTCCAGGAGCCTCCCTGACCGCAGAGCCACCAACTGATTCCTTTTTTCCATGAACTCCCTGGCTTTGCAGCAGAGCCAAGGAGAAAACCCCTGCTGGAAGCAGCGGGAGGGGCTGGCCGGAAAGTTTGGCTGGATGGGTTTTTCCCCTCCCTGGTTCCTCCCCTGGCAGGTTCTTCGTGCCCTGACGTGTCTCTGCGATCGGGAATTGCTGGGATTCTCCTCCTCTCCGTCACAGGGTGTGTAACTGCTGATCCCTTGGGAGGGTGTGGATTCAACATCCTCCTCCTGCCAGTTTGTCCTCCTGGCCTGGTAAAGGCTGAGCTTTGACATTGTCACAGAATCCTGGAATGGTTTGGGGTGGGAGGGACCTCAAAGCCCACCCAGTGTCACCCCCTGCCATGGCAGGGACACCTCCCACTAGCCCAGGTCGCTCCAACATGGCCTTGGACACCTTTTATCCTTTTGAAATCCTTTTATCTTCTTTTTGCCTTTTCCCAGGCAAACCTTAGGATGTCAGGAGCAGAGGAGAAACACCACCCATGAGCTGTGTAATCCTGCAGTTGAATACAGAAAGATAGTGCAGGTAAAGAGCTTCTTCCACCAAAAATGGGCCAAAAATGACATTTCTTCTTTCTCTTTTCTCCTTCCTGGGCTCTGCAGGGCTGTGATCCCAGCAGAGCTTTCACCACCCCAAAAAAATTGCAAAACATCCTAATAAAACTTCAATTTTTTAAATTTTCACACTTGGAGGGGAAAATAACAGCCAGAGTGGCATCTTTCCTTCGGGCAGGGAAGGAAGTCCCTTCCAGGGTTTCCCTTCCCTGCTGTCACCCCAGCCAGTCCCCAGATTGCCTTTGCTCTGCTCTTTTCCAGGCAGGAGCCCAATATCCCTGAGACATCTGGTTCCCATGGAAAATCCCAGGAGTTTCACTTGGAACCCATTCCATGGCGAGTTCTGCAGAACACATTCCATTAACCCTCCACACACAGCACTTACTCCCAATTATTTTCACTTCTGGAGGGCTCAAGGAGGTTTCTAGGTGAACTAAGAGGGATTTGAGATGGGATGAGCTCGAGCCCAGATTTTTTGCCAGCTCCAGGGAGTGCCAGTGGGATAAGGACAGGCTGTGGAACTCCAAACCCCACCGGGTTATCCCAAACCCCCAGGAAGCCTCTCACAAACCCTCCTGAGCAAACCCAGAGTTGTGTGAATAAAAACGTTTTGCGTGAATTAAAGCCATAAAAAACCACCACCCAATCAATGAGGAGCAGTGAGGAGGAGGATCCCGTGCCCTTTCCCAGCTCCCCATTAACCCAAAGTCACATTCCCCACCTCTTACGAGAAAAACTCATCCCATTAATGGTTTGTGACCTGGCCCGGAGCCCTCTGGGTTATTTCCACCATCTCCGTGGTGAAGAAGGGCCAAACCTCCAGTGGAAATCGATGCAGTTCCTGCCTTGGAGCTGAGAGGAATTTAACCCTGAGATGCCAAAAATCCACGTGGCTCCAGGAAAAGGGTGTTGTGGATACCCTGGGCTGGAGGGGGTCAGCCCTGCAAACTTCAACCATAAATTACAAATTAATTAGCAATCCATGGGCTGCTCCTGTTCCATTTGCAGCAGGAGCTGACAGAGTTCCTGCATTTCACCAAACAAGGCCAGGACTTCCTTCAAAACATTTTATTTTATTACAGAAAAATCCTGGGTTTTGAAGGCACAGGTGAATTCATCCCAAACATCTCTTTCCCCGTGTTGCATTTCTTTCTTTTCCTGGCTTGGGATTTTGGATAACCCAGGGAAGAGGATCTGAACCCCAAACAGGGAATCAGGAGCATTCTTTTCTTGGCTTGGGATATTGGATAACACAGGGAAGAGTGTCTGAGCCCAAACCAGGGAATCAGGAGCCATCTGTGCATTCCCACATGGAATAAATGCCTCTTGTAGGAGAGAGCCTTGACAGGCCCACTCACCTTAATCCTGCCCTGATATTTAATTTTCTCCTCCAGGAATTAATATCTATATTTTCCCAGCACAGCCCATTTTCCTGCCAGACAGAAATTATTTTATTTTTTTTAACATAATCCAGCCAGATGGATAAACAAGGGAATGGAGCATCAGGGAAAATCCCCTTTACAGCCAGATGTGCTCTTTAATGCAGGGGTGGGAGCTTTGCTGGGATGGACATTCCTGGCTGGTTTTTTTGCTGTGTCACTGGCTGTGTTAAAATATAAAATCATGGAATCATTTGGGTTGGAAGGGACCTCAAAGACCATCCCATTTCATAGGCAGGGACAACTCCCACTATCCCAAGTTGCTCCAAGCCCCATCCAACCCAGCCTTGGACACTTCCAGGGATCCAGGGGCAGCCACAGCTTCTCTGGGAATTCCATCCCAGCCCCTCCCCACCTTCACAGCCAGGAATTCCTTCCCAATATCCCATCTATCCCTGCCCTCTGGCAGTGAGAAGCCATTCCCTGTGTTCTGTCCCTCCAGGCTCTCCAAAGTCCCTCTCCAGCTCTCCTGGAGCCCCTTTGGGCACTGCAAGGGGCTCTCAGGTCTCCCTGGATCCTTCCCTTCCCCAGGTGAACCCCCCCAGCTCTTCCAGCCTGGATCCAGCCCTTGGAGCATCTCTGTGGCCTCCTCTGGACTCTCCAGAAACTCCATGTCCTCCTGATTTTGAGGGGTCCCAGACCAGGAGGCAGCTCTGCAGGGGGAGTCTCACCTGAGAGGGGCAGAATTCCCCCAGGATCAACCCAGTCTGATACAAATCAGTCTCAATGCAATAAATTTCCAGCTTTTTTTGCATTTCCCAACCACCACAGAACCATCCTGGGTTTCTCTGGCCTCCAGCTCTTTATTACAGCCCATCCTAATCCTAAAGGATGGGAAAACTCCCCATCCTGGTATTTAGGCCTCTCTATGTTCCAGCCACATATTCTCACCCTCCAAAGAAGCCCCAGTTTTCCAAGAGCATCCCAGGGAATTTTAAATCGCCCTCTGTGGCTTTTGCTCCCATTAAATATCATGATAACTCGATATTATCATGACTGCAGGAGTGAGTTTTACTCCTCTGGAACAGGCCAAACCCCGAAGGCAGATTCCTCCTTTCTCCCACAGGTCTGAGAGTGATTTCCTCTCCATCAATCCTCAGAGCAATTCCCTGTTCTGCAGGATAATGGATAATGGGTTTGGAGCTGCAGGCAGCAACTGCTGAAAGCATCCTTCTCTCCCAGAGCTTCGACCAGGAGACTCCCAACCCAGCCCCAGACCCTGCTCATCCCATTTATGTTCTCCAGCAAACAATCCAAACTCTGCAGTTTCCCAAGATTTCCAAATCCTGACATTTCTTCAGTAAAAAAACCCCCAAGCACTGGAATTTTCCAAGATTCTCAAGGTAGGCCCAAATGCTGCCAATAAATTCAATATTTCTTCAATAAACCATCCAAGTGCTGCAGTTTTCAGAGATTTTTAAATCAGCCCCAAACCCTGAAATTTCTCCAGTATAAAATCCAAATGCTGCAGAATTCCAAGGTTTCCAAACCAGCCCCAAATCCCACTGGTCCCATTGATATTCTTCAATAAAAACCCCAATCACTGTGATTTTCCAAGATTCCCAAACCAGCCACAAACCCTGATGTTTCTTCAGCATAAAATCCAAATGCTGCAATACTCCAAGATTCCAAAGCCAGCCCCAAAACCTGGTATTTCTTCAAAAAGACCATCCAAGCACTGGAATTTTCCAAGACATTCAAATCAGCTTCAAACCCTGATATTTCTTCAGCACAAAATCCAAATGCAGCAACATTCCGAGACTCCTCAAACAGCCCCAAACGCCTGTCATTCCATTCAATATTTCTTCAGCAAACCCTGCAAGTGCTGTTATTTCCCAAGCTTTCCAAAATAGCCTCAAACCCTGACATTTCTTCAGTACAAAATCCAAGTGCTGCAACATTCCAAGCTTTCCAAAATAGCCCCAAACCCTGACATTTCTTCAGTACAAAATCCAAACCCTGACATTTCTTCAGTTCAAAATCCAAACACCGCAACATTCCAAGCTTTCCCAGCCAGCCTCAAGCCCTGACATTTCCTCAATAACCCGTTCAACCACTGCGATGCTCCAATATTCCCAAAGCCCGGGATTTCACCCCAAAGGCTGCATTTTCCAGCCCTCCTTTGCTCGATGTTCCCCATCCCCGAGCCCTCCTGGAGGGAGCCCCGTTTTGGGGGATGCTGCCCGCGGTGCTCCCTTGGGACAGGGATGGATCCCGGCCAGGCTGGGCAGGGCTGGGCTGCGCACATCCAGCTCCTCCCTCTCGCTATTTATTCCTCCCGGAGCTCCGGGGCTGAATCACCTCGAGCCGAGCAGGGACCGAGCTCCGAGCCGGTGAGTGCGGGGAAAGGGGACGCGGGGGCTCCGGGGGGGATAAATCCAGGGCCGAGGGGGTTTCACCGCCGAGGATGAGGAGCTGCCTCCTTTCTCTGCCGTCGCTGCCTAAAAATAGACCTTCCCAGCGTCTCCTGAAAAGCCGGAGCTCGGCTTTGCCCGGCGCTTGTTTACCCAGCGCCGATACCGGTGGGGAATTTTTTCTTGGAGGGTTTTTTCCTTTCCCCCCGTTCCCAGCTGCTCCCTCGGTATTTGGGGGGATTAAAAGGGAAGGGGAAAAAAAGGAGAGGGGAGGGGATTTCTAAAACGAGAGGTGACATTTTCACCCGCCAGCCGCTTTTGCCAAACCCCAACCTGGAATTTCCCTCCCCCCCAAAACTGGGACATCTCCGGGCGGGACTGGACACCCCCATTCCCGAGCATCTTCCCACCTCCGCCTTCCCCACCTCCCTTCGCTTCTCCTCCCCCTGCACGGGCACCTCACCAAGGTTATTCCCACAGTTATTTTGGCTCCAGGGGGTTGGTTTTCCCCTCCAGACCCGAAGCCTCCCCCTTGCCAGCCCCGCGCACGGAATTGCTGCTCCTCAGCGCTCCTCGCAGCCTCCATTTTTCCCTCGCTCTGGGCCCTGAAGGAGCGCAGAATTCCTCCAGCTCCGAGGGAAATCGCCCCTCTCTCGACCTCCGGAATGAATCCCTCATTTCCCACATCCGCGAGAGGGGGAATAAAGAGAATCGGGGGGAAAAACATCTGCGCAGCCACCCGATAATTGAATATCCCTATATCGCGGTGGCAGCAGAAATGCCCTTTCCAAGCAGAGGGCTCCGAGCCTGGGGAAGCGGCTCCTGTGCCGGCACCCCCGGTTTGGGTCAGGGAGCCCATTAATTGGGGGTGAAGCTCAGACCGCCTTAATTAGCGCGTCGCTAACGAGTCTTCGCCCTGTTCGTCAGAGCTCAGCGCTGCCAAGGCAATTAGAGGAGCAGGTCGGAGCTGCAACATCCTCCAGGGCTTTGCCACAGCCTGTTTTCATTTTTTCTCCTTGGAATTCACTGTTTCCAAAATAATATTTAAAAATTACCGTTTTGCTGCTCCCCCCCACCCCATTTCCTAATTTTTCTGGGCACCCGAGGAGGGTTCGCCCTGGTTTGGTTGGTTTTGCCCTGTCTTTCAGCTATTTTTAACCCCCTGATCTCATCCCTGCCCCCACCGGGTGGGTGCTGAGGGTGAGGGAGGCTCCAGAATGGGTGGTTTGCACCCAGATTTTTCCATGAGCAGGCGGCTCCAGCCTGGAATTCATCCCCAGCACCAGGGACAGGCTTGTGCATCTTCCCTGCTCTTCTATCGAGGCCTTTTGCTGGCGATCCCACCCAAAAAGGCTCGAATTCCAAGATTTCTGTACTTAAGAGCAGATTTTGGGGTGGAGGTAGGGAGGAAAAACTTCATTATCTGCACCCTAAACCAGATTAATTTGCTTTTTGTGGCCCATGAAGCCATCTCTGGGCTGCAGCAGGAGAATTTCTGGCTCAAACAGGGCGTTATTTGGTCTCTTTGGCAGCGAAGGGCAATATCTCAGGAGGGCCCATCATCTCCTACTGCATTAAGGTTATCCCTGGGGAAAGGCGTGAATCTTAAGGAGCTTGGGCCATTAGTTGCTGCAAAAAACCAACCCTTTTAGGACCAAATTTAATTGTTTCTTGCTACAGCACGAGGCAGAAAGCACATCCAAGGGTGCTGTGAAACGCCCACCCACACTGAGAGTGCTTTGCTCGCCCTCCCCAACATCCTGGCGTGGGATTTTGGGGGGTGGCTCAGCCTCGGGAAGGATGGATAAACACGCCCTCCCATATCAAAGCCGAGGGGAGCAGCAGATCCGTGCCCGGGGCTTTGCAGGGGGAACCTGGAGGGATCCTGCGGCCTGGGAGGTGTTTGCCAAAGGTCTTTCCAAAGGATTTAGGGACCTGTGTGTGTTGTGCGGGCTGGATTGCACCCACAGGGAGGGAAATGGCTCGTTAAATGGGATTTCATCCCTGCCAGCCCACCAGGGGATGGGGGGGATTCCTGGCGGGTCCCTGGAACGCAGCAGGAAACGCTGAGCGAGCAGTTGGTGGAGAACACTTTGAACTCCCCAAATGCCGGGGTTTGGCTCGGGTCTGTTGCACATTAACAAGGATTTGGGCAAAACACGCTGAATTCTGTTCCTTGGGAACACAAACCCCCGGGGCAGGGCTGGGCGTTGCCCTCCTTGCAGCTCCAGGGACCCAAACTCCTTGGGATTGGGCTGGATCCGTTCACTGCACATCAGAAATCCCATTTATATCATCTGGTTGGACAGAGCAGGTTTGATAAGTGGGGGTTTTCCTCCCAATTCATTGAGGCATTTTTTTTCCAAAACCTTTTTTCCCACTACTTCAGATTGGTGTTACTCGTGGAAAAACTGTGAGGGGATCCATATAAAAAATAAATACAAATAAAATATACACGTATTTTTGGGGGAGGATAAATAATTTTGGGGAGGATAAATACTCATTTAAGTGCAAATCTGTTTATACATATAAAAATACATACTCATTTTGGGGGAGGATACGTATTTTTGGGGGAGAATAAATATTTTTTGGGAGGATCAACATATATTTAAGTGGGAAACTATACATGTAAAATATATATATATTCTGAGGGAGGATAAATATTTTTGGGGAAGATAAATAGTTTTGGGGGAGGATAAACATGCATTTCAGTGGGAAACTGTTTATACATATAAAAATCCATATGTATTTTGGGGGAGGATAAATTTGGGGAGGATAAACACACGTTGAGGTGCGAAGCTGCTTGTTCTGCAGCCGGATTTGGGGGGTGAGCTGAGCTGTGTTCTCTGGGATACAGGGGGGTCTCTGCTCGTGCCCTGACGCTCCCTGTGCTCTGTCCTTGTCCCACAGCCATGGCCAGGCTCCTCCTCACCTGCCTCGTGGGGCTCCTGCTCCTCGCCCTCTGCGCCGACATCGCCTCCTCCAAGAAGGGCAAAATCAAGCCCAGCGGCAGCCACCGCCAGCCCACCTACCCCCGCCAGCCCGGCTACCCCCCCAACCACGGCTACCCCCAAAACCCAGCCTACCCCCCCAACCACGGCTACCCCCACAACCCGGGCTACCCCCACAACCCGGGCTACCCCCAAAACCCCGGCTACCCGGGCTGGAGGCCGGGCTACAACCCCTCCGGCGGGGGCACCTACTACAACCAGAAGCCCTTTAAACCTCCCAAATCCAAGACCAACTTCAAGCACGTGGCGGGGGCGGCGGCGGCGGGGGCCGTGGTGGGCGGGCTGGGGGGCTACGCCATGGGCAGGGCCATGTCGGGCATGCACTATCGCTTCGACAGCCCCGACGAGTACCGCTGGTGGAACGAGAACGCGGCGCGCTACCCCAACCAGGTGTATTACCGCGACTACGGCGGGTACGTCCCGCAGGACGTCTTCGTGGCCGACTGCTTCAACATCACCGTCACCGAGCACAGCATCGGCCCCGCCGCCAAGAAGAACGCCTCGGAGGCCGGTGGAGCCCTCAACCAGACGGAGGTGGAGCTGGAGAACAGGGTGGTGACCAAGGTGATCCGGGAGATGTGCATCCAGCAGTACCGCGAGTACCGCCTGGCCAACGGCATCCGGCTGCACCTCGCCGACGCCTCGCTCGCAGCCCTCCTGCTGCTCGTCGTCTTCGCCATGCACTGAGGGATGGCTGGGATGCTTTGAGGTGTCACCCGTGTCCCCCTGGGGACCCCCCCGGCACCCCCGTTCTTGCTTGCAGTCGTTGTTGGTGAAGAGCCCTCGGGGTGTGCGGGCACTGATGTTTCGAGTCACTACCCTGGGGTTTAGTTCCATCACCTCCCTGGGGTTTGGTTCCATCACCCCCTTGGGATTTACCCCTATCACCTCCTTGGGTTTAGTTCCATCACCTCCCTGGGGTTTGGTTCCATCACCTCTTTGGGATTTACCTCCATCACCTTTTGGAGTTACCTCCATCCCCTCCTTGGGGTTTAGTTCCATCATCCCCATGGGGTTTACCCCCATCTCCTGCTTATAACTCACCTGCATCACCCCCTTGGAATTTACCCCCATTACCCCCTTGGGGTTCACCCCCATCACCACCCTGGGGTTGTCTCTGGTTTAGACAACTGGACGAAAGTTTCCTTCCCAGCCCCAGATGTGTCCCCAGTGGACACCCCAAAAACACGGCCTTCACCACCTCCTCCTCCTCGGGGCCACCCCAAGAGGGACCAGGCAGAGGGGAGCTCTCCTTGGCAGCCCTGCAAGAGCTCCAAGAATCCCCTTTGCCAACAAGCAGGCTTTATTTAATCCCCTTGTTCCCGCTGCCATCCCTGTCCCCCCGACACCCAAGCACCTCTGTCCCACAGGATAGGGGCAGATATGGGATTTTCAAGCTGCCAGGTTGCAACTTTAACCCTTTAATCCCAAAAAACCCTTCCCCATGTACATATGGACTTGCCTCCCACACCCGTGCACGCTGCAAAAACCTCCTGCAGCAACACACCAAAAGAAAGTAATTTTTTATCCTCCCTCCCAGCACCAGTCATTCTTAGGCTGCCTAAGGCAGAAAGTGCCGCTGAATGCCCCAAATACCCCCAAAACACCCCCAAAAAAGTGTGTCACAGCCTGAGAAAGAGCTCTTTTGGATACTGTAGGTGACAAGTCACACTCATCCTTCAGCACCTTGACCCAGAGGACGTTGAAATGCAGGCAAAAGGACGCTCAGGGCAGGCCAAGAGACTTAAATCAGCTAAATCTTTGAGTTACAGCACCGGGAGCAACAAGCCTGGCATAAAAGCCACCCTTGAGAGGAATTTCTTTGCCTCGTGGAAGCAGCGGGAGGAATTGTGGCTTCTCGTGGCTCGTGGGTGACCCGCAGCATCTGTAACCTCGCGCTTGTCCAACCCACTCCTCTTCGATGTCTCTCGTGTGTTTTGTTTTGCAAGGCACTGAATAACACCGGGTTTGTTTATTTTCTTTCTGCATCGGTGTGAGCTGAGTGGAGAAATATAAATATAAATATCTAAATATAAACCGAGGTCGATCCTTGAGGCTGCTCAGGGGAGGGCAGGGCTTTGAGGTTCCCCCTCCTTTGGGACACGTTTTGTGAACCCGCAGCGGTGCATGCTCGGAACCCGCAGGTCTGATCCTTTCCTAAGTGTTCCACGTGTGCTGCAAATTAAAACTGGATAAGCCAAGACACACCCTCGGCCTCCTTCCTGCAAACCCCGGGCACAGAAGGGGCATTTTCCAGCCCGTCTGTCCCACCTTTGCTCCCTTTCAGCACCAAATTTGGCCTCTGCCCCACGATCTGTGAACCTTTTCCTCTCCCCCGCTCCCACCAGTGGTGTCGCTACAGTCCAGCAAAATATTTTCTAATTTCTGTCTAATTCTGATTTCTGTCTAATAAAAGAGTTTTTACATTTGCTGTTTCAGTGGCGTTAAGCCCGACCCAAGCCCTGCTTAACCATGGAATTCTGGAGTGGTTTGGGTTGGAAGGGACCTTAAAGCCCATCCAGTGCCACCCCCTGCCATGGGCAGGGACACCTCCCACTAGCCCAGGTTGCTCCAGCCTGGCCTTGGGCACTCCCAGGGCTGGGGCAGCCACAGCTTCTCTGGAAATCCCAGCCCAGCCGCTCCCCACCCTCACGGCCAAGAATTCCTTCCCAATATCCCATCTAACCCTGCCCTCTGGCACTGGGAAGCCACTCCCTGTGTCCTGTCCCTCCATCCCT
>JAXCLP010000060.1:783607-806245 GCA_035584035.1 Lepidocolaptes lacrymiger | reverse complement strand
GTGGAAAGGGGGGTCTTGGAAAAAGGGGAGGGGTAAAAAAGGGGGAGGTTTGCAAAAAGGGGGGCAAAAAGGAGGGGTATCATCAAAAGGGGGTCTTATAAAAATGGGGTGTCAGCAAAAAAGAGGGGGGTCTTTTCAGGAGAGGGAGATTTGCAAAGGGGGAGTTGCAAAAAGGGGGGTTTTGTTTCGTTTTGAAACAAAAGGAGGGGCCTCAGCAAAGGAGAGGAGTCTGTGAAAAGGGGGGGCGGCAAAAAGGGGGGTCTTTGCAGAAGGGGAGTTTTGGAAAGGGGGGGTTGGAAAAAGGGGGTGCAGAAAGTGGGAGATTTGCAAAAAGGGGTGTTTTTAAAAAGGAGTGAGTTGAAAAATGGGAGTGTTTGTTTCTTTTTGAAACAAAGGGAGGGTTCTCAGCAAAAGAGGGGGGTCTGCAGAAAAGGGGGCTATAAAAGGAGGGGATGCAAAAGGGGGCTCTAAGCAAGAGAAGGGGGTCTTTGCAGAAAGGGGGGTAAAGAAGGGGGGTCTTAGGAAAAGAGGGGGGTCTGAATAAAGGAGGGCTTGTAAAAAATGTGAGATTTGGAAAAAAGGGTGGTTTGTAAAAGGAGGGGCTACAAAAAGGGGGGTGTAAAAAGGGGGTCTTTAGCAAAGGGGGGGGTGTTTGAAAAAGGGGGGTCTTTGCACAGAGGGGAATCTGCAAAAGAGGGGGAGTTTTACAAAAAGGGGAGGTCAAAAAATTGGGGGTCTTTACAAAGGGGGAGTTTTCAAAGGAAACCCCTCCCTTTATGTCAGACCCAGCTCCGTGGGGGTGTTGCAGAGCAGAGGCAGCAGCTGAACCAGCAAAGCCCGACCCCCCTGGCTGGGTGGGGGTCTGGGGGTGTTCCTGGGGGTGTTCCTGGGGTGTTGGTGCCTCCCCCGTGCCAGCTGGGTGGGGGTCTGGGGGTGTTCCTGGGGGTGTTCCTGGGGTGTTGGGGCCTCCCCCCTGCCGGCTCACCCGTGGGCTCCCAGGTTGCAGCCCGAGTGCCAGGAGGAGGAGGAGGGTGGGGGGCGGATGCGCTGGTTGTCGTCCTGCATCTGGAGGCGGATGGGGCGCCGCAGCCCCCACGAGATGTTCAGCAGCCCCTCCACGATGAGCTCCCCTTCCTCCTGCAGCCCAGAAAACACCCACGCACACGGCGTTGGAACTGAGGGGCTGTAAGACCCTTCCCACCCAAACCATTCCGGGATTTGGTGACTTAAAGGCATTTTTTGGGTCTCACAAGTCTGGTGGGTCTGATCCCTGTGCCTGGGAGGGCCATGGAGCAGATCCTTCTGGAAACTCTGCTAAGGCACGTGGGAAATAAGGATTGGTGACAGCCAGTGTGGTTTCCCTGGGACAAATCATGCCTGGAAAACCTGGTGGCCTTCCAAGGTGGGTTTGTGAGGAACTGACATGATCTACCTCAACTTGGGCAAAGCATCTGGCATGGAATCATGACATGGAATCATGACATGGAATCATGACATGGAATCATGGGATGGTTTGGGTTGGAAGGGACCTTAAAAACCAATCAGGAAACTTCTTATCCATTCAATAAATCCAGTCTCTCCAGTCTAGAGTGTCCCAGGCCAGGCTGGAGCAACCAGGGGTAGTGGAAGATGTGCCTGCCCATGACAGGGGGTGACACGGGATGGACTTTAAGTCCCTCCCAACCCAAACCATTCCAGGATTCCCCAGGTCTGCCCCAATCCCCCTCCCCTGGGCCGTTCTCACCTCCCGGTGCCGCAGCTGCAGGTTCTGCCCTTCATAGTAGATGTTGTAGGTCTTCAAGTGCAAGAGCAGCTCATTCCTGGGGGAAAACATGGGAAAGATCCTGAGGAGAGGTTTGGAGGAGGGAGAGGAGACACTGCAGGCACCCCTTGCTGCACCCTGAGCTGCCTGGGGAGGGAACTTTGAGGATCTGGGAGAAACAAGAATTGCTTCCATGGGTGAGGAACCTCCTGTGCTGCTGCAGGACCCAAAACCAGCTTAATTTGGGGCAAATTTGGGTCTTTTGCCACCTCTAGAGATCCCCTGAGGGTTTTTTTTTGATGTGCGTTCAACCCACAGTCAGGGGAGAAGCTCCCTGTGTCCCACATGAACTCCCAAAGAGAAGGAAAACCCGTCAGGTCCCGGGGCAGTTGGTCACGAGGCTGGAAACCAAATCCATTTCCAGGCCCACAATGTGGATCATGTGGAGTCACAAGTCGTGCCAGCCCCAAAGTCCGAGCTCAGGCTCAAAGTGTGAGTGAGCCTTTTCTGGTGCCAGAAGAAGAATCAAAGTCAAAATCAGGACAAAAAGAAAGAGAAAAAATAAAGTTAAAAGGGAAAAAACAAAGGTGAAAGTAAAAATGTAACAATTGAAATGACAATTAACAATAAGCCGTGCCAGGCTGGCCCAGGCCAGGCAGGAATCCCAGGCAGTGAAGCCTCTGGACACAATTCCCAAGGCTGGGATTTTAGGGGGGTGGGATGTTCAGCACCACGAGCACAAATCACGGCGATTTGGGATCACCAGGAGGGAAAAAATCCCTGCTTTGCTTCGTCTCCTCCAAGCCCTTCCCTGAAACTTGGGAAGCATTTTGTTTCTTCACCAAGAATAAATATCAATCTGGACTTTTTTGGCAAAACCTGCGTTTTTATGGAATTTTATAGAGCATTTGGCCACACTCTGAAGGAAAAATTCAAAATCCCATCAATAATCTTTTTTGTTTAAGGAAATCACCATTTCTTGCCCCAGAATGGCTTTTTCTTTCCAAATCCAACTGAAACAAGTTCAAATCCAGGGTCACTCTGATCATTCCAGTTTGAAGGGATATTCCATATTCTATATTATACATTCCATGTCATAGATAATGTATTATATATTGCATTTATAATACTGTATATTGTTATATAACATACATATGTAACATATATATAATATATATAGTTATTATACATAATATAATTATATTAGTATATTTACATAAATATATAAATATATAATATAATTAATTATAATATATTATGATAGAATTATACAATTCTAGAATATATTGTATAATTATATATAATTATTAGTTATTAAATATAATATAGCTATTATATATTATATAGTTATACATTATATAATTTAGACTATAGTATATTTTATATTATAGATCATATATAACACATAACACATCTACAATAATATTATATAATGTAATGTAATTAAGATGACTATAATAGAATATAAACATTCATCATATATAAAATAAAATTAATATATACTATACTATAATATACTATGATATAATACACTATACTATAGCATAATAAATATAATGCAATATATTATAATGTAACATTCTATACTATATTATAATATATAATATATGGAATATATAATATATATTAATAAAAATTAATATATAATATATGTTAATAATAATATATAATGTATTATATATTAATAATATATAATATATTATGGTATAGTATATATATATATATATGGCTATAGATATATATATACTATATACTATACCATATTATGTATATAGTGTATATATATATAATATAGTATGTATAGCTATAACCCCCTCTAATGACTCCATAATGCAGAACTCTCCCCCCGGAAGGTCTCAGCGCTCCCGCAGCTCCCGCCCCGCTCTTACCTGGAGATGAATTTGTCCTTCCCGCAGGGCACCCGCTCCTGGTCCCCGCCGCACTCCATGGCCCCGCGCTGCGCTCATGGGAGCGGAGCTGCCGAGGGAGCCGAGACACCACCCCGTCAGTGCCGCTCCCGCATCCCCCGCCCCGCATCCCCAGCCCCATTCCCGCATCCCCATCCCCGCATCCCCATTCCCGCATCCCCATCCCCGCATCGCCATCCCCATCCCCGCCCGTGGCACAGCGGCACAAACCGGGAAAGGCTCCGGGGCAGCGGGATGCGGGAGAAGGGATGGGCAAGGAGGGAGATCAGATAAGGGAGAGGAGCCGGAAACTCACTGAAAATTTAATCCCGGCGGATTCGCTTACGGGGAATTTGCATTTGGAGCATCCCTGGATGTCCCGGTGACGCCAGACGGGGAGGTGGGCGGGTTATAAATGGGAACTGCTCCTTTTGCCCGTTTATTTTACTATTATTTCATTCCCTAAGACTTCAGACACTGAAGTCTGGATCCAGCTCCTTGTGCCATCCCAATCCCACCCTGGAGGATTTTCCAAGCATCCTGAGGTGCCAAGCTGGTCCTTCAGCTTTCCAATGGTGCCAGTTGGATTTTTGTGCCAAAACAGCCCTTGTGCAAAACACTTGGAAAGTCCCCCCAAAATCCCACCTTGGCACTGGCCCTGGCTTTGACCTCCAGAGGGATTTTGGGATGCACCACAGTGGAATCAAAATGGGATTTGGGGTGAAGGAGTGGAAACCAGGCAGTGGAGAGACCTTGAAATGCAACATTGGGGCAGATTTGAAGGATGGAAAAGGGCTTTTCCTTGGATGTTTGAGCCACCTCTCCTCCACAGGGGCTTCCCTTTTCCCAAGGTCTCTGCCCTCCCTTCCCTTGTCCTGAAAGAAATTGAGGCAGGAAAAAAGGATTCCCTCTGCAAAGCCCTGCTCGCTTCCACCTCCCACACCTCCATGCGCTTCCTCCCAGTCCTCTGGGAAACAAACCCCTTTTCCTGCAAGAAAAACACCCAATCCCACAACAAATCCAGGTGGAGAAACGACTCAGCCAAGGCCGTGTGATAAAACCTGTGCCAGAAGGTGAACCTGCCCCTAAAACCAGCGGCAATGCCGGAGTCGGGAGAAATCCCGGCAAAAAAACGACTGGGGGCAGCAAAAAATATTCTGTGGGACGTTTCAAAGCCCCGAGGAGGCTGCAAAGGCCACGCTGGAGGTGGAGCAGGAGGGGAAGGGCAGGAAGCTGCTCCGGCCCCGGGGAAAAAGCAGAAGAGAAACTCGGCACCAAAAATCGCCCAGAGCAGCGGAAGGGCTGGCAGAGCTTTGGGTTTCCTGAGGAGCCACAGGAGCATCCCGGGAAAACCGGGCACAACCCGGCACCAACCCTCCTCCAGCCGCCTCTCCTGCATCCATCCATCCTCCCACAGGGAATAAACCCAGCAATCATCCTGCTTATCCCTCAGAAATGACAGTGGGAGGGGATTTTGCAGCCGGCTTCGAGGTTTTGGGATGGATGTCTGCACAGCAGCTGCTTGTGAGGACCCCGATTTGGGGTTCAGTGGGATGCAGGAATGGCAGGAATGAGCATCTCACTAGTGGGTGACCCTCAACAGCAGATGGCAAAGCTCTGGGGAGGTCCCAGGAGGATTAAAGGACAGGGCTGTTGGCTCATGCAAAAACGGGGCCAAAAATACCAAAGTGGCTGAAAAAAACCCCAAAGTGGCAGAAAAAGCCCCGCCTGAAGCAGCACAGCCTGAGGTGGAGTCTTTGGATCACACAGATTTTGGCTCCGGAGCATCACAGCGAGGCAAAGGGGTGAAGGCAAAGTCCTGGATCCCTGAGGGGGACGTGAGGGTGAACTCCTGCCCCAAAAAAGGCTCATTTTAGGATGGAAGGGGAACTCCAAAATGCAGGTTCATCCTCCCGTGCTGAGGATCCTGTTTCCTGTTTACGCCCCGGCTCTGCCACCTTCGCCTCCGTCATCACATCCCCTTCCGAGCAGCAGGAAAGGGGCAAATTCTTCCTTTTTTGGGTCTGGAGAAGCCGTGGGTGGTGGGTGGAGGGAGCAGAGACCCAACCGGGCACCAGCCACTGCTGGACCCCCGATTTTCCACCGTGGCTTTGGCAAAAGGCTGGAAACTCCCCCAGTCAAAGGGCTGGAAACCACCCCAGTAAAAGCGCTGGCAGAGCACAAGTTGCCCCGTGGCCCCGGCCCCTCCGCGGCCCCCCCGGCCTCAGTTTCCCCACTCGGAGCTGACGCATTTCCCCCGTGCTGAGGCCTCCCAAAGTGCTCCGGAACCACCAGCAGAGCAAATCAATGCCCTGCCCTCGTGGCACGAGGCTTGGAGCCCTCCCTGCCCTCCAGCCCCAGCTCCTGCCACCACTTCCAGGCCTGACAGACCCCACGGATCCCAGACTTGTTCCCCCTCCTTAAAATTCACCTCCCTGAGCCCTTTCCTGCACCCCTAAAGCCCCAAGTACCCCGTGGGGCAGAGGGAGCCTGGCTGTGCTTGCAGCTCCTCACATGGAGCAGGGATGAGCTCTCACTTTTGCCAAGTTCCTGGGGAGATGCACAACTCAAACACAACAATAAACCAAGGGAAAACAGTAGGAAACCCCCCCCAGTATTGTGTTTACAGCAGGAGAGGGATGTTGGTCCCTGCTCCTGCGAAGAAATCAGCATTTGGGGGCGGGTTTGCTGTGTCGGTCCCCACGGAGGCTTTGGCAGCATCCCCGGCCGATCCCGCCGAGGCCGGAGAGGCGGATTTGGCGCAGCTGAGGCTGCCCCGGCCGAGCGGGGCATTGTGGGAATATCCCAACCCGGGGGACGCCCCGCAATTCCCTCCCGCACAGACCCCGCACCCAGCGCGGCCCCGACCCGGCCCGAGGGCGCTCCGATCCCCCGCGACGGGTGCCAAAGCATCCCCCGAAGGCGACAATTCCTGCCCCAAAGGTTTCGCTGGCCCTGGGTGCGCTGGGAGGGCCCGGAGGACGCGACACGGCCGAGCGCTCACCGCGTCCCGGCTGCTCCTCGGCGGTGCTGGGGCTGGTGGCTCCGGCCCAGGCGCTACTGCGGGGCTGCGATCCCTTCCCCGCGTCCTTCCCGCATCCCTACGCTCCGAGGTGCGGCAGCCCCATTGTTTTCCAGCGCCGCTATTGTTCTCCAGCCCAATTGCTCCGTCCTGGAAGGGGAAAGGGGGACGGAGGGGAGCGCTGAGCGCTGGCACAGCCGGCGGTGCCATCGGGGCCGGGGACACTCGGGGACAGCCGAGGGGACCCCCTGCACCCTCCGCAGGTCGGACACCCCCCCAGGGCAGCCGGGGGCCACCAAAGGCTTGTCCTGGGCTACAGAACCGCGGGCGGAGGTGCCGAGCCCGGGGTGGGACCTGCGGGCTCTGCGGTCCCGGAGCCGGGTGGGGGATGCTGGGGGGGCCCGGCGGGTGTTCGGGGGTCACCCCGGGGATTTGGGGGCCGGACACCCCCCCGCTCCCCGCGGCCGAGCGCGGCTTTCCCCTCCTCCGCCCGCCGCGGCTCAGCCCCCCGGGCCGCTCCCCGCGGGATGGGCTGGGATGGGGATGATGGGGATGAGGATGGGGATGGGGATGGGGATGGGGATGGGGATGGGGATGGGGATGGAGACGCGCCAGCCCGGCCGCACTCACCCGGTCCCGGTGCGGGTCCCGCTCGCAGCCGGTGCCCCCGAAGGGCCGCCCCTGGGCGGGGCGGGCGGGACGCGACGGGGAGGGGCGCGGGCGGGACCGCGGGGTGGGAGCGAGGGGGACACCCCCGACACCGGCACCGGGAGCATCCCGGAACACGGATCCCAAGGGACAGCCCGGCCCCGGGGTCCCTCAGCGGGGGCCAGGACTGCGGAACCCCAAAGATGCCCCACCCGACAGGCGCCCGGGGTGTCCCCGCACGGACCGGAATCCCGAAGGATGCTCCGAGTCGCATCCCCGATCCAGGCTCGGGGTTCTCAAAGGACACCGTTTCTGGATTGCACCCCAGGACCAGGATCCCAAAGGATGCCCCATCCCTGCTGTCAGGACCACGATCCTGGAGGATTCTCCATCCTTAGGGTCAAGACCAGGATCCCAAAGGATGCTCCATCTCCGCTGCCAGGAGCAGGATTCCAAACGAATCCTCATCCCACGCATCCACGCTGGAAATGCTCTTATAATCAACTCCAGCTCTACACAGAATTCCCAGAGGGAGCCTTGTGGGCTGTATCACACAGGCTAAAGTGCTTATTTCTGCCTTAAAAAGCCCCGAATCCCGGGATATCCAGCGCCAGAGCCGGGCAGGGATCACACTCTGCTGTCGGGACGGGGCGATGGGACCGGGCGCTGATTCCGTGGGATCCCGTCCGGATCCAAACCCGCTCCCGAGAGGCGAATTGGGGAGGAAATAAATGGAAGTAAATCGTGCCTGGAAGCGTCTGGTGCAGCTGGGGGGGCACAGTCACCCCCGAAGCGGCGCTCAGCATCCCCGGGATGGGGGTCCCGTCCCGGACACCGCGGGGACACTTTGGGAGGGCGGGGGGTGTTCAGTATTCCAGAGGAGCAGCCACCCTACCCTGTCCCTCCTCCTTTGTCTGCCCCTGACCTTTCCCAGTGCCCTGTGGCTTCTCTGGGTTTTTTTTCTTTTGGAGGAATTTGCCCAGAAACAGCCCACACGAGGGGGAAAACAATCCCAAAACAAAGAACTAATCTGAGCAGCTGCTTTGGCCAAACAGGCACGGGCTGGAATCTGCCTTTCCCCCCCTGTTTTCTTGGATTTGTATGTAAAATATGAGTTCTGGAGGAGCCATCTGGCCTGGGGAAGCACTGACTCGGCAAAAGTGAGCGGGGCTGGTCGGGATTGATATTCCAGCAGCATTCGAGGCTGGCGGGATCAGAGGCCCTTTGTCGTGGGAAGAGCCTGGCCCGGCTCACAATGGAGCAGAGTCAGCCCCGGCCCCAAATCCCAGGGATTTCACCCCAAAGAGAAGCTCCTACCGACCTCCAGCTCGTGGGGTGGCTGCAAAGGGAGCGAAAAATAAAAATAGAAATAAATAAAGGAACACCTGCAGGAGCATCTGGGGGGAACTTGAGTCAGTCTGGGGTTAAATCCTGGTCTTGTGATGTGCTGGGGTGGGTTGGGAAGGCTCGAGCCTGGATGGAGGGATTTATTTATCAAATTTGAGGAATTTGCCCCATTCCTGCCGTGTGTGGACACCCCGCAGTGTGAGAGGCCAGGCCAGGATGTTGATGCCTCCTCACTCCCAGTGGAGGGTGAGATGGATCCATGAGGAGCCAAATCCACAAGGAACCAAATCCGCATGGAAGGAACGGAAACTTCCACACCCCCCCCCGAGCCTGAACATCCCTCCAGGTTGCCGAAAATCCCCCAGGAAAAGGCAAACAGGGATGTTTCAGCACTGGCTCTGCAGATGAGCTCACTGAATCCTGAATTTCTGTGTTGAACACCACGCAGGGGTTGCAGCTGATGCCTCTCAGTCCATCAGCCTGGATGGATTTGCTCCCATCAAGGACCTCAGTCAGGCCCCAGCACAAAGCACGCGCCCCAAAATTTTCCCAAATTCAGTTATTCCCTCCCAGACTGAGCAGAATTCCAAACTGCCTCCTCTGCTGCCTTGGCAGCTTCCCCTCCTTCCAGCCTGGAGACCCTCGAGCTGCTCGTCAGTGAATCCCGAGCCATGTCACGCACTCGGGTCCTCTCTGAGCTCTGGGAACCAGATGGGAGAGATGTGGATTTGCAAAAGCCTTTCCCTGGACCTGAGCAGGTTTCCTGGGATTCCCAGTTGCTGCCCCTGCTGGAGGGTGTTTCAGTGGTTCTGAAAATCCTCAAGTTTGGAGGTTCTGCCCAGGATAAATAAAGCCCTTGGTGGGTTGATGGAGAATGTTGATTTGGGAAAAACACAAGGAAAACACGATGACATCCCAAGCCCTGAACCAGCAGCACAGGGGATTAGTCGGGATTAAGATCAGAGGGGGTTTCAGCACAGCCCCAAACCCGGAGTGAGGAGAAATCCCTCACCCTGGTGGCAGCTGCTCCTCTGGCTTCGAGCCCAGACCTCGTTCCCCTCCCTCTCGCTGCCACTTCGGGTGACTTTTGGCCATTTTTGTTCCCATGTGATTCCAGCACTTTGGACTCAGCCCTGGGAGCTGCATCCAGGTTAGGGGGGTACCTGGGGGTCTCCACCCTCTCCAGCCCCAGGAGCAGCTCCCTCCAAAGCTGACAGACCCCAAGGTGCCCTCAGCTGGATGTTTCCAGCCCCTAATCCATCACAGGAGCTGCTGCTCCGGGATAACGTCGGGAATTTCCTCCTGGAGCTGCAGAGGGACACGGGGAGTTCACTGCAGGGTGTGGGGTGGGGTGAGGTGCCCTCAGCTGTGTTCAAAAGCTGGTGCTGAACCAAAGGGACACTCGGGGAGAGCTCGGGGGAGCCTGAAATCAGAGGAATGGGCGGGAAGAAAAGCCTCTTCCCAATAAATCCAGGAATTCAGCATGTCCAAATGGTCTGAGTGGGGGGCTGA
The DNA here is from genome assembly GCA_035584035.1 of Lepidocolaptes lacrymiger. NCBI lineage: Eukaryota > Metazoa > Chordata > Aves > Passeriformes > Dendrocolaptidae > Lepidocolaptes > Lepidocolaptes lacrymiger. The sequence continues at coordinate 796,047 of JAXCLP010000060.1, read as the reverse complement.
GAGCTGGGGGTGCAGCGGGGGGAAGGTGTTTGGGGGTTGGATTTTTGCTACAAAGAGATTCTGTGTCTCCCCATCACCTGAATTCCCAAATAATCCATTCTCAATTAGGAAGAAATTAATCAATCAGGAAGAAATTCCTCCTTGTGAGGGTGGGGAGGGGCTGGGATGGAATTCCCAGAGAAGCTGTGGCTGCCCCATCCCTGGGAGTGTCCCAGGCCAGGCTGGAGCGACCTGGGACAGTGGGAGGTGTCCCTGCCCATGGCAGGGGGTGGCACTGGATGGGATTTGAGGTCTCTCCCAACCCAAACCATTCCAGGAGTCTGTAATTCCACGATTCTCCACCAAAAGGGATGTTGAAAAGGAACCACCACACCACCTCCTTGCATCTATGCCCGCGTTTATTTATACTGAACAGCTTTAAAAATACAGAATAAAATAGCTTTATCTACTATTATTCACAACATCTGGTCCAAATATTACATTTTTAAATATTTAGGTGTTTAATGAAGCAATGTTAGAAAAAAAACAACAAACCAAACCATGAAATTAAAAAAAGAAAAACCAAAACTCCATAAAAGAATTACACATCTTGGAACAACAACAACAACAAAAAAAATCAAAACAAAAAAACCCCCCCAAATAAACTCTTGCTGTTTAACAAAAGAAGTTTTACAGCCAAAGTCAGTCACAAAATGTCATGGAAAAACAAAATTTATCCCCACTGCCTAAGAACAGTCAATAGTTTGTTACGCCAAAGGTTGTCATGAACAGACAAAGGGGAATTTGGACTGGCAGCAAGATGAGTGACCTGGGAAGGTGGAGGAGAAGCCAGAGCACACAAGGCAAGCCAAGAATTCCCTCTGGGATCCACAGGTACGGATGGCACCGGCCCCAGGCAGGCTGGGACCAGCCAGGGACACTCGGGATGGCTCCCAACACGGACCCCAACACTTGGAGCAGCCCCAGGAAACCTCCCCAACCCCACAGCCCCAAGAGAAACCTGCCCTCTGGAGCAATCCCAGTAAGCCAACACTGCCCCTGCCCCAGGAAAGGGAAGGAAAAGGGACTCAGAGTGGCTTTGGGCTGCAGAGGCCTCGGGGAGAGCAGGGAGGTCGTGCTGGTCTCACACATCAGGCACAGCCAGGGATGGTGGAGGCACCCCCGGCCCAGCCCGAGCACCAGGTCTGTGTGCCTGGAGTGCTGCTCCCAGCCAGAGGGACAGGAATCCCACCCTGGGAGGGATAAATGTGGGCCTGGGGGAGGCCCCACCGAGGCTCTGCGGGGAGGGGGCCTGGGAGTGCCCCGAGGGAGGACAAGGCAACCCCTCGTCGTGGGTGGGAACACAAACATGGGTAAATAAAGTATAAACAACCACTATAGATTCGTCAATGAAGAAATTCTACCATCACATGACATTGTCATGACACTCATACCACTCCCTCCCAGGAAAAGCGCCGCCGTTATCCTGAGCGGAAATGTTATTTTTAATATATGGAAATAAAATACCGCAATATATTCATGTACAAACCAAGTTGTCATATTTCAAGTCAGTATTAAAAGGCATAAAAGCAAATTTGGGGTGGGAAGGTTGAACTTTCGGAGCGAGGGACGTGGTGGGGCCCCTCTGATATGACAACATGAATCGGTCATAGCTGGCAGCTACGAAACCTAAATTTCTAGAGGTACAATTTGCAAGTATTTGCTTTAGAAAACGTGTTTCAACATGTCAGCAAGAATCCCTAATTCAACCTAAAAAAAATACAAGAGAATCTCAATTACAAAAATCCCAAGTTACTTTGTGTACATCGAGACCATCTTTGATATGACAAAATGATATTTCTACCATGAATATTTGCCCTTCCCTCTTCTGGTCGAAACATCTCCTCACCTCTTCACTCACCTCTCAGGTGTTGCCTCCCCTGAGGGGTTGGAATTTGGCTCTTGGGAAGGCAGGGAAAGAAACAGAGAGGAAAACAGTGTTGGATTTACAGTCGGGTTCCACCTGGACATCACCAGCAACCACCACAGGACGCGTTCAAAGCTTTCCCAAACTGCAGCTCCGCCTTCCCACGCACCTTCCAGCCCCCCTGGGACTCCATGGGTGTGGAAAAGTGACCAGGAGAAGTGGCTGTGGGAGGGTTTAAGGTCCAAAATCACCTGCTGCAACTGCACAAGTCCAGGGGGATTCAGCTGTTCCCCTCCCAAGGAAAAGCAACGTCTTGGCCTGGGAGGCTCCAGGGCCTCGGAAAGGGAAAGGGGAGATTCCCTTCCCACGGCCCCGGGATCAGCTCCATCCTCACCCACCTCGGCCCAGGTCACTCCAGGTGCTGCCTCTGGCTCCATCCCAGCCCTTCCCTGCACATCCCAGGGGCTCCTGCAGGTCTCCTCTCCCAACCACTGACCCACAGGAATCCTCACACTGACAAACAGCGTTACAGAAATGCCCAGATCCACAACTGCTCCTCGGTGTTCCCGGCTGGATGGGGCTGCTCTGCCCTCAGCCACGTGGGGATGGGCACAGGAGGGCCCAAAGGCACCAGGAGAACCAAACCCAGGAGTTACACACACAGCTGGCCTGCACCTATTGAGATTCTCATTCCAGTGCCCCAGGGAGGAGGAGAACTCCCCTTGGATTCACCAGCCTGGAACTGGAAGCGCCTTGGCCAATCCGAGGTGAGGAACACAGACCATGCCCAGCCCTTCCTGAGCCAGGGGAGAGGAGACACACTCTGCTCTCATCACCCCCTCTCTCTGAACTCCCCAAGCCTGCCTGGGGTTGGAGCTGGGAAAGCCTGGCCACAGGGGTGGACAGGGCAGCTCTGCATCCCTGAGGTGGCACTGCTGGAAATAAAAAGCTTTTTTCTCCCTTTCTCAACTTTCCCAAGATAACCAGCTTTGGCATTTGACACCACAACAACCCTTGGGGTTGGACAACCACCAGGGGTGGCTTTTGCTTTCCTTTTCTCCATCTGTTTTTAACTCCCCCACGTCTTTGGTTGTGCAGAAAGTTGGGAAATTTGGAAGCTTCGTGCCACTGATCAGAGGTGTCTGCACTCCAAGTGCGTGCAGGTGGATGTGGGAACGGAACACCTCCCTACCTGGAGAGGGAAAGTTTCAAAAATGAGGAAAAATGACTTGGTTTCACAGGCAAACAAACCTCGTCTACTACACAACAACTCTTCCGACCAGCTTTGGAGACAGCCCAACTGACACCGAGACTGCAAACTACTGAAAGTTCCCCGAAGCAGGAACAAAGGCATGCTTGGATATGGAAAAAGCGGGATAAAATAGGTTCTGGAAACAGCCATGGCATGCTGAGAATATCCACGGAATCATTCCCACTCTACACTACTCAGTACGGATCCGTCACGCTCCTGCCTCGCCCTCCCACCCCAACCCCTCCATGCTTCAAAAACCCAGAACAAATTCACCTGGAAGCAGAGAAAACAGAGTTCCTGCACTCCTGTCCAGTAGTCAAAGTCAGATAAATACCTCAGGGAATTACAGGATCCACTGCTATGGATTTCCAGGAATACAAAACGCAAGCACCGTAGAGCATACTGGCCTTGGAATTACATGACACGACATTTCCCTGATGATTCCACAGTTGAAAATGCTTTTGGGGCCACACTGAAGTCTAAAACTAACTTGCAATAGTAAGAACATTAAACAGGAATCAAACTGTCCATTATGGATGCATGAGGAGCGTGAACACCCACATGACATCAGAGCTGAGACTATTCCAGGGATAACGAAACCTCGGAGTGGTGCCCGCATTGGACCCGATACCCGTGAAAGCCGCCGTGGGTGGCGCTGCCAGGTGGTGTCTCTGCCCTTCCAAACCCCCTTCCCAGCAGGAATGGCCTTCTGGAGAAGCCCCACAGGGAGAGAAGAGGCAGCACAACGTGCACAGCAGCAGCTCTCCACATCCCCTAAAACTCCTGCACAGATCTGACCCAGCCTCTCCACCACCCGGCATTCCCTGCCAGGGGCAGCTGTTAATTGCTTAACCGCTCCATTAATTACCCTTCTTGTCCAGGAAATACCTTGCACTAAACCCCAAACCCACCAGGTTCTGTCTGGAAGTTAAAGTGTCCCATTCCCATAAGGCTCCAGCCTTGTGTCCCTGCAAAGAAATCGGGGCCACTGGTGGGGGAATCCTGGCTGGGAGAAGCAGAACTGGGGTGGAATGAAGGAGTGGCTCCCACAGCCCTGGGGCAGCAGAGCCTGCCCTGCTTCCCATGGCAAAGTCTGCACGTGCCACTGGAATTTGGGAGAATTCAAGGAACACTCACGTGATTTGCCCAATTTTCAGGGTACTGAAAATACAGAATGTGCAAATCAGGGAGTAAAACCAACATCAATGGGATGTGACACGATCAGAAGTAAATATTTTTCCTTTCTTCCTTTCTTTCCCCCTCTTTCCTTCTACAGACCCAGATTTCCTGGTGTGACACCATCAGCAGCTCTGATAACACCACAATTAAAGCTAATTAAAGCCCTCAGGACCTACCCCCATGCCAGACAGCCAGACTCGGGGGCACAGCTCTCTCCAACCTCCCAAGTCCCTGCACTCTGCCCCAGAGACACCAGACCTGGCTCCCACCACCCACAGCGGGAAAAGCTCTTTCGTTTTTAAATTCTTCTTTTTTTTCTCCTCTTTTAAATCCGTCTCAGCTCTGGTTCCAGAATTTAAATGCAGATATACAAAACATATATTTTAATGCTTCTTAATCAGCAAGAAACTGCAAATACATCTTTTACTACAACTAGAGGATATAATTTCAGCTAAGGCTATACTGTAGCTTCTGAGTCTTCATCTGAACTCCTGCAGTTACTGCTTTTCCTGAAGCCTTTCCACGTGTATCCCAGGAAGGTGGGGCTGATGGGCAGGAAGCTGAAACACCTGTATTTTTTAATGAAGTTCATGCCAAAAGGCAAATCATAGGTTTCCATGCCATCCAGTGATTTGCTTCCTTTCCCAACTCCTTTCTTCCATTTCCGTATTCCCCTCTCTTCGGGGCTTCCTGGGAGGCAAAACAAAAGGAATAAAAAATAAATATATTTATTTATTCATGGATGTCTTGATGGGAACACAGGGGTAAAAAGAGAGAACAGCTCAAGGCCCAGCCACCACGTCCAGCAAAGCTCTGGGAAGATCTTCCAGATTCCTCAAGAGGGGAAAAAAACATGTTTTATTTTATAGGTGGAATTCTGACAAATTTTTCCTCCTGAATGGAGCAGGTTTGGATCTTAAAACTGGTTTTATCTGAAGATAAAAAATTGGTTTGGTTTGATCAGCTCTTTTAGGTGTTTATAGCATGGAAAGGATTTCCAGGAGGAACACCAAAGGCAGGGATGTCTCCCCCCCTCCTGCCTGCCTGGAATGGTGCTGGCTGTGCACAATTCCTGATCCCAAAGCAAGGGGAGCAGGACAAGCTCAGGCCCACCTGGAATGGTGTTGTCCAGGATGAAGGCGACGCAGCCCCCGACAAACATGGCTGTGGTGAGAAGGACGTTCAGCACTTGATCAATTCCTGCTATTCCTGCAAAAAAACAGGGACAAGGATTGGCATTTTCCATTTTTAGCAGGCACAGACACGTTGACACACATTCATACACATTGCTGAGCTCAGGAGGGATTTCTCAGGACTGGAAACTTTGGAATTCACGCAGTGATCCTTTGGGGGGCCTTTCTGCCCCAAAATGGGACTCCGTGAACTCTGAGCTGCTCACAAAAATGTCCCAAAATGCCACTTTAGATTCTACTGCAGCCACAACTCATTGAAACTGTTTCTTCTTCTGTATATATTTATTATTAGGAAACTATAAAATGGAAAAAGGAAATGTCCATCATGTAAAAGGGGTGGACTGAAGCCATTCTTTTTGTAAATCTTTCCTTTTTAAAAGGGCCAGACTTGACAGCACCACCTCATGGAAGGACATTCTATTCCTGTATCACCACCCACCTCTGCCTGAATGATCTGCTTGTCTGAACCACCCAAGGCAGGGCAGAGATGCCCTTAAATCTGGGTCTGAAGCTACAGCTAAAACTGTCAGTAAATATTTCTCTTAAAAACCACCCTAAAACAACCCTTAGCAGTTTCAGAGATTCCACCTCTGCTGACACAGGCTGAGAGGGCAATACTAACAGAGAAACCCTTCCCCCTGGATCCTCAAGTTTGAATAACAGTCTGGAGCTCATTAAAATCAAAATTCACACTCAGAACATGTGTCTGCAGGGACAAAAAAATTCAAACTCCCCTCCCAAACTCCCCCTTAGTGTTTCCCCTTAGTCTTCTAAACATTTACAGCTCAGATTTACCCTTCTAGTCCTTTTTTCAGCCCAACTGGTATTTGCCTCCTTTCATTGCTCCATGGAGGAAAACTTCAGCAGGATCCCAGTAAAACATTCACTTCAGGTCTCCACATCCCAGTTAATTCCCTCTGACCACATACAAAGGATCTACAGCTTTTACTGTCTCCACAACACTTTGGTTTTTCTCTCACTGACCTTTCCATTCCTTTGCACTTTCCCTGTGAGCAGGAGGGCAAAGCAGGCTTGGTGTGGATGAGCAGGAACACCTACCTGTGACCAGGGGGTTCTGTTTGAGATAACTTGGGAGGACCAGCCCAAAGAAGATGGAGAATCCAAGGACAAACAGATTCCGAGAGGAATTTAAATCGATGAACTGGAGGTTTGACAGCCCCACAGCTGTGATCATCCCTGAACACAAGACAACCAGGGATCAGCTTTCTCTTCACTAAAGGACAGCAAAGCATATATAAATTTGAGTGAAAAAGAGGGATGAAGTGCATATCTTACCAAAGAGGGTGCAGAAGAGAGCCCCCAGCACGGGGTCGGGCAGGGAGGCGAAGAGGGCGCTGAACTTGCCGACCATCCCGAGGAGCAGCATGAAGGCAGCGCCGTACTGGATCACCCTGCGGCTCCCCACCTGCAGGGACACAGCACAGGGCATGGCACACAGCTCCACACCTGGCCATTTGGTCTGTTGTTCTCCTTTGCATCTGGGGTTTGTCTCACAATTCCATGTGTGGGGGGTTCTGGACAAGGGGCTCAGGAGCTCCGGCCTCACGGAACCTCCCTGGATTTGGGGTTTGGCAACACCAAGTCATCCTGGATTTGGGGTTTGGCAACACCAAGTCATCCTTAAAACCACCTGGAAAAGCTGCAGCACAACCATGGAATGTGGTGCAGGCCCAGCTACAAGAGAGGAGGCAAAGAGAGAGAGCCCACCTGGGAGAGATGGAAAATGGGCCACACAAATCCCTTGTGTGCTGCCCTCTGACACAGGAACAGATGGAGGAGGGGAAGGAGGAGCAGGATTTCTAGACCAAGATTAGCAGGTGGTTTTTAAGACCCCTCTGAGACCAGGACTGAGTCACTCCACATGCAAATCAGGGCTGTGCTGACACAGACCAAGGGCCTGCACTTCCTTCCCAGTTTTATTTTCAGCACCCAGACTTGGGGCAGTGGTTCTGTGGCAGGAGCAGATGATAAACTTGAACAGTTCATGTTTCAATTCTGTTCCAGTGTCATGAAAAGTGGACATAAAACCCCCCCTTTTTACGCTGTCAGATTGTTTCTGGTCAAGCCCTTAGCACATTTCTCACAGAGTATTAAGGTTCAAAGGGAAGGAGGAATTAATTTCTTGATCATTAATTTAGTGATTGAGCTAAATGAGTGAAATGTGAAACAAAAAGAGCAGGTCTGAGTGAGGGAAAAGTCCTTCTCCCCTCCATTCCTGTTGAGCTCTCAGGTGGGATCATTCACCCCAGCAAGCTGGGGAGCTCACTAAAATTACGACAGAATTGAACCTGCACCTTTCTCTGCTTTACAAAGAATAATTTCCTTAGGGCCAACTTGCTCTAAAATAGCCTTCCTGCAAGAAATGGGCAAGTCCCTCAGCAGCCCACACAGCAGTGACACTGGTCTGTGCAAGGCACACAAATGAGGCTGCTGGAGACACTCTGGGCAGCACCAAGCTCTGCCTCATCTTCATTCCCAGCACACACTTAATGGGATTATTTGGGAGGGCACAGAATGGGAGCTGGGACCTCTATTTCACCAGCAACATCATGGCATGAGCTGCCCCAGCTAATCAGGTAATTGATGCTCCTCTCATCAAATGGAGCTCCCAGAGCAGCTCAGAGACTCTGCAGGGTTTACATCCAGTGGAAGCCTCAAATTTAAGTTCTAAATGTAATTATACACCAGTTTCAAGGGGGGTAAATGTCTTTTCAATTGGATCACCAGGCTGATGTAGCTCCACAGATTCCCCCTCCCAAACAAACAGCAGAGCAGCCACGTGTCAAAAATCTATTTAGGTAGAAACTGAGGTTGAAAAGGTTTTTAGGGCTGAGTGTGCAGGCAGGAGAACAAGAGCAGCCACTGGAGCAGAGCCATCCAGCTGTGCCACTCTGGGCAAGGCACATCCACTCCTCCATCACGTGCTCTGAGCAGACCAACTGTGCTCAACTCTGCTCCAGCTGCCCTCAAATACTCATTTTTACTGTTTCAAAGCAAAATGCCCCCTCATTTCTGTGGGATGGCAATAAAAAAGTGCTGCTCATTCATATCAACCCCTATGAATAACAGCAGAGAGGAAGCAGAACAGAATAAACCTTTCTTTAAGGGTTTTTCTAACTCCAATTTGCTCTAGGAAATTTCCATCAGCAGCTGAATGGCGCCGGGCACCGACAGCAGATGGTGCTGTGAGTGCTGTAGTGCACCCTAAACCCAACAGCACCACCCTTTGTGCAGCCAGAGAAATGGCTGAAGGTAAATATATAATTTCTGATGGATTAGGTCAGAGGGATGAGTTATTGGAAGTGCAGAACATACATTTTCCATCTCAAACATGAAGGATTTATGGCTTGTATGTGAAATACACAACAAGATGTACCAATTTACAGTATAAATTACTCCTACCAACGCTGCTGGTGTTTCTTAACAAGGTTAAATTAACAACATCAAGCCAATCCCTGCAGCCCAAGGCCTCCCAGGTCAAGGCACATCCAGCCCCACAGGAGAGCAAAGCAATCCCTCAATACATTTTGTTAAGTAACACCCCAAAAAAACATGCAATCCCCTCAGCAGTGCCTTAAAACAAACATTTAGGGTACATGTAAGTCTGAAATGACCTTGACTGTGCCAGTGTGATGTCCTGGTACATCAAAAGATAAAGCCCAAGGACCTCAAAGTGCATTTTATTGTGTTCAAGTGATGCCTTAAAGACAGTCACTTCCCTGCTGACACTTTCAGAGCCAAGACACCCCAAAAGCCCCAATTTCTCTACAGTTTACAGTGTTTATGCCTCCCCTAAACCACCCCAGAGCCCTGGAATGCTGCCTTGGTTTTCCAAGGGACAGTTTATTTAGCAGCATCTCCTTTCTGGAGGTTGTAACCTCCTTCTGCTCTGATAAAGAGATTTTGCAGGTGCTGATGTGGAATAATGCATTTCCATGAGACAAGAGCTGGCACAGCCAGGTCAGTTCAGACTGAGCTGCAGAGTTTGTCTGCAGGAGCAGAGTGGCCTCCTGGGGAGGCTCAGGCTGTGGAACAGGAACATGAAGAAAACACCTGAGGAGATCAGGAAAGTCCTGAGAGCTCAAGGGAAAGCACATACCTTTGTGATGCCCAAGACACCAATGTTAGGGCTGGAAGAGGTGGATCCATTCCCAGTCCCAAACACCCCATCCAGAACACAGGAGAGACCCTCAATAAAAATGCCCCTGTGAACCACAAAGAGAAGCCAAGACTCATATTAGTGTGAGCACAGACTGCGAGGGCTCAGTGTTACAGCGGGGCTGCCAGGGATCTGTCCCACTAGGGAATTATTGTAGTTCATGTTTCCAGCTCCAACACACCTGGGAAACCCACCTGAGTTCTGTTTCCTGAGTCTTAGACACCCACATTCCTAAACTGAGGAAATTACAACTGAGGTCAAACTTAAGAGCTGCTCTTTATTATTCCAACCTCATTCCAGCTGAATTGACAAACCACCCCCATTCCAGCACCCATTTACAGAGTTCTCTCCCTATGCAAACTGTGCTATCAACTTCCACAGCCCACAGTCCCCAGCAGGAGCAGGACTGGGATTCCAGGGCTCCAACTGCAACCAAACAATCCCACACCACACCTGCATCTTGCATTTCACACCCCCAGCCCTCACGTTTGACCAACGGCAATGTTTCACCTCAGAGCACATTCCTGCCTCATCCCAAGGGGAAAAACACCAAAAAAAAGTCAACCCCCGAGCACTTCTGGTTTGGGCAGACCTGTTTATGGCATGGATGGGTGGAGGAGGAGCACAGGACAGGCGGGCACAGGCGTAGTAGTCGCCGATGGACTCGATGATGCTGGCGACGACGGCGCTGAGCATCCCGATGACACCGGCGGCAGAGATGGTGGGCAGCCCCCACTGGACTGGGAAGAGAAGGAATCTGAAACCCCTCCTGCCCCAGGAACCAGCTCAGACAGCAAAAAACACAGCAGTTCCACTCAATCATGGAATTGTTTGGCTTGGAAAGGACCTTCAAGGTCACCGAGGCCACCCTTTCTCCCAGCACTGCCAAGGCCACCACTGACCGTGTCCCCAAGTGCCACATCCACAGGGATGTTAAACCCCCCAGGGATGGGGACCCCATCTCTGCCCTGGGCAGCTGTGCCAGGGATGGACAGCCCTTTCCATGAAGGAATTGTTCCCAAGATCCAACCTGAACTTCCCCTGGCACAGCTTGAGGCTGTTCCCTCTCCTCCTGGGAGCAGAGCCTGGTCCCCAGCTGTCTCCAACCTCCTTCCAGGCAATTATAGAGGGAAACGGTCCCTCTTGTGCCTCCTTTTCTCCAGGCTGAGCCCCCCCAGCTCTGTCAGCTGGTCCTGGGGCTCCAGCCCTTCAATGTCCTTGTCCTGAGGGGCCCAGAACTGCCCCCAGGATTGGAGGTGTCCCTCAGCAGGGCCAGCACAGGGGACAGTCCCTGCCCTGGGCCTGTGGCCACACTACTTATTCATCTTCAGTGGAAACAACAAACTCCCTTCATTCAAACACAATCTGCCAAGTTCAAGTACATAAAAAGGAGCAAAGGAAAAACTGCTTTGATCCTGCTTGGAAAAATCCCAGAGAACCATAACTCACCCCCACTCCCCCTCCCCAAAAAAATTCCTCCTGTTCAGATGGCAGGAATTTGAGCTACAGCTTGTGAGAAAACAACTGTGGGCACTGAGGCAGATGCCACTTAATTATTATTGCTCCAAAACCTCAGCCTGTGGTTACAAGTTTAGTTTATCAAAGAGGATGGGCCACAACCAGCTCTGATCCCTGCACAAACACCTCCCTGGTCCAAACTTTTGTAGAAGAGAAAATCAGATTAATTTAAGCCCTGCAGAAAAGCTTGGCAGGTTTTCCACAGCAACTGCCTTGATGCTTTTATCTCTTTGAAATAGATGAGCCTCTTGCAACAAAAGGGACTTGAAATCACACAAGAGTCAGTGAACTTCACAAACAGGGAAGGTCTAATCAGGGTGAAGTTTTCCTCCTCTTCTTTCCCAAAAGCTTCTGTTCTCCATCTTCTGTTTTAGAAGTGGTTTCTTTCAAGGGCTAATCAGAACCACAGCATATGGGAAACAACAATGAAACTGCCTCGTGACAATATTCCTAACAATTTATATAATTTTATACTCTAATTACCCCTTAATTTCTGAGCAGCACAAGGGTGAATTAGTTGTGCAGCTCCACCTCATGCCATAAAACCAGCCTTTAAACTCAGAGATGGCCAACAAGAGAACACAAGTCCCCAAACTGCTGTATAAAGTGTTTGGTGTTCCCTTGTAAATACTTTCATTGCCCTTTGATAAGCAGGGACTGGCATCCTCTGACTTGCCCATGGGCCCAATTCCAACCCCACTTTGGCAAGTCAGGACATTTTGATGTCATTAACAGTTGTGCCAACTCAGGGCTGGGTGTGTTTGGGGCAGGGAAGAGCAGCAAGGTGGGAAAAGCTCCACACAATAGTGATTCTCCAGACAATGAGAGGCAATGGCTCCAGTGGCTCTACAGCAGTTGGGATAACCCAACCCTCTTATGCCATAAGGTCAGATGGCTCAACCCTTCCCTGGAAATCCATGTTTTATGGACAGGCACACACCATCAGCAGGAGTCAGGAGTGGCCCAGATAAACCCTGCAAGTCCCTTCTACAAATCCCAGTTTCAGAAACTCAGCTTTTCTTGGGTGACACCTTAAGCTATCAACTAGAGGGGAAAATGAGAAAAAAACATCATCTCACCCACTGATGTTGGAATCATGGAATGGTTTGGGTTGGAAGGAATCATCTCATTTCACCCCCTGCCATGGGCAGGGACATCTCCCACCAGCCCAGGGTGCTCCAACCTGGCCTTGGACACTCCCAGGGATCCAGG
>JAXCLP010000060.1:735819-768073 GCA_035584035.1 Lepidocolaptes lacrymiger | reverse complement strand
CCGTGCCCTCCTGTCCTGGGAGAAGAGCCCGACCCCACCTGGTGCCCCCTCCTGTCAGGGGGTTGTGGAGAGTGATGAGGTCCCCCCTGAGCCTCCTCCTCTCCAGGCCAAACCCGCCCAGCTCCCCCAGCCTCTCCTCACAGCACTTGTGCTCCAGACCCTTCTCCAGCCTCACTGCCCTTCTCTGGAGCTGCTCCAGCCCCTCCATGCCCTTCCTGAGCTGAGGGGCCAGGACTGGACACACACTCGAGGTGTGGCCTCACCAGAGGGCAGAATCCCCTCCCTGGTCCTGCTGCCCACACTGTTCCTGACCCAGACCAGGATCCCACTGGCCTTCCTGGCCACCTGGGCACACCTGGCTCATATTCAGCCTCCTGTGAGTCCAAACCCCCAGCTCCATTTTCTTCTGCTCTGCCTATTTTCAATTTTCTCCAAAGGTTCCTTCCAGGTCCTGAGTTTTGCTTTGAATATTCTCCTCCAGCTGCCACTCGCCTGTTGGTAATAATGCCTATTTTCGTAGGCTAAACCAGGTTGTTTAAATAGCTGCAGGGCTGCTGCTCTTGAGGAGGAGGTATCCAGGTAACTGTGCTGGAAACAGCCTCCAGCTCAGGGAAAAGCACATAAATAGCTCCGTTCACTTGCACCCATGTGAAGAACCTGGAGCACACACAAAGCAGGATGCAAACGAGCTCCCAAGGACCACAAGCTGGGCACTCATTAATTCTTTCTCAATCCAAACACATGAAGCAAAACAAACAAACAAACTCACCCTGTTGAGCAAAGCAAGTAAAAATAGAATTCCCCCGGAACTGCCTGTCCTTGAGGAAAGGCAGAAATAAAAAGGATGCTTTGGAATGTATTTGTTTGGAGAGCTCAACGTACTCTCCAGATATTACCAAATTCTCAGCATTCCTGTGGGACAGATATTATAACCACTGGAGAAAGGAAGGAGGTTAAACTGGAGCTGTTCTGCTTGCCACCAGTGAGGGGCTGAGCTGGCAGGAGGGCCCAGCTCTGCCACAGCCCCACTCCCTGCAGGAAGCACATGCTCCTATTCCAAGGGTTCTCCAAGTCTCCTGCTCTGCTTCCCAGCAGGCCAGGCCCAGGATGGTGCTCTCAGAACTGAAATGACTGGAGTAGCAGCTTTAAGATTCAATACTCAGGACTAAACCACTGTCTCTCTCCATCTTTAATTCCAGAGGTGCAAAATGCCCCTGGTGAAGGTCTCCACTGAGCACTGGCTGAAGTAACTACTCAGAACTGAAGTAACTACAGCAGTAACTCAAATAGCCAAGACTTCAGGACTAAACTGTTGTCTCTCTCCATCTTTAATTCAATGAAGGTCACCACTGAGCATTTGCTAACTTATTTGCTGACAGCAGCAATCAAGACTAAACCCTTGAGTGACTCTCACAAACGCATGAGCAGGAAACTCCTGCAGACCATTGTCAGCACAGTGACCTCAGTGAGGGACCCACTGACACCCTCCTCAAACACCTGGGAGCAGGGAACAATCACATTATCACACACAAACTGCACAATGAATCCTAAACAGGCTTTAGAAGTTAGAGAGGAGGGTTTACACCTGGTGGGGGACTTACCTGCAGCCCCAAAAAGATGCAGAGGTACCAAGGAGGAACATCTTCGATGGTGTAAATCATGTCAGTCCTCTGGGCGTCCAAACTGCCGCTGCTGTCCAGGGTCTCTGCCAGGGAGCTCTGTGGGGAGGGCAGGGGGAGCAGGAGGGAAAACACAGCAGGTTGGTGTTGTTGGGCATCAACAAAGTCCCTCTGAACTGCCAGGTGCACCAAGGTTGGTACAACACCCCCAAAAATGCTGATAGGTGATATTTTTAAAGCCCTTTACCTCTAACGAGCTCAGCTCCAGCTCCTCAATTTGTACTAAATGTGTTCCCTTCTGTCAGCCATTCCCTACTTCTTGATTGATAATTGATAATTTATGATAAAACTGATCTGGCAGCCAAAAGATGCCCAAAAATGAAATAATCCTGACAGGGCTATTAAAAAAACTCCAACAAACCAAAACCACAAAACCAGACAGAAAAGAAAATTAGGGAAGAATTGGAATAAGTAGAAGAGCCAACAGTGGCTGCTCCCAAACTGAAGGGCTCTGTCCTTGCATAAGAGACCAAGATCACTGGAAAAAAATTCCTCATTATGGTAATTGCTTCCCTATTTTATTCTTACTCAATTCCATCTTGGTTAACCTTTTTTAACTGAAGGATTTATTATTTTTTCTTCTACCCCACAATTGAGCAGTCAAGAAAAATGCTAATTATTACAACCAAATACAGCCCCAGAGTATTTGTGCCAGACTTCCTCCAGGAATTTAAATCCCTGCAGGAATTCAAGTGGGACCAACCACACTGTGCCCTACCACGTGCCACCAGACCACTGATCACACAGATTCACACATCAACACCATGGGGAGTTCCCACTAAAACAAGATCCAGCTCCACCATTTCTCCTTCACAACAAGAGTTTCCTTCCAACTCTCCAGTCTGGGAATTCCTGAGCACAAAACCATCAGCTCCAAAGCCCCAACACAACAACAAAAGGAGAAAGAAGTATCAGGTTTTATCATTTTGGATCAAGTAACCAAAAGCTGCCTTACATAAAACTGCTCTGCCCTAATCCCCACCAGGACACAACAAGCCCACGTGAAGTTACCTCATCCAAAGACTGGGAGTTCTGCCAGACCCGTGACTGCCTCAGACTGTCTTCACTTCTCCAAAAATCCCAACATACCCACAGATCATACCTGAATCTCCACTTGGGATCACCCACAAGGCCAGGGAAGCCAAATTGAACAATGGTCCTTCCCTCTCAGCTCAGCTGTTGGGCAAACAAGTGCCACTGGAATTGTTCTGGGAGTGTAAGTGGCCACCATGGAGAGGTCAGGGGTGTTGTAGTGAAAAACCAAAATATAGAAATACCAATTTCAGAAAACACTTTCAAACCACATTAAGCATCAGGCAATCCTCTCACCAGGGTGCAGGTCCTGAAGTGAGGAATTGGGGAAACTGTGCCCTGCCCAGTTCATGGGATCAATCTGCAGCACCACTGACATGTTTTCATTGACCAAAAAACAAACAACTGCTCCCTTGACCTGATTATCTGAAAATAACAAATGAAAAAAATCAGGAATCTGAACTGTAGAAGCATTAGGGTTGGAAAAGACGTCTAAGATCAGCAGGTCCAACTGGCAACCCACCATCAGCACCAGTTCAACCATGTCCTCCTCAAGTGCCACATCCATGTTTTCTGAACACCTCCAGGGGTGGGGACTCCACCACCTCTGTGGCAGCTCCTTCTGGTGTTTAACAACCCTTTCCATGAAGGAATCCTCCTGATGTCCAACCTGTGGCCCAGCCTGAGCCCGTTCCCTCTCCTCCTGTCCCTGTCCCCTGGGAGCAGAGCCTGATCCCCCCTGGCTCCCCCCTCCTGACAGGGACTTGCAGAGCCAGAAGGTCCCCCTTGAGCCTCCTTTTCTCCAGGCTGAGCCCCTCCAGCCCCTTCCTGTGCCACCCTCCAGCCCCCCCATGTCCCCCTAGTCCTGAGGGGCCCCAAAGCTGAGTTGCACACACACAGAGAACACCCCCGTGTGCCCCTTTGCCTCATCCCTCCTCTCTCCCATGGCAACACGGGCTCCACCTGAGGACTTTGCTCCCCAGCAGGGCTGTGTTTATCCACCACTTTGCGGTCACCACAGGCTTTCAGGGGGGCAGAGTAAGGATGTTACAATATCTGCTCAGAGGGAGGAGAAGCACCAGCAGAAATGAGCTGTTTGCTTCAGGAACCACCCCATGCTGGTTTGCTGGAGCCACCCAAAGAGCAGCAATTTAGGAGAACAAGCTGTGGACAGAAAGGGCTAAAACACCCTCCACTGTGCCCTGAGCAACCTCCACAACCCTTCCAAGGATGGGCGGATATGGGACTGTCAGAGTTCATGGTGTCCCCACGCAGGACAGCAGGTTCTCTAGCACCCAGTCCATGATTTGTGCACGTTGGTGACTCTGTTATGGCCCTGCCTTGGGAACATCCACCCTCTGGCCCCTTTTCTACCTTTGCCACACCAGTACCCAGTGGGTGCCCCACTCTTCTGCTTGGTGCCAAACACCGATTTTAATTCACAGGATGAGGTTGCATCAAGTACATTCCTTAGCTTTTTCACCTGCCATTCCATTCCATTCCATTCCATTCCATTCCATCCTGTTCCCTCTTCTTTGGGCAGCAGAAACAATGGCCTGTTTCTACCATGGCACACACAAGTTTATTAGGCCTTTCAGAGCTTTCCCCTTGTGATTACATTATTCCTAAATTAGTCTGCAAGGAACTGGGTTTTCCAGGAGCTGGGCCATGACAAGGAGAAAGGTCTCTTGGTCCAGATCAACAAGTGCCAACCAACTTAAGCTCTCCTTCAGAAAGTGAAGGTTATAGATCTTCTAACAAAGAATTGCAAACTTCAATGGTCATGGCAAAGTCTGTCCTGCAGAGGAAATGCACCAACCAGGACACTCCTCATTCCTTCCAAAGCCAGACTTGGATCTCTTGGGAAGAGGGAACTTTCACCTTGGTTAAACCTTGAGCAACCAAGGCTGAACAAGGAGGAATTAGGGAACTCAGGCGAGGCCTGGCCATCCCAAAAACTCACAGGGTAGTCACTGGCCCTTTGGCATCTCCAGCGTGTGCCTGCTGGTCTAAGCCTGACTCAGAGCTGCTGTTTGCCAAGTGTGCCAAGGGAACTGCTGGGAATGGGTTGCAGCATCCTGGGAGAGATACTGATCACAGACTAATTCCTCCTTTCATTATTTTTAACTGGCCAAAGCTGGAACATGCTGTGCTTTCTTTTTCCTCATTTTTCTGGTAAGTATAAACAGGGGGAATGAGACAGAGAAAGGTGTAGAAAGAATGCTGGAGGGGAAGAAAAACCCCACAACAAACCCAGTGCAAAATCCAAAGCAGCAAACCCCAGCAGTGCAGGACAAAGGCTCTGAGGTCAAGGATTTGTGGAAAAGACCAAAAGAAAAGGGTTGAACTGTGGGGAGTCTTTAGAGAAATACCTGAAATAAAGAACCCATAACCTGGGCTAGTGGGAGGTGCCCCTGCCCAGGGCATGGAGAGGAACTCAATGGGGTTTAAGGTCCCATCCAACCCAAACCATCCTGGGATTCTATCAAGCAACACCACATGGATTATTTTACAGGGATGCAGTAACAATTATTTCTCCTCTGGGCTCACAGTTTATTTTCTCAGCCAACAATCACTGTGAGCCAGTGTGAGCACTGGGCACTGATTAAGGACATTTCAGGCCTCTTTCTAAAGGCTTTTTATAACACATAAATACATCAAAGGCCTTAATAAAGGTTTTCCTTGGATCTTTGGGTGAATGGTCTCTCAAGAGCAGTGGAAAGCCAAGAATAAACACAGAACCCTGGAATGGTTTGGGATGGAAGGGACCTTGAAGCCCCTCCAGTACCACCCCCTGCCATGGGCAGGGACACCTTCTACTGTCCCAGGTTGCTCCAACCTGGCCTTGGACACTCCCAGGGATGGGGCAGCCACAGCTTCTCTGCCCAACCTGTGCCAGGGCCTGCCCACCCTGTTCATTCCCTGTGAGCCACAGCAAAGCTTCAACTCAAGGAGATTTGGTTGTTCAGAAGCTCATGGTCTCTTTAGGGTGAATTCTTCTCCACCATTTCCAGTTCTGACCACACAGACCAACTGGAAGGGAGAAAAAACATACATTTGGTAAAACCAGGCCGTGAAGACATGGCTGAGTGTCTGGAGATCACTTATCTTGGTTGCACAATTTGTACCAGACACCTTTGGCTCAAGGTTTTATCAGATTGTCTCTCTCCAGTCCAGTCCAAGCAGGCTCCAAAAATCAGCCATCACAGACATGTAGGGCAACAGTTGTCAGGATTTGTCCATGAAAGACCAGCAGGACCACAGTGGATGTGCCTGGGGCACAGAGGCAGACAGAGCAGCCCGAGGCACATCCTGCCCCTCACAACATCCTTCTGGAATGCAGCACCAACAGACCTCTGGCAGAGCCAGCTGCTCAGGGGGTATTTTCAATCTCAAATTCAGAAGTGAGTTTTGGTGTCCGAGATGGAAAACCTCAACTGCAGCCCTTGGGATTGTCTGTGCCCCAGCAGAAGTTACAGCCTCACTTGGTGATTGGAACCAGGAGAGCTCTGCTCTTCTTCCAACTGGGACACCTGAAAAATTTTGGCCAAGTTGAGGCTTTTCAGAGAGACAAGGCTCCACCACAAATCCAGTTTGATTAAACATTTCAGGAGGTGCTGCTCAGATTTACCATAATCCTTGTTCTTATTTCCAACAAAAGCTTAGACTCAAACCATCTCAGCTGGCAGGATTATTATTGAACAGGCCTAGAGAATGATGGAATGGAGTGAAAAGCTGGAAAAATCCCAACCAAACTGGTGTCCTTTGAGGCCTCAACTGGTCTTCCTGAATAGGTGAAACACTCACAGTTTTCCTGCAGAAAAATGGTCAAGGGTTTTCATGACCTGCAGTTCATTCATAAAGCTGCCACTCAATAATAAGCAGCCCCAAGATGGAAAAAGGACTAGAATAATTAATCTTATGAGGCTGGAGCTTGGAAGAAGTTGGGGAAGAGAGTGGGAAAGATCCCCCTTTTGGAGGTGCTCAAACAAACCTCCAGTCTCCTTGGCTGAAAGCAGAACACAATGACCCTCCCAGGGAAACCATGCAAAAGGCAAGTGGGATGAAGAAATCCCAAACTTGCATCCTGTGAATTCTGGTGCCAGGGCAAAGGGCACCGACTGCTGCTGACACTGCCTGAGTCAGGCCCTGTGTTCTGCAAGCACAGTGTGTGACCAGAGCAGTCAGGAGGCCAGCACTGCCCCGAGCTGCTCGGAGCCTGTGAGTCAGCACTGTCTGCTGGGACGGGAAACCACAGCCATGTGAGACTGGGGAGCACAGGGGATGGACCCAGAGAGCAAGAATGAGTCCTCACCTACAGGGGAACCACCACATACCTTCTCTGCTATGCCATTTTCTGTAGTATAGATGGCCATCAACTCCGTGTCTTCCGTGTCCTGGTCACCACTGGACGTTGCTCCCCCATTTATCACAACCTTAAAAACAACAAAAACCAAACACAAGGTCTTAAAATAAACCTTGTCTCTGCAATCACACCTCCTGTCACTCAGTTTTCTCCCTTGGTACTTGACATCTGCCTTTGACATTGTCAGAAAACATGACGAGCACGGCGAGTCATCATTTCTGTAACAGCAGGTCTGGGGAGAGAGAGGCTTGGAAGACACCACATGGAGCTCCTCAAAGATATCACACAGGGCTCCAAAACACAGCACATGGAGCTCCTCAAAAATATCACATAGGGCTCCAAGACACATCACATGGAGCTCCAAAACACATCACACAGGGCTCCAAAACATATCACATAGGGCTCCAGAATACACCACATGAAGCTCCTCAAAGATATCACATAGGGCTCCAAAACATATCATATAGGGCTCCTCAAGGACATCACAGAGGTCCTCAAAGATGTCACACAGAGCTCCTCAGAGACATCACACAGAGCTCCTGAAAGCCTGGGCAGTGCCAGCTGGGGTGGGAGGAACCAGCAGCAGACTGGCTGGAAGAGTTCTCAAGAGGTGACATGTACAACAGAAGGATCCAACAGAAGATCTGGGCAAGCAGAAGAAGACAAGCAAACGTTTCCTTGCTGTTATCTTTCAGCTGAGCAACTCGGGTCATGCTGGTTGGCAGGGGCTGAACTTGAGTCCAGGTGTGCCCAGGTAGGGCAGTGCCCACCCTCTGCTGGGCACTGCTGAGGCCATACCTTGAGCCCTGGGTCAAGTTTTGGGCCCCTCAGGACACGGAGGGAGACATGGAGGGGCTGGGGAGTGTCCACAGAAAGGAACAGAGCTGGGGAAGGGTGGGCTGAGAGAGATGGGGGGCTCAGCTGGAGAAAAGGAGGTTCAGGGGGGACCTTCTGGCTCTCTCCAAGTCCCTGACAGGGGGGAGTCAGGTGGGAATTGGGCTCTGCTCCCAGGAACAGGACAGGAGGAGAGGGAACAGGACAGGAGGAGAGGGAACAGCCTCAGGCTGGGCCAGAGGAGGGGCAGGCTGGGTATCAGGGGAAACCTCCTCACTGGAAGGGTGGTTACACCCTGGCACAGGCTGCCCCCACGGAGGGGGTGGAGTCCCCACCCTTGGAGTGTTCGAAAATCGAGCAGAGTTCATGACATGGCTCAGTGGACAGGGTGGGATTTGATGAAAGTTTGGGCTTCATGCCCTTGGAGGTCTATTCCAACCTTAATGATTCCATGATTGCAGCCTGGGGGCTGGTGCCTCCTGCAGTGGGACAGCTGGGGGCTCCAACCCCGGGATCAGCAGGGCTGGGGAGCACCCCCAGCACAGCCACACACAGCCTGGTTTACACACAAACACCATTCAGAGGCAAAAGAGGTTTGTTGGCAAGTGCTTGTGGCAATCAGAAGATGACTGACCGATTCACTCCAGCCCGAGCAGGCAGGGCTGGAAGGTGGTACTTACAGGGCTGGAAGGTGGTACTTACAGGGCTGGAAGGTGGTACTTACAGGCAGCGTGAAGAAGGTGGGATGT
The DNA here is from genome assembly GCA_035584035.1 of Lepidocolaptes lacrymiger. NCBI lineage: Eukaryota > Metazoa > Chordata > Aves > Passeriformes > Dendrocolaptidae > Lepidocolaptes > Lepidocolaptes lacrymiger. The sequence continues at coordinate 759,413 of JAXCLP010000060.1, read as the reverse complement.
TTGGATTCCTCCTCGTATTTGCCCTCTGTGGAGCCTCCTGCCTCCACCGACTTCGAGGTGGTGTTTTTGCCAATCCCCATTGTTTCCAGAATGTCCAGGACTTGCATTCAGCACCCAAGGGGATGCTCCTGGGATGACAGGCCAAGCACTGAGGACAACTCCTTATTTAAACAGCAGCACCTCCAGGAATCACCGAGTTCTCAGTAATCCAGCTGGGACATCAGGGTATCGTTCCCATCAATGGATCCTGGAATTGAAGGGAGACAGGGATATTTTTATTCCCTAAGATTTGTGTACATTCACACCACCCCACAGCCTGGGTTCCCTTTCATGCTTGTGACTCACCAGTTCTCATCAATCCTCCCTGATAATTAGCAGATTATCATTTAAGATAAAGCTGAAGGTACTTTAAAGTCTTTCAGAGTGGGAATACTGTCATTATTCTCTCATTCTTCTCTTGTCTTCAATCATTAGTAGTAGATTGAAACCTTAGGTTTATTTCTATTTCACAGCCATTTCAACAGAACTTTTTGGGAACTAAGTACACCTGTACTGCAGGTTTGGAGCAGTGCAGAACAGCTGAACATCCACTGCAGAAAGGGAGTGTGAATTTGCAGAGTTACCTCTGTATAACTGAATCCTTTCCCTGAAAATGACTTATTTTTAAATAAAAAGCATCCAGGAAGCTCAGACCAGATGGAGAGGGAAGGACCTCCCTTCCAGTGAGGTTGTCTCAGATAGAAACAGCCCTTTCTGCTGGAGACCCCCACCTAAAACCAGCCCTTTCTGTTGAACACCCTTATCCAAAAACATCCCTTTCTGTTGAACATTCCTACCCAAAATGATCCCTTTCTGTTGAACATCCCTACCCAAAATGATCCCAGTTGTTGGAGGGCTGTTGAAGCGACTGCTTCAGGATAAACTGGTGCATTTTAATGAGTTTCACTACTCTTTTGGCACAGGAACAGGGAACATCTTCCAGCCCACGAGTTCTCCTTCCTTTTCCCAGCTGGGTCACTACAGTCCAGTTTTGCCCCGTTTGCTCCTTAAATGAGCCCTGCCTGTCCATGATCATCCCCACATTTGCCATTTCCCAGACAAAAGGATAGGAATGAAGAGATTTCAACATAAACTTCCTGCAGGACAGCACAGAAAATCCTGCAGCAAACCAAGTCGTGCAGCCTGTGGTTCCTGAGCCTCAGACAGCAAATGCAGCTGCAAACACGTGCAGATGAAACCAGCTCGGATAGAGGTGAAAGGAGAGGACAGAACCTGAAAAATGGCCTTTTAAAAATCACAGAAAGTGGAATTTTCAGCAGCCAGAAACACACTGAAGCAGCACAACAGGGGTTACCTCAAAAGGTAATAATGATGTGTTCAAGTGGATCCACACAAGTGGAAATGCAGCTGCTGGACACTCAAAACCACAGTTTGGTTTATATCAGAAAGAAGAACGCAGGGTTTGGGGTTTTTTCTTAAGTTTCCCTTCCAAATGGTGCTCAGGAAATGCCAGCAGCTCCTGTCTACTGGAATTGCAGTAATAACTAAACCTGACAAACACCCTTGTGCTGAGGACAATTCAGGACTGGATTAATATACAATGCTAAGATTTTAAAACCCCTTAATAACTGTTAATTGCTCATTTACCAGAAATTTCTGGTTACTTGAGGTGAAAGAGATATTAATCTTTCACAGCAATGTAACTTCTCCAGTGAGAAAGTACACCTACGTAAGAAAGGCTATTTGGGCAAGACACCCTTGAAGCCTTAATTAAATCATGAAGGGATGAAAGGCAGTGCCTTCATAAAAGGGTTAAGACTTGTTTATTACAGTCAATATTAAGGTAGCACAATTAATTATTTCTCACTTGGACTTAAGACTGGTTTGAACACTCACTGTCCTGTTATTCTGGAAAAATAAGTCACTCCCATTTTTACAAGGACCATGAATTTTCTCCTTCAAAGTGCAGCTCAGGGTGGAGAGGAGACATGTCCTGCTTAAAGGTTTGGGGGGTCTGGGCTGGGATTTTTGGAGGGGTTTTGTTTGCTTTTACTGTGGAGCCACAATGGATTTTTTTTTTCCCAAGCACACAAGAACAAAAGAATTTGCCTTTTTCTGTCAATGTCGACGTATTTTATTCTCCAAGAAAATCAGCGATGGAGACAGGCGAGGTTTAGTCTGGCAGCTTCATCCTGTGGGGTTGGGAAGGGAAAGGGAAAAGGCAGCAGGACACCTCCCTAACCAAGGCCCCAGGCCAATAAAACCCTGGAGAGAGGAAACCTGCCAGTCACGAGATGTGGTTTGAGGTCCTCTGGCCCCATAAGCTGCTTAGCTGGCATTAACCAGCATCTCCGCTGATAAAAGGGAAAAGACCTTCTAATCCAATTTTGCTGGGCACTGCAAACCAGCAGCACTGTCTTCTCCAGGATGGGCTCACTCTTCTGGAATGGTCCCTCAGAATTGCAGTTTGCCTTGTGTGGATTGCTGAGAGCTGACACACAACAGCTACCCCAGGGTTTGGAGGAGGGTTCCCAAACGAGCAACCCCCAATTAACAGGAGCCTCATCTGCTCCTTCTCCTACAGAGGGGAGTGTTTGTTCATGTGTGTGTGTCAGGGGGGGCTCCAAGAAAAGCCAGGAGACCAGATTTCCCAGCTTTTCTTGCCTCTGCTCAGCAATTAAACTTGCACTTGATGGCACAGATGGTAATCAGAGGTTTAGGGAATACTTTCATTCTGCAATCTGGAGTGCCAAAGGGAAGCAGAAATCCCGAGGCAGGGCTGAGGTTATCTCAGAGGTCCTTCCTTATCAGCCCTCGTGTCCCACCAGCCCAGCTCAGCCACACATGACTCAGACATTTTTATAGCCCTCCACAGCAAATCCAGCTATCAGGAGCTGGGAAGTCATGGAAAAAGGTGAAGCTCATTCATCATCAGGCAGGTACACACTGTCCAATGGATGATGTGCAGCCTCGGATCAGATGGAATGGCTGGAACTGAAATCAGGACACTGATTAACGTTCACCTTTCTGAACCAAATGACCCCCGGGGTGATTATCCCAGGAAGGCCAGAAGCTGGCAGGGTTTACAGGGCTGGAGATAAGATTAGGATTTAGACAAGGAGCAGGGGATAGGCTGGGTGCAAGTTCAGAGAAAAACCCTCCCGGGCAGGGAAAGGCCCCTCTGCATTTTGAGCACTTAGTGCTTTTTTCTCTGGCACGAACCTGGAGACACTGGGAGGGGACACCAAGTGGTGGCACACAACATCATCCCCTTCACACTTTCATGGCTCTACTGGCACCAGTTTTCCCTTCCACCAAGGCTGCTCCTATTTAAACAAGTCAGGATGAATTTCAAGATCCATGGAAAGAAAGATAAAGCCCATCAGAGATGGAGATGCACAACAAGGTTGGGATTAAATGACTTTTTCTTCCTGCAAGTCTCTGCTCTGGAACCTCTGCCACAAATAACAGCACCCACTGCAGAACACAGCAAAGGTTTCCTACAGGAAATCTGCTTATGTGACCATCCAGACTGCACAAAAAACTTCTATTTCACATTTCTATTGGTATTAAGTAACAAACTGCATGTGAGTATGTCTAAAAATCATTTGAACACTCATCTCTTAGTAGATTCCAGGGTTAACCTGGGCAGGACAGACAGTACAGATATAAATAAAGGGTTTATTATCATGGAAAGGAGCAGAACTGGACAGGAACCCACACAAGGAGCAGGCAAATGTAATACAGACACCTTCTCCCTGTGAGCACTGTTTTCTTTAAAAGCAATAGCATTTCATATAGTTTTTGGCTGAATCACACTAAAAATACTCCCTGAATCAGATTTGCTGTGATGGCAGTTCATCCCCACAGTGTGAGGATTTTCAACATCAACGTTTCAGTCCAGAGTTTGGCAAAGCAAAGACTGGGGAAAACCAACCTGATCTCCAGGATGGGACATTCTTGGGGCAGTAACAAGGTTTTGGGGCTTTTTTCTTTGTTTGGGTTGGTTTGGGGGTTTTTTTAGACATCCTTTAGAAGGGTCAACACTTTCCCAGGTGCTGTGGGCCTGGCAGCACCAAGACATGTCAGTACTGTAAAGCTCCTTTGCAATAAGCAGACCTAGAGATGAACCCTTTGGAAGAAGCTCAGTCTGGAGCTGAGGCTGCCCCAGGACCCTCAACCCTGAAAAGCCCTGCTTTTCCCAGGTGTAAGGATGATGCAGCTATTTTCCCCAGAAAGCAGCTTTATGTATGTCCTTATTTGCCAAACTCAAACCAAAAACCTCCTAAAACAACAATGGTCTTTGCAAACACCAAGTTGTGCTGCAGGTCTGTCTGAAAAAGCTGATGAAAAACGTAAAAGGAGCACCTCAGGTACTCTGAAAGGTGTGTTCCCTCCTTCTCCTCCCAGTACAAGTGTCAAACAGAGGGAACTCGTTAATCACAGAACCTTTAAGGTTGGAAAAGTCCCCCAGGACCATCAAGTCCAACCTGTAGCTGATCTCCATCATCCAGACCAGAGCCCTCAGTGCTCTGAGCACCTCCAGGGATGGGGATTCCACCACCTCCGTGGGCAGCCTGTTCCAATGTTTAACAACCCATTCCATGAAGAAATTCCTCCTGATGTCCGAGCTGACCCTCCCCTGGCAAAGCCTGAAGCCATTCCTGCCCCTGTTCCCTGGGAGCAGAGCCCAATTCCCACCCAGCTCCCCTCTCCTGTCAGGGAGCTGCAGAGCCAGAAGGTCCCCCCTGAGCCTCCTTTTCTCCAGGCTGAGCCCCTCCAGCTCCCTCAGCCCCTCCTGCTGCTCCAGCCCCTTCCCAGCTCCATTCCCTTCACTGGACACACTCCAGCCCCTCCATGTCTTTACTGGGGTGAGAGGCCAGAACTGGACAAAGCCCTCGAGGTGTGGCTTCAGCAGTGCCAGCACAGAGGGACAATCCTGCCCTGGTCCCCAGTCAGTACCTGTGGGCCTCTCCCTCCCCTCCAACTGTGGAGAACCAGGAACTGTCCTGCATGTGGTGGCCCTTCTCTGCTGCACAAGGGCAATGGCAGTACAAGAGCCACAACGAGTGTGGTTATAAAACCAGCTGGCAAAGAAAGAGCCCCTCCTTTGGAGTGTCCAGCTGGAAAAGCTGCCAGGAGCACCAGAGTGGGAATGTCCTGTGTCCCACTGCCCTGGGCAGGAGCAATGGCAGAGCCAGGCAGGCCCTTCTTGGCTGTTACAGGCGGCTGGAGAGCCAGGAGAGCTCTGGCTGTTGCACCCACTAAGGAGATTAGAATCAAATTAAGGTCACTGCTTAATTACAATCATCAATTTATTATTTTAATTAGCTGTCAGACTCATGTGAACAGCACTGACTTTCTCCTGCAGGCAGAGATGCTGCTCAGCCAGAGCTGTCACACTGGAGGTGACCTGAACTGCAGCGGTGCCTCTGGAATTCCATCCCCTCCCGTGGCACTTCCAAGTGTTTGGCGCCTCCAACACAGGGCAAACACAAAGCAAGGCATCCTCCAGCTCTGAGATTGTATTTTTGGCAGAGACAAACAACAGAGATGTTCAAAGGGATTTGGGCTGTCTGCACATCAGGGTATTTTATTATTAAATGCACCAAGCCTGGGCAGAAGACAAAACCACCTTTAAACCTCACTTTACTCACTCAGGCCCAACACTGGGAGCTCCTTCTGGGAGGGACGTGCTAGAACTGCAACGAAGAGCAAACTCTCAGTTCCTGCAGTGCCACAGCTGTGAAGAATTTTAAGCCAGTAACAAATGCACCAGATTTACTTTGTTTGGTTTGAAAAAAATGTGTGTTTAGGCCAAGCAGCTCATCGGGCTCTGCAGCACCAGGACAAATTATGGAGAAATCCCCCGCTGTGGGACAGAGCTGCTGACAGGCTGGATTGGCCTCCAGGGACACGGGGAAGGGGCCAGGCAGACCCAGGGCTGGGGTACCCAGGGGGCTCTATCTGGCTGCAGGAGGTGGCAGGAGGGATGCCAAGAGACCAAGGAAGCTCTGCAAGGAATTCCATCCCCAACACACTGTACCAAAGCCATCAGGGAAACGGAGCTTCCAGTGCAGACAATTAAGGAATGTTGTGGAGGCTCCAATTAGCCACAGTTTGCTCCCAGGGTAGGCTATCCCTGGCCAGACACACAACTCCACACAAAAGCAAGGCAATTCCCAGTTAATTATGGAATGGCAGCTTTCTCCAGATTGCCACTGGCTGCAGTTACCATCACCCAGAACTTCTGTGCTGATTTTGTACCATTAAGGCATCAAAACCAAGGGGCTCTTCGTTGTTATTACACACACTTTGCTGTGCACCAGCTCCAGGCACTGGGTTTATCTGGGTCCTCCCTTTTAGGTTATTTTTAACACCAGAAAAGCCTTGGGACAAGGCTCCCCCTCTCCCTGTCCAGCCTGGCACAGCTGTTCACACCTCCTACCTCACAGCACAGATAAATTAACATTAAAGCTGCCCAGAAACTTGGTTTTGATAAACTTTTAGACATGAAACAATATATTATTGAAGAGGTTTAAAATTAATGACCAAATTACAAGCCACCCAAACAGTACCGACTTTGCTACCCAAACCTGTCCAAGGAGCTGCTGGGTGTTTTCCTACGAAGTAAAGATGTTCTCCCCACTTAAAAAAACTCCACAGGTATCTCATCATCGAGGTTAATAAAACCCAACAAGTACTTCAGTGGTGCAATCAAAGCCCTGGCTGCAGAACCACAACCACAAGTCCAATTGTTTCACAGCTCCAGCCCACACTGGGACCTGGACTCGGCACCTGGGAGGTCCCACCCACCCTCCAGGTATGTCGATGTGCCCAAAGGGTGTTTTTTGCACCTTCCAGGGGATTTTCACCGTCTCAAAGATGTGAAAAGGTGCCCAGAACCCACACTTCAACCTTGTGTTGCTACATGTGAAAACCATCGTCCTGCTTTAGTTTTAAATGCATTTTCCCCTCAGGCTGTTTGAAACGGAGCCTCTTTGGTCCTGGATTACACATGATTTGTCTCCACCAGGCACCTCCTGCACCCAGAACTCCTTCCCATGAACTGAAGCTGCACTGAAATGCCACCACATCCCTCAAAGCTAGAGATGTCCCTCCTCCACTGAACTGCAGCTTAAAAGAGGAGACTTCAAATTTAATGCAACACTACCCAAAAAGACGTCACTTTACCTGCAGCAGAGGCAGACAAAATACTCCTAAATACACCCAACCTTCCTAATATTTAAGTTTTAAAAAGCTAAATTTAAGTTTCAAGAAGAGTTGTCGGGCATTTTAAGGAGTTTCAGTCCTGAGCTGGTTTCTCCCTTCACTTCAAAGCAGCTCTTCAAAGCACAAACATATTCTTTCTTTGTAGGCACTAATGAATTTTTAAGTAGTTGGTATTTTGACTGCCATCCAGAACGGTGTCTTAATAACTGACCAACATTATTAGGGCAAGTCTGCACAAAGACACGCAGGAAAGTTATGCCGAGCTCAAACCTTGCGTTGATTTAAAGCACATTAGTTAAATCTCATTAACTTCCTGTGTGAATGAGCTCGTTGAGAAGGGGACTTAAATCCAGCTGAATGACATGTCTAACAGAGGATCTCGCAATTTTTAAAAACAAGTTTGGGTAGTCAAACTGTTAAAAGATCTTATTTAGGCTGTGATTCTAAACTAAAATATTTGAAATATGAGTTTTTCCAGTGCTGGTCAACCCGAAGGTGTGTTTGGTCAAAGCACTGCTGGCCAAGCTGTTCATCTGTCCCCCCATTATTCCCATTTTATTGTTCCAAAAGGCAACAGTTTGCCCGGTTTCTGTGCAGTGTGTGCCACCCTCCCCAGGAGATCCCATCGCTGGCCACTAAGGAAGGTCTGACCATGAAAGCAGGACACAGGTGAAGCCACGAGATGGAATCCCAAAGAAGTGCAAGGAAAATCTGGGAGATAACGATTTCACAGCTCGTTATCCCGTGACTACTTTGAGCTGGCACCTGCAGAGCTCTCTAGATGGCAACGCCACTCGTGGTGAATAAAAGTGACCCCCCATCCCTGCTCCTCCCAGACCTGCAGTCCCACCTGGAGCCCAGCACTGTGTATGGCACACACTAATCTGATCTGGGATGGCAGGGAGTCCTTACAGCCTTCCTGGGGAGGATTAATAACCGGAGCATTCCGATACCTCCACCTTACTATGGATATTCATACACAGCTCGTTAAGCTCCTTCCCAGCCCTCAAAGCAACCTGAGCACACACTGAGTCCTTTCTCAGCTTGCTTTGTACTTGCACTTGGCACTTTGATGAAAGCTCCCTGCTTTCCAAGACTTTAATCACATTAAAACAAAGGTGAAGTTAGAGACTCATCTAGGAAAAATGCCATTTATTGAGCAAATCGGGGTAATGTGCCAACTTTTTCAACTCTGGGGACAGAGCTCCTTCCCAAAGGCTGATTCCTGGGGTTCCTTTTGAACCAGATCCTCACTCCTGAAAGAGAACTGAGTGCAGGAAGCCCCACGGACCCAGCAGCTGGTCACACACTTGCAAAGTTTCACACTGACTTCTCCATTACGCTTGCCTAGAAATAAGTATTTCACTTCCATTTAAAATCACATAGGGAGATCTGGAATTCAATAAACTTCCAAAAACCAACCAAGTGGCTGCACTTCTGGCTCAAGCTTTCTTAAAATCTCCTTTTTACTACATAAACCTCATATAAATTTTTACCATTTTAAAAGTTCAAAGGAAGGAGAAGTTTACAGGTGAACAGGACAGAGGGGAAATACTTTCGGCTCTGCCTTTACAGCCATAAACATTTTTAAATGAGACAGTGATAAACACTCGAAAATGGAAAATTAAACCCTCAAATCTTTAAGGTATTGAAATTTAAGTAATTAAAACTGAGGTTTAAGTTTCTGGCTTCCTAATGCTGACGCTAAAGCGGCTGAATTCCTGGAATTATCCCTGTTAACCTGTGAATTCCGAGGTCTTACCTCCGGAGCCGATTGTGGTGAGGTCCCAGCAGCGGGATCAGAGGGAGCCGCGGCCGGGCAGGATGGAGAGAGACATCCCCGGGGAGCGCTTTTATAAGTGCTGCCCCCGTTGTGTAAGCGCTCGGGGCCCAATAACAGCGCGGTTACACAAGGCTGGGGGCAGGCAGACACCACACACAACACGGGGTTACTCACACCTCGGCCGGGGTTACGCAAAGCAAAAGGCACAGCACACGGGACCGAGCCCAGGGGAGGAGGCTCCGGCCTCGGAATCAACTGCGACAGCGCAGGGACAAATCCCAGCCCCGAAATTCAGGAGGCATAAATATTTACATGTCCCGCTGCGCCAGCTGGGAGCGGATGGGGGATTTCTCCAAGCGTTTCCTTGCAGGGAAATATTTCTGTTAGCGATTGGAGAGGTCATTGGTCTCAAAGCTCTTCCCCAAGATAAGGGTTAGTGATGCACAACCTCAGCGGGCACCGAAAGCAGCACAAGCCTGTGCTGGGCTCCTCTGCTTCCCCCCCAGGGTAGTGGTAAGGGTGCAGAGGGAGCTGCGAGGGGACGCAGAAGTAGTGAGTTGGAAACAACCACCAAAGCAACAAAGAGTAAATAAGGGGTTGTCAAGCACTGGAACACCCCCAGGGACGTGGCTGAGTCACCGACCCTGGAGGGGTCTGAAAGACAGAGAGGTGTGGCACTTGGGGACACGGTTCAGTGGTGGTGCTGGGGGAACGGCCGGTCTCGATGGTCTCTTCTACCCTGAGCAGGTCTGGGATTCTGGAAGTGATGTCCGGTCCTTCCCCATGGATATCCTCTGCTCTCCCTGACCACCTCCCTTTCCGAGGGAGCACAGCACAGCCCGAGGCTGCTCTTACCCGTCTGAGCAGCGCTTTACAACTCACCCCTGCCCCGGGTCACCATCGAGTCCCACCATCCCCTCGGCACTTCCCTCTCCTGCACTGCTGATGAGACACCCTCTCTCCACAACCGGCACTGAAGCGACAACCAGAGCAAAGCACCCCAAAGCAGCCCAAAGGAGGAGCAGGTCCTGCCCCAGGGGCGGGGCGGGGAGCTCAGCACCCTCTGACAGCACCCTGAGCACCCCAAACCCCGCAGGCCGAGCACAGGTCGGGATTCGCCCCGCGCCGCCGGACCCTGCGGCGATGCTGCGAAGTTTCCTCCTCCCTTTGCTCCTTTTCCAATGATCGGATTCTTCCCTCTGCTCTTTCATCCCGAATTCCAAGTGTTTTCACAAACATCTCACTGCGATGGAGAGTTCTTGCAGCCCTCAACACAAGTGTCACCAAAACTTCAGTTTTAAGACCCCAAAACACGAACTGTTGGAGCACAGACCCCCACACTCCGTGAAGATCACTGAGCCATGATCATTTCCAGCAGAGTCCTCAAAAGTATTTTAGATTCACGGCATTTGATGTGTTCCCAGGGAGCCACAGGACTAATGACCAAAGGCAAGAGAAAAACTTTGGGTTTTGAATGGACAAAACTTTTGCTTTTTTATTCCAATGTCCAGAATTTTTTTAATAGTTGGATTAAACAATGCCAGGCACTCAAATGCTTCTTGCCCTGAATATAGCAGTTCAAAGTACGATTAAGTTCAATGCAATTAACATTACTTAAGCATCCAATTAAAGAAGACTTGTATATTTACCTTGTAATTAAAACTAATCGCTCCAAAATTCTTCACCTGTGAGTGGAGAATTTCATCATTCAAACGATTTATTTCTGATTACTTAGCATTTACACTCAGTAATTTAAGTCAAATAAACCACCTCCTAATCTGGGTATCTTCAGTTCAGTCCCAGCTTCCATGACTGACATTGGGACAGATCTAAGAGTGGGTTGTTAGGTTAAAATTCCTCAGACTGGATCAGTGCCACACTCGAGGTGAATGTTAATTCAAGACAGAACTGCACTGGAATATTTTACAGTGCAACTTCAAATTCCAAAATGCTGCGACAGGCAGGTGGGAATAAACAGCTGAGAGCTCTGTGTATTTATTGATGGCAGGGAAATCACAGCAGACAATTTATCTCGCTCTGCTCCAGCACAGGGAGGGTGTTGTGATGATCAGACACAGCCACTCGTCATTTTTATTACCTGCTTAATATTAGAGATGCAAACTGGAGGGAGCATTTCTCCTGCTTGGAAATGTTACTCCTAGGAGGAGTTCACTTTCATTATTAGAAGAAAATCCAATTTTTTGCCTTCTTCCCAGACACCCAGTGTTCAGTTTGAGGATGAACCAACACCTCCAAGTGCCTCAGCTAAATTATGTTTGTTGTCAGAGACACATTGGTGAAGTACTGACAATGTCCCAAGTTGGATATTTATTCTGAGGATATTTTCCCTAGTTTTGCAGAGCTCAGGCAGGACAAACCCCTGCTCTGAAGTGCCCTATTGCCCCTGCACTGACAACACTGTGCACACGGGTGGCACACAGGGGTTACCTCCCAGCACCAGAACTGGCAATGATGTGACCCAGTGACTGCAAACACCTGGAAACCAAATCCTGCAAACCCCTGGAAACCAAACCCCTGCTCTGAACCTTCATCTTGCCAGGCAGGAACAATAAAAACCCCCAAAGAGGCAGGAGTGATGCAGTCCCTGCAACGCTGCTCAGGAGAGCTGCCCTTTCCATGGTGTCACTGTCCCAGCCTGGCAGATGCCTCACAAACACTGTCAGGAAGAGGCACATCTTCCTTGGAAGAACATCCTGTTTCATGCTGATGGTGAGGTGGAGGAGGCCTCATTTCTGACAGCTCAATGCATCTCTTGATTACATTTTTGTGGCAATCTCCTAATTTGAGTGTTCTTCCTCCCAAAACCACAGCAAATATGTAATCTTTTACATCAGCTTCCATTTAAGCAGCAGCCTCCCCTGAACGTCCTCCAGAACACACTTAACATAACACAGTAAACACAGAAAATAGCATCACATACAAGAAGAATAAATAGATCCACTCCCACCCATAACTGGGAGCAGCAGAAAGACTAAGTTATTAAGTTTGATCTTAGAGCAACGTTTATAAATCCATTGAATTATAAATTCCTTGAAAAAGCACTTACCAGAAGATCTGCTTTAAAACGAAAACATCTACTGCTCTTCCCTAATGCGGAATAATCAAATATACAGCAGGAATTACTGTAATTGCTTTGAAAGCTTCCCAGCTAATTCAAGGAGTGATGCAGTCCTGGGCCCTGCTGACACAGCCCCCCTTGCACTGACTGCACCCACCCAATGCACGTCCCTCCCTCCCTCCCAGAGAAAGGACACCTAGGGATAATCCACGCCAGGTGAATTCTGCTTTTCCAGCTGGAGAATGCCACGCTTTGGACCCAATTTCTATTCCAAAACAACCTAATTCAGTGCCAGCTCCTATAACAGTGTTTATTAGAACTTTTCCTGCAACTGTGTGTTTTTTAAACCCTTGGAAGAAGAACCCAGGGTCTGAGATGTTCAAAGCACACCGACTGCTCTACGTAAAAAAGTAATTACAAGATGGAAGTGCCTTTAAAAACACCTGTGGCTGGTTTTCTGGCATCATTTTCAAGGAGCAACAACAAAAGGGTAGTGAAGGCAAAGCCCTACACTCCACAGGCACAGATCAAAGCACTTCCAAAATTAATGGGGAAAGAATGTGCTTTTTGGGACCTGCTATTGTATTCACCACATCCATAAACAAAGTCAGACTCCTACGTCTTTCCTGGACCACCAGGTGTGCTTGGAATTAAAGGCAAAACCTCAAATCCTTTTTCTCCTATGAACTGACAAAAGAAAACCTGTTTACTGGGCAACAGAGCACCATGAGAGGCTGCTGCCCTTAAAGCATCATTACCTTTATGCATTCCCAGATCTGCTGTCCCTGGAAGTGTTCAAGGCCAGGCTGGATGAGGCTTGGAGCAACCTGGTGGGAGGTGAGCCTGCCCAGGGCAGAGGGAAGGGACCTTAAAGCTCACCCAGTCCCAAGTCCCTGCCATGGGCAGGACCCTTCCACTGCTGTTACCATTTCATTTGCACACTCACATTTTGGCTTTCTCCCTGTTTTTGTGCCTACTAATAGTTCCAGAAGTGTGGGCTAAATTCCTGTACAGCAAAATCCAGCAGCCTGATCTTGGTGCAGGCTGTGCAAACAACATCCTTTTGCTGGAGTTGCTGAAATTTTCATTTTCTAAAAGCAAAACAGTTCTACTCAAAATCATTCAGTTTTATGTTCAATAAACCAATTGCTTGGATACCTAAAAATCTCCCTGCACTACACAGGTTAAAAAACTCCAGCTGCAAGGCTGAATGTCTTACAAAAGGGGGGAAAGGGGGGATATCCCTATTTCTGAGCAGTGATCCTGGGATCTCTTTCAAGGTTCAGGGAGTAAACAGCAAATGCAGCTTTGCTCCCCCAATCCCAACCTCCTGCATCCCAAAGGAAAAAAGCCCTTTTAATCTTCAAAGCATGGCCACAAGTCAATCTCAACTTAGCACACTTTTTAATTTTCTTTTTAATTATCCACTTGGGAGAGTTATGCCCTCCTTGCTTGCTGAACTTTCACTCCTTCGAGATTACTTCCAAATCTTTCCTGGGAATAACCAGCAAATTTATACCACTTGGAGAAGAAACATTTCAAGGCTTCCAAGCACTAAGGAGGAGAGGCACTGTGGTTTTCCATGTGCTTTTTGCTGTGTTCCCAGTCCCCTCAGCTCTGCAGGAAAGGTGTCCTCTGGCTCCAGGACTGTGGGAGTGCAATCCTGGCACAGGAGCTCTGAGCCCTTCCCAGAGATGTCACCCTGGGGTTTAGATCCTTCAAGCCCCTACGTGGAGCCAAATCCCAGAATGGCAAGAGAATCTTTTTCAGATGGAACTGGTAAAAGGCAGGGCACAAGCACATCATCTGCTGGTGCCACAGAGCAGGAATAGATGCCATTATTAATTACATTACCCATATTAGGTGCTATTATTCATTATATACCAATAATAGATGCTAATATTCCCACTGACACAAGTGTGGACCAACTGTTTTCCCCTGGAGCTCTGGTCCCCAAGCACAGCTTGGTTTCCCACAGCCACGGGGGAAAATTAAGTCATTATTGCCATTAATGACTTTGAAGCCACCCCTCCTCCCTGCCCACACACCACACAACTGTGAACAGCCCTGCATTTGATTCCCACATGTCCAGCCAACCAATTGCTAATTTATTAATTTCCCAACAAGCCTGGAAGTGTTTATGGAGCTGGGCTCGTGTTCAGCCAGACTTGCTGGGTGACTTCCCATGCTCCCATCCCAGGAGGGCTCAGGTGGAAGTGGCTCATTCCCAGCAACCAGCACTGATTCCTCCTCAGTGTGCACTGGATCCATCCCCTGGCTCCTCAGGGATAAGAAGAGACACCCAGGACCTGTTGGAGCCTGGCTGCCACTGGATCCATCCCCTGGCTCCTCAGGGATAAGCAGAGACACCCAGGACCTGTTGGAGCCTGGCTGCCACTGGATCCATCCCCTGGCTCCTCAGGGATAAGCAGAGACACCCAGGACCTGTTGGAGCCTGGCTGCCAGGCCACCAGGACGTCACACAGTGTCACCACTCAGGGATGGAGCAGGCAATTTACTGCAGTGGCTTTGAAGATTTTCCTCCCTGCATAAGAGGGTAATTAAGAATGCATTAGATATATATTAATGCATTAAATATCCCTCCCAGCAACAGAATTGTTAAAGAAGGTTAAGTGAATTCTCCAGCTGGAGTGACAGAAATGGAACAGTCCTGGCAACACCGATCTGACTGCTCAGGAAAAGCACAAAGAATTATAATATTTTAACAAGAGTTCGCAGTACTTGCAATAATATTTATGCAAGCTATAGTTTACTGAAGGAAACCTTTTTGTTTTCAGCAAGACTTTCACAAAAAAGTCCAGAAAAAGCAAATTTTAGTGAGATACTCCTTTATGATTTTTGCCTGTAAACCAATCCTTTCTTAGCCAGTTTACTGTAGGTTTGATATTTGTACCTTACTGGTTGCTTCATCTTCAGGGCTCTTTGGCAGGTGTGTGTTCAGCACTGCTTTTAAAAAGGAATTTCAATTATCCTTACTTAATTGGCACTGCCTAATACAAGAACTCTTTGCTGCTGCTTGGAGGAATATGATTTCAGCACACATTTTGCCCTTTGAATAATTAGGAGAAAAGCCCAATGCAGATGGAGTGCACCTAAGTGAGAGCCAAAACTGGGGTTAAACTCTTCATAAAATCTTTTCCAAACCGCAACAGCCGAGGAGGAGAGCTCAGATAATACTGAGCTTTAATAATTCTGAGAAATTTAATAGAAGGGCTTAATTGACAGCTTTGCTTGATTCGATTGTGCCTGATTAGGCTTGTCCATGAAAAGCATTAGATGTGTTTGATCCCTTCCAAGGCAGAGCAGCTCATTAGCAGGGGATGTTTACAAGGACCAGCCCAGCAGCTCTGTCCCTGCTGCAGGGGGGTTTTACATCTGCTTTTATGAGAAGGATCACGATTCCAAAAGAGCTCAACCTCCCATCCTTTGCCTTTTCTGGTATTTGCCAACAGGACAGATGGGCAAGGAAAACATCCCACCACAAACCCCCAGCCTCTGGGTCTTAAAAATATCGAGATCCACTCCTCCCTCATCCATCCATTTTGGTTTTTATTTGAGTCTTAAAAGCACCTACTAGAAAGCTGAACTACAGTACAGATAACAAGTGTCTAACAGGCTGAATAAGCCAGACCAGAGTCCTGTCAAATTATTCTGATAATAATGACTCTGCTCAGCAGAACCTCCCAAAATTCCACACACAAAATTAAATGGTACTGAAGCAAATACATCCAATATCAGCAAATCACTGGTAACTGCTATTGTTCCCAAATATGAAAGGACACAGAACAGCATGAAAATTCTGCAATTATGTCTTGCAGTCTGAGCCTACAGAATCCAGACCTGCATCTGCAATTTTTTCTTCTCAGTCACAATTTTTCTTTAGGTTTGGTCTTTAGACAAGGAAATGCTCAGCAGGAAACAATAATCTTTCACCTTTTATCAAAATCCCCACTCTGTTAAAACATGACCAAGCAAACACTTCTTGCATCAGGGACATTCAGTGAACTTTCAGGAATAACTCATTTTGTATAAAAAATTAAAAAGAGGGGGGGAAAGCTGCTATAGCCTGTTTAGAGCTGGTGTTTAAGAGTCTGCAAAAACAAGGATGTGTTTCCTTTGCTCAGACACGGTGAGGGGCTGAATACAGGATTCTCCACACAAAGGGCAAGTAATAAACAGAGTAAAATTAGAATTCATGATGTTTTTTCCTGTCATAGGGATCCAAAGACTCCGTGGAAAGCCAAACCTTCCCACAGCACTTAGCCCTGAGACAGTTTCATGTCATTCAGCACACAAAGTAAATTTTGTATGCACCATTTTATCCCCCTTCCAAGCTCCTAAATCAAAAGTGAAAGTCATGACATGGAGTCATGTGTCTGTTTTGTGAGATCCCCTCTGTGACCTTGCATGCTGCTGACAACAGTCACACACTATTGCCATTAAAAGCACAACCACTGAGCTTCATCTTAAATGCAAGACCATCCAGGTAAGTGATAAAAGGAGTAAGATCAGTAAAAATAGAAACCCAGAAACCCTTCAGAGGGAGACTTCTGGGCTAGAAGAGAGAGTGCTGAGCCAAGATGTGCTTGGTGGAGACTCTGGTGGTCAAAGACTTCCAGCATTTCCTTGCTTTTGCTAACACCAGGTCGACAGGACTTGCAGAGAGCTGGAAAAGTGGGATAAATTCACTAAAGGCACATTAACCACCTCAGCACATAAACACAGCCGAGAGCTTTAGTGTTTAAGGCACTTCCCTATTAAAGCTGCACTTTATTCTCTTAACTTTTACAATCCCACGGGTGTGTAACAGCCAGCAAACCACTAAAATGGGCATTATTGCCCTGGGCTGCCGTTTCACGGCCATGCAAAACAGGAGTAAATCCAATTAAAATGTGTCGCTCCATTGAGAGCCCAAAGGACTCCAAGCTCCACGCCCGAGGTTATGGCCCAGGAATGTCAGTGCATAAACCCCCCCGAAGTCACTTTTCACTTACTTTTCTGCTACCAGGCATTCCCAAAATGCTTCAGCCAACTGGTGGATTGACACAGGCCCTGCACCAGTTTGATTTAAAAATAAATTCAGACAACAAATTACAAACTGGGGGACCTGGAGCCACTGGAAATGAGTTCGGTGAGTCATGACATTTCCAAACAGTCAAAACCAAACAGTGGCGAGTCAATCCCCCCATCACCATTTAGACCCATTTCAGCCCATCCGTCAAGCAGCTTTAATCTCAAGCGAGTGTAAAATGGGTGACACACTGAAAGTCCCGTTTATCACAAAGGAGATAACAGGGAAATGCTGGATAATCCAAACACAAACCAGCTCAGCTCTTGCTTTCCGGGCTCACACGCTCCCAGGTACCCTGTGGTCACTCCCAGCTCCTCCTCCACAACTACACCCGGACTGCTCTGCTCCCGTCTGCTCCTAAAAATACAACTAATCAGACAAAGCTTGTTTTCTCAGGCATTTTGCTGATGCAAGTACAAGATCAAAACATCCCTCGTTCGGAGGAGAGTGATGGATCAGTCTCCAAAAGACGCAAGTGAATAATGTCCAGCCATGCCCTCCATCCTTGCCACTCTCTTACCAATACACATCGGTTTTATTACAGTAAGGCACGTTTTGAGGGAGGAATAAAATATCCTGGTTGCCTGAATGTGGTGAGAAGGAATTGTAGAAATTCCCTTTCACCAAAACAGGACAATGTTTATTCCCTGCTAAAGCTGCTTTTTAAAAATAATAATAAAACTGAAAAAAGAGCAGACACTTGCATGGTTGAGTGCATTCCCCCCCAGCCCTCCCTAAACCAGCACTTGCATCTTCTGGCCTGAGAACTGAGACACAGGGAGATTTAGATCATTGAATTTCTAATTACAAACTCATTAAATACTAGTTTTACGATTACCTCAAGCCCAGGCAGTCTGCAGCAAACAGAGCTGTGGGACAGAAACACAATTTCCATCCTCTCCCACAACACAGGATGGAGACACCCAGACCGTGCCCTGGGACTGCAATTGGTGCTTCCCAAAACCACCACGGAGCTCGGCAAGCCCATCAGCCCAGCCCTGGTGTGGGGCCACGGCACAGCCAGGCACACTCACAGCTCTCAGCCGACCAAGGAGAAGGATGAGTCAGTATTTACAAGCCTGATGACAACACTCAGGACCAAAAAATAAGCTCCTCAGCCCTCTGGAGCAGCCTGGGTGAGGAAACCACAGGAGACAGGCCATGCATGGCCAGGCACACGGTATTCCTGGTGCCACACACGCTGTTAGTGGTGTTTGGCAACGGAAAGGGTCAAGATTAAAGTTGAGTGAAAGGAATAAAAGTAGAGCAGGAGGTTTCTGAACTACCAGACCAGTTCTCCCCCTCCTTCCTTCCCTCACCAAGCGCCAGTGATGTCTCAACACCCTCCAGTTCCCTTTCCAAGGAAGTAGCTGTGCTCCTGTCGTGGCCAAATTACCATGGTAAGAAATCCCCATTTAGATCCATCTCCGACAGAACATTCAGACAACAACAAACATTTCCTTCCCATAACCTGAAAACAGCCAAACATCATCACATTTCTTTCCTGCCATCAAAGAAATCCTGTCCTAAGACAGCTCATAACAACTGAAAACACTTGGTACTGACAGAAATATTTAGTGCAGCCCCAACAGAAGTTTGCAGTGTCTGAACACGAACACGGCAAGAGCTTCCATGTGAAAGGATTTGTTTTCTTCCTGCCTTCCCTGCATCATGGAGCACATCTCTCCACTCATACTGACTGTCAATATTCTTTTTCTGCAGCTTTAAAGTAAAATAAACCCCAGTGTAACTGCTGTCAGGTTGTGTTGTGACCACTAAGGCTTCATAAATAACAACACTTGATACAAATACATTTTCCCAACAACATATAAACCATCACCTTCAATGGAAGAACAAGGGCTCTGTGCAGCCATCTGCATTTTCTCCTGTCAGAATAAATACCATAGAAGAGTTTGGAAGTAAAATAAATCTATGGAAGAAATGGCCCCACAGAAACCTTTGGGGCTTGAGATTTCTTACATGGTTCACACAAAGACAGGGACAGGAGCAGCTACAACAAGACCTTCTCGGGAAGAAACTCTTCCCTGTGAGGATGGGGAGGGGCTGGGCTGGGATTCCCAGAGAAGCTGTGGCTGCCCCGTCCCTGGGAGTGTCCCAGGCCAGGTTGGAGCAATCTGGGATAGTGGAAGGTGTCCCTGCCCGTAGCAGGGGGTGGAACTGGAGGGGCTTTAAGGTCCCTTCCAATCCAAATTCCAATTCCATGATTCGATGATCTTTCAAAAATCACCCGGGGTGGGACACGAGTCTGTCCCCGGGAGCAGCTCCCAAGGGGATTCCAGGTGGCTTCCCCAGCACTCCGGGAGTGGGAGAGGTTAAACTCTGCAGGGCCTTAGGGCAGCTTAACAGCCCCTTCGGGAGGAATCCACACTGAGAATGGACCAAGTTTCACCCATTTAGTTCCCAATGGTCTCCATCAACCTGCACAGCACAACAAAGCTGGGGCACAGCATCACAGGACAGTCCATCACATGGGGGAACCTGGCAGATTTGGCAGTAACAGGAAGAAAATAAAAAACCAAACATACTGACAGAATCAAAGACAGAAAACTCGACTAGGTTTAATTTAAAAACCTTTGAAACAGCAACTGCATACAAATGCTGTGTCTTCTACAGAATCTTCCAAACAAACAGTGGGGGAAAATCCACAGTTAAAGTTTCCTGTTAGGGAAAAACCACTATAATCCTCAAACACTGCCATTATTTCAAGCTCCCCCCGAAGAAAATATTCTCCAACCAAACAATACCAACAAACACATGAATTCCATTTCTCCACTGTAATTCAGCTCCCTGTCAGACTGAAGTACACAAGAGAGAAATGCTCATTTTAGAAAGCTTTAAAAAGCCTCCCCCCATACATCCCAGCCAGTACCGATTTAGGGAGGTGCACTCAAGTCTGCTTGGGCTCAGGAGCAGGTAGAAATTCGTCCAAGAGATCTGGCTTCCATACAAACACAAGGTTTTGTGGGATAATCCCTGACTGAGCAGCCACTCAGGGGTCCCTGCAGGACTGGGAGGGGATGATGGATGGATGGATGGATAGATGGATGGATGGATGGATGGATGGATGGATGCACCCATCAACCTGCTGCCCAAATAATCCTATTTGAAAAGCTGTTTTTCCTTCCAATCTATTTCCATGCTGAAGATGCAGAATGAGCAACAGGCCCATGCTCAGAGAACCTGATTCCCATCCTGCTGCTTCCATGAGAGCTTCAAGAGAGCAGTTCAGCAAAGCTAAGCCTGGCTCAGGGCAGGGTTTACAGCCCAGTGACAGACTGGGATGGATTTTAAACCATATGCATGCGGTCTGTTAAGGCCCAGCAGGAGCACAACCATCCCCTGGGAATTCCAGTGTTAACTCCTCTTATCCCCAGGGCTCTGACAAGACATTTTCAAGTCCTGTTTGCATCTTTACTAATGCCAAAGGCTTGTTTAAATCCATGATAAAAATCTCGGGTCTTGTTTAACCTCCTTGCTTGCCCAAGGTTGAATTTGTTCCAGTGCATCTCAGTGTTAATTCTGCTCTAATTTCAAGCTATCTGGATCATGACTGGGAGGTAGGAGTAGGGTTGTGAGAGCTCATCAGCTGCTAATCCAATTGTTCTACATATCTCAAGGATTATTTCGCAGTTTGCTAACCTGAGCTACTTGTTGCAATAATCCTTTATCTACAATGGAATCACCTGGCAGATCAAGGTGTGCAGTTAAGTCTGGCTCTGGCACTGGGCAGCACATCAGCAGCTCATCCCTCCAGCATTTGTCCTCCTCCTCCACTTCATTTTACAGCTTGCATCAAACTCCACCTGCCAGTAAAAGCACTACCCAAAACAGCTTATTTTTTAAGCTTAAACTGGGCAATTTAGAGCTTGCTCAAGCCTGGCAGCACCGTGCTGCAGTGGGAACACACAGACATATCAAGCTCCTCGTGAAAACAGAGCATTTGGCATTTTTATTGAAAAACAAAGCTCATCAGCAACAGGAAGCCTTGTATTTACCTGGCACTGAACTGCACCAAGAGTCAGATGCAGAAGGGGAAATGATAGGATGGAAAAAATTAACAGGCAAGATCTTCACCTTGTCTGAAATATATCTGGGGATTTCCCTTCCCTGCCAGAACCTTCCACTGGCTCGGCTGCTGCTCCCGTTGGGGCCAGTCCTGCCTGTGCTCACCTGGCAGGGGAGCCCAAAGTGCCCCAAAATTTGGCTGGGCTTCCAAATTCCAAAACGCCTCCAAAATGAAGGGACAGGGATGAAACTGCAAAGCCTCTGCCTCAATCGCAGCTTTTATGGGGAAAGGCAAAAGCCACTAATAACAGGAATGCACGATAATGGTTGTTAGTTGTTATTCTAGTGAGGAAACCTAAAATCGAAGACATTTTTCCGTACATCACTTATTTCTACCCAAAATGCACCTTAAAACAAAAGAAAACCACACATGACAACGAATGCAGCTCGCAAGTGAAAAGCAGAAAACTGAAATATTTACTGCCTCGATGTGCACTGAAAAAATAAAAGGCAAACAAATAATTTAAAAGGGAAAAAAACCCAACATTTAAAGCGTATCACGAGAACGGGATCAGCAAAGAGCGAGGCCACCCCTTCAGGACCAGGGGAGAATTAACCTGCATTTCTCCATCCCATCTGCAAGCTCACGGCTCTGCCACCCATTTTGTTTCAGATTAAAGGAGGGGGGGAAATAATAATTAAAAAAATAAATGATAATGATGCGTAAGGAGCAGCGGGGACAGCCGGGCACCGCTGCCGGGCAGGTGGCCCCGCCGCAGGTGCCACCCCGGCCGAGCCGCACACCCAGGGGTTTATATAAATAAATAAACACATAAATAAAAGGCGGAGGAGCCGGGGGCGCCGCCAAGGTGAACGGCGGGCGGGAGACAGGGTGGGGAGGTGAGGGGGGATGGAGGGGAGATAGAGGGGAAGGCTGAGGGTAAAGATGAGGGGGGATTGAGGGGAGTTAGAGGGAAAGGGTATGGGGAGCCTGAGAGGGGGATTGAGGGGAGACTGAGGGGAAAGATGAGGGGAGACCGAGGGAAGGCTGAGGGGAAGGCTGAGGGGAAGGCTGAAGTGAGCCTGAGGGAAGGCTGAGGAGCCGTGAGGGGATGGAGGGAGGGCCGGCCCGGCGCTGACAGCGGGCACGGCACGAAGGGAGCACGAGCAGGAGGAGGAGGAGGAGGAAGGGCAGGACAGCGGGGACAGCGGCGGGAGCAGCATGAGGAGGAGGAGGAGGAGGAGGAAGGGCAGGACAGCGGGCTCACCTGCCATGGCGGGCTGAGGGCGGCAATGGCGCGGGGGCTGCGGCAGCGCTGCCTGCGCTCGGCGGAGCCTCCTTGTCCTCGCTGTGCTCGGGGCTCCTCCCGGCTCGGTGTGGCAGCCCGGCTGTCCCCGCTGTGGCTGTCCCTGTCCCTATCCCTGTCCCTGTCCCCGTGGTGTGTCGGGCCCGGCAGGCTCAGCAGAGCAGGGCAGAGCTCGGGGCGGGCCGGGCCCCGCTCCGCCCCCGACAAGATGGCGCCCCCCGCCCTCAGCACTCGGCGCCGGCTCCTCCGCGGGGAAAACGGCGCTTTTCGGGGTAAAAACCCCAAAATGCGGGGATGTGCAGCGGGATCGTGCTGGGAAGGCGAGGGTCGGGGGGGCCGCGGTGGGGAGGGGCGGAGGGAGCGCAGTGAGGCGTCAGGGTGAGCCAGCAGGGCCGTCCCTGTGCAATATGGAACAGGGCTGTGTCCAGGTGGCTCTGCAGTATCTCAGATTACAGTGACACAGTCACAGTTTATCCTAGAAAAGCACAAGTCACAGGAACACAGAGTGGGTCAGCTGGGAGGGCCCACAGGGGGTCACTGGTCCATCCTTGCTTCTCCATCAGGGTAATCCCAGAACACACGGAACAGGGCTGTGTCCAGGTGGCTCTGGAATATATCAGATTACAGTGACACATTCACAATTTATCCTAGAAAAGCACAAGTCACAGAAACACAGAATATGTAAGTTTGAAGGGCCCACAGTGGGTCCATCCTCGCTTCTCCCTCCGGATCATCCCAGAGCTCACGGATCAGGGATGTGTACAGGTGGTTCTGGAATATCCTGAATTGCAGTGACATATTAGTGGTTTATCCTAGAAAGGTACAAATCACAGAACCACAAAGCCACAAAACATGTAAGTTTGAAGGGCCCACAGTGGGTCCATCCTCGCTGCTCCATCAGGATCATCCCAGAGCTCACGGAACAGGGTTGTGTCCAGGTGGCTCTGGAATATCTCCAATTACAGTGACATATTAATGATTCATCCCAGAAAGGCAGAAATCACAGAAACACAGGATGGGTCAGGTTGGAAGGGCCCACAGTGGGGTGTCAGGTCCATCCTCACTTCTCCAGCA
>JAXCLP010000060.1:718949-735719 GCA_035584035.1 Lepidocolaptes lacrymiger | reverse complement strand
TTGGGGCTGTGCAGGGCCAGGAGCTGGATGGATGATCCTTGGGAGTCCCTCCCAACCCAGGATATTCTGTGGGTCTGTGAATTAGTGCTGGGTCACTGCACAGCAAAGAAGTTCTCCTTGTCCACGTGGAACTTCCCAGGCAGCAGTTTGTGCCCTTTCCTCTCGTCCCAGTGCTGGGTGCTCTGAGCAGAGCCTGGTCCAGCCCCTGACACCCCCTTTGGATCCTGACAGACATGGGTGAGGTCCCCAAATGCCCCCCCAGGGCAACTCACTGGGGGTCCGTCTCCAGCCCCCAGGAAAATGGGGTTTGCTTTGGGTTTTCTCTTTGGTTTTTGTTTCTTGCGTTTTTAATTAGTATTTTTTAGGAAAAATCCAACTTTTGCAATAGGAGAGTGAGCTTAGGAAGCAACAGAAGACTCAGAGAATCAATAAGGTTGGGAAAGACCTCTGAGATCCTCAAGTTCAGCCTGTGACCAATCCCACCTTGTCAGCTGGACCAGAGCACTGAGGGCCATGTCCAGCCTTTCCTTAAACACCTCCAGGGATGGAGGGTGACATTCCAATGTCTAATCACCCTCTCTGTGAAGAAATCCTTCCTTGTGTCCAACCCAAACCTCCCCAGGTACATCTTAAGACCGTGTCCTCTGTCCTAGAAGACACTCAGGAATCTGAGACCCCCAAGGGAAGACACCTCCACCACACCCACATCCCTCTTCCTGCAATCCCACTTTTGTGAGATTTCCACAGTTTTCTGGCTGTGGGATGGGATAAATCTGGACCAATCTCCCACCAGCCCATGAAGGGGTGGTTGAGCCGCCACCCTTCTCAGACACCACACACATCTGTGCTCGGGCACCCAGCTCTGGGTGCTGCCTCCTCCAGTCCCTCTGGGCAACCCTGACATTCCTAATGGGCTCTGACAACGTTAACTCGCTCTAATTTGTCTCCTGCTCTTTGCAGGACGTGCAGTTCTGACTGCCCAGCTCACGGGGCTCTTCTGGGAAGCTGTTCTGGGAAGCTGTGCCAAGCCCCCCTGGCTGCCTCCACTGCCTGTTCTCCCCCAGCACCACCACCCTCACCCAGTGCCCCTGAGGCAAGACTGACCCTCTCTGAGCTGTTTGCTGCCCCCAAAGCCTGCTGGTTGGTTGATTAAGGTCCCTCCCTCGCAGCCCCAGTACATCTTTTCACTCAGACCTGCATTGCTTTGTTGATCTTCCAGCTCTTTTCCTCCACTGTTTGCCAAGCAGGAGTGTTTGCTCACCAGCTCTCTGACCCCTTCCATCCCACTTCCCAACCTTTCATCCAGCCCATAAGAACCCAGGGCTTACTGTAAGACCCCCCCAAAGCCCCTGTAGCGTTTGGGCTTATCCTGGTGCATGTTTTGCCCACATTCCCTGCAATACTCTCGCTGCTAATCCTCTAAAAGGTTTTCCACTGAACCATATGGAGAACTATGTAGGGCAGGGCTAAGTCACAGCACTGCTCTAGATTGTGAATATCGATCCCTTGGCATTATTCAATACCTGGCCTTGGCCCAAACACATACATGGACTTAGGGCAGCTTTTAAACATTAAAAGCCTTTGTTGGTCAGGGTGGAGGAGCGTGGAGAGGGATGAGAGGGACATTCTAGCAATGCCAGATTGATTGAGGCTGCAGCAGTTTGACAGGAGTTCGTGCAGGAAGATGGATTGTGTGTATTCAGTCTCCCTGCGAGGCTCAGAAGTCAGTGACACAGACACAGCTCTGTTTGGTTTATTTTTAAGAGCTATAATTTGCCAACCTGCCCTCCCCGGGTGAAAGATGACAGAGGGAAATCCAGGAAATACAGGAGGAAGTTCAAATGCATGTCACATTGAAATGTAGTGGATAAAGAGACCTCAGGGTCATGATAATCCCAAGGAAAAGCTGGGAAAGATGATAAAGGGGGATTTAGTGCTCCCAGAATTGAATTTGACACAGCTGGACCCCCCTGGAACCACAGGCTCAAACCCAGTAAAGCCATTTTCTGTCCTTTGTTCCTGTTAAAGAGATAAATTCCCTTCCAGGTGACCTTCTGTGCTGTAAAGTTTGAGCAAATTCCCTGGCATTTCACTCATTCAGGGAGCCAGAGCCCATCTGGTGCTGTCACACTGTCCTGCTCCAGGACTAGTGATCATTTTACTGGGATTATTGGCATATGGGATTCCTGTTATCAAAAGGTATTTACCAAAACATTCACTCACTTTCTGCCTGGATGATTCACAGGCCCATAAAAGAGCTGGAATTGGAGGCCCAGGATGTTCCACGTGCAGGTCCCTCACGAGGAAGAGAAATTAGCAGCACATTTAATGTGCAGACCTTTGAGATCCCAAAGGAGACACATTCCCTTGGTTTTCCTTTCCACCCTCTATCTAATCTGGATTAGCTGAGCTCCTCAAAGCTCACTCAGGGATTTTCCTGAGCTGCTGAGGTGTTGCTGCATCCAGACAATTCCTCACTGCAGGAGATTTATCCCAGTCGTCCCACTCCATGCAGTGTAAAACAAAACTGTGAAGCCTCAATTTCTTCTGGAATTGCTCTAACTAGCTTTCTGGGATGCAAATTCCTCCCTATCTTTGTGCACATCAGTACAGTCAAGCTTCAGCCCAGGCTGTGTGTCCTCCAAAGCCAAGGGCACAAAACTATCCCAATAATCCAACAGACATTTAATTAGAACTTTATCCTGGTTGCTTTCCCGTGGCTCTGTGGGAATCCAATGGGAAGAACAGGGTTGCAGGTCAGGGTTTTCCTGAGGTGCACACGGACATTACAGGCATCAATTTAAACTCTGGAATGTTTTTGGCCTCTCACTCAGAATTTCCATTTTAAATCCAAGTGTTGTTTCAGTGGGGATGAGAATCACTGATGTTCCAATCAGGGGGTTGGAACAAGATGCTCTTCAAGGTCCCTTCCAACCTAAACTATTCCATGATTCTAAAATGGGCTTGGTTCCAGGATCCATAGCTCATTTCCAACCCCCCATCTAGTTTTCTTGGTGTGTTTTAGGTTTGGTTTTCACCAAAAAAGTGCAAGAAAACAAAAAAAAATAGCCTGCCTCAGCTCATATTAACAGTGTTTTTTGTGAATCCCATGGATGGAGTCCAGGGTTTAAGAAGAGCTGCTTTGGTGGTGAATGGAAACTCCCCAAAATATGGCAGAAAAGGTAAATACCTGACCAGCAGTGATTTTTTTTGCTTCTCCCTCTGAAATCTGGAGTCTGGAAGGGGAAGAGGACACTGAGCTGGGCAGCCCCTGGGTTTCTGTTCTCTGAGGGGAGGGAAACAGGAGTGACTGAGCCTTGGCTGAAATGCCAGCCCTGAGTGGAAACACGCCCTGCTCCCTGACCCCCAGGGATCCAGCACTTCCCTTGGGAACAGCCCTTGCTGTTCCCTCCTGTGTTAGATGGAAATTAAGTTAGGAAATGTGTGTTCCTTCCTCAGCACGATTTCTGGTGCTGAACTGACATAATTCTGTCAGCTGAGCTCAAGCCTCTGGTTTGTCATCTGAAAATGGAGGCAGGAAGAATTTTATGGCATTTAATTAGTGCAAAGTGCTCCTGGTAGCAATGAGAGCTTCTGGTCCGTGGCTCTCAGGCTACTTTGGGCGAAACACTCAATTTACAGAGGGTTCAGCCAGAGATCTAAGAGGTGCTGCTGTGCTTGTGATAGGGGAGAACCAGGAGAGACTGCAGAGTTACAGCTGCCTGAACTCACATCAGAAACAGATCAATAGGTGAGCAGGAGCCAAAAATCTGCAGTGTTGCAGAACTGTTGGATCCCTGCTGGTTGTCTCCTGACGGTTTCACCTCTGGTGGCTTTTGCAGAGAGGAGACCTGGCTTCACCTTGGGATATGCAAAATGTTTTGTAAATGGAGATTCTGGCAGCCAGGACAGCACAAACAGCCCAGCCCAGGTGCCTCTGCTGCTCAAACCACAGCGGCCACGGGGTTTGCATCCCAACATTATCAGGAGTGCGAGGAAGAAAGAGGAACAAGGAATGCTCCCAGTGACACTAACTCAGCTGGACAGCTCTGGAGGAGGAGCTGATTTCCCTGGTGCTGTTCTGTCTGGGACCTCGGGGCTGTACCCAAATGATGAGATTTCACTTGCTGAGTCAGGAGCAAAGCCTGGATTTGGCAGATGGAGGAGGAGATGGGCTTAGTCACCTCTCCGAGTTCATTCCCAGGCCCCTTCTCTGTAGCACAGCCCCTCAAGTCATCCAGGACAGCCCTTAAACCCCGGGAAGAGTGGGAGCAGGAGGGGCCCAGGACAGCAGGATGCATTTATCCAGGTTCTCCTGCCAGAATCCTGGGTCTCTGGGGCCACATCTCCTGCCCCTGAGCTGTTGTGGCAGCAGCAGAGGCTCTGCAGTGGCTCCTCGTGCTTGGCTTTGCCTGGCCACACTCACCCCGGTGTTCTGTGCCAGCTCCCCATCAGATGGAGGTCTGGCATCTGCAGGGATGGTCTCCAAGCAGGAGACACGCTGGGATTTGCCACTTCATGGTCACACAGGGCTGTTCACAGCAGTGAGGGTGGGCAGGTGTGGGTGGGCAGGACCAGAGTGACTTATTCCACTTCAGCTGCTTTGAGCAGGGTGTGCACAGGGTGCACAAAATCATTTTAAGTCCATCAGAGGAGTTTTATAGCACAGAATAAAAGAGGTTTTCTTAAGCCACCTGCTCTGGGAGTTCAGGTGAAGGTCCTTTGCTCTGCTGAGCACAGGCAGCAGCAGCAGCAACACCCCCGTGGGTGCTCACTCATCCCACAGCAGAGAAGTGAGCAGGGACACAATCCCTGCTTGGACCCCCCTGCAAGTCCTTCCTGAGAACACCCATGACCTGCTCTGAGAGGAGGGATGGGCTTGGGCCTCCTCATTCCTTCTGTCCCTGTGGCTCATTTAATCCCTGGTGTGAGCACAGAGTGACAGAACCACACAGTGACATCAGGAATGGCACAGAATTTGCTGCAGAGAATGGAGAGCTCCTCCAGCAAGGGGCAAAGGCAAGATAAAGGAGCAGGTGCTGAGGCACAAGTTCGAGATTGAAACAGGTGATACCACAAGTCCCTCTGAAACTGAACTACCCAAATCTCGCTGGGAATTGTCACTGACCCACAGAAAAAGCAGAACTCCCAGAGGCAGAGGGAGAACTGAGCCCAAAGCAGAGCTCAGCAGGCAGCTCAAGTGCTGGAACCGACCCTGGTGACACTTCTCAGTTCCCCCTTGCCCGACAGCTGAGCCAACACTTGTCACGGGAGTGCAGAGCAGGCAATTATAGCAATCTGGGATGCCACAGGGCTGGGCAGGCTCCTATTTATAGTTCCCTCCAGCACTGCTTCCCACTGGGCTCCTGCACACAGGTGAAGGCACAGGCCATGCCCTGGAGAGCTCACAGCCCAAATGAAAACAGAGAGAGGAAGAATTAGCGTCCCCTTTTCTGATGAGAGCCAAGAACCA
Source organism: Lepidocolaptes lacrymiger (assembly GCA_035584035.1). Lineage (NCBI taxonomy): Eukaryota > Metazoa > Chordata > Aves > Passeriformes > Dendrocolaptidae > Lepidocolaptes > Lepidocolaptes lacrymiger. Next base: position 730,246 of record JAXCLP010000060.1, on the reverse strand, counting down.
GAGATGAAAGGACAAAAAAGGAAATCCACTGAGAGCCTGGGACAAGGAACTCCAACTTCTCCACAAAATTGCCCTTTAGTTGATTAACTCCTTCCCTGCCACTTGGGCTACTTGTAACTGGTGCCAAACGGTGCCACTGAAGTGTCTTGCAAGCTCTGGCCTGTCTTGGAACTGTGAAATCCTTTTCCCTGCCTAAGGCAGAGGTGGGAGAAGGGATGTGGCCCTGCCTCTCCCTCTGGAGAACCAGCCTATTGCCAGATCCCTAACCCTAACCTTACACCTAGCCTTAACCCTAGTGCTAATCCTAAGCCTAGCCCTATCCCTACCCCTATCCCTGAGCCCACCCCTAACCCAGACAGTGTCCTGGAGCACTGACCCTGCAGAAGGGGTGACAAATCCCAAAGGGAGCCACTGCCAGCTCCGAGTGCTCTGTGTCACATCCGACCACGAGGCTGAGTCAAAGAGCTGCCTTTGTTCCCCAGGGAGGATTAACCCACGAGTTGTTGGGGAGCTGAACTTTGAAGTGTCTCCTCAGCCATCTGAAATGTGGCCACACAACAAAGAGACTCCTCTACAAATGCCCTTTCTGTGCCTGGAGTTGGAGACCATCCACTGGCCTATTTTTAGGAGCAGATTTGCACTGGCCAAGTTACAATCCTGCCTCTGTTCTGCAGTGAAAGGCAGAGGATTCACTTGACCTGCAATATCAAATACAGAGAAAATAAGACATTTGTCTAGAAAAGAACCACCCAAAGTAGCAGGGAAGGAGTCATGCTGTGACACGGACTGTTAGTGTTGAGAGAAGAGAAAAATGAGGATTATAGGAGCTGGCAGGCTCCTTCTAATGACATAGTAAATGAGAACAACTCATGGAAAATGAGATGGGGATGCTAATTAGGATTTATAGGTTTAAGAACCTGAGATCTTTCCCTTTTACACCAAATACCTGCGTAAGTGGAAGCAATAACATCACTGAGGTGAGTTCTCAGCTCCTCAAGGGTTTGTTCTAGATCCTGTGACACTTCCTTTCCCAAACACACCTTTAGCTCAGGATCTGCTGCTCCGTGTGACTGAACTGTCCCTGGGCACAGCTTTGGGTGGGCTGCTCTGACCACCTGCACTGACTGAGGAAGGGGAAGTGCTGCCTGCTGGGAGGGCAGCAGGAGGGATGGGTGGGACGCATTTCCAAACTCCTCATGTTCCCTAAACTCCTCCTCAGGCTCTGCAATGTCCTAATGTGGACAGTGATCATCGTATTCAACTTCTGTCCACCCTCTGCTTGAAGGAGCTGGGGAAAGAGACCTGGCTGGGGGTGTGTAAATTGTCACCCCCATCAGCAGGACCAGGCATTTCCCACTGCCAGGGGAAGGAGGGTCAGAGCCTCTCCTGACAGGTTAACAGCATGATTTGCAGGAACAGCTTAAAGAAATGGTTGCAGGCACGAAGGACTAGCAGGCAACTAATCCTTTAAATGCTTAAGAGCAGCTTCTACTTCAGCTCACGTAAATATTTCAAAACAAAATTAATTAGTGGTGACTGGTGGATTTGTTCTCCTTGGTTTTAACAGCCCGGGATGAAACGGTGATTCCTCCCCAGACCTTTGGCTTTGGTGCCAAACCTGCTGTTTCCCAGGGGCTGAATGTCCTCCCAAAGGAGATTCCCCCCCAGTTTTGCTCCTCTCTGTAAGTGCAGAGCTGGAAAAGCTCTGCCTGGACCTCGGAGGTCTGTGGAGCTGCTCCAGGGATGAGAACAGAGCAGGGCTCGGGATCCTGCCCAAGTACAGTGTGGAGGAAGGAAGTGACACTTCCTGACCCTTATCAGAGCTGAGCTCTGTCCCTGCAGGTCACAAAGAGATCCCAATAACTGCCTTATTCCCATGGGAAGGAATTTCTTATCACCTTCCTGGTCACTGAGACAGCAGGGAAGGAAGGGACTCGGGGTAACAAGTACCAAAGCAGCACAAACCAAAGTCTGCCCCAGCCCAGAGAAGCAAACCAGTCAATTAAATAATTTGGGAACAGTAATTTCTAATCCACAATTGAGTTTTTTTCTCCCTTGACCCTTGGCTCCATGTCAGGACAAAGCCCACTCTCTTGGAGGCAGGAATTGCTCCTGGCCTTGCTGAACTGTCTGGGCTATTTTTAGTTAAATCCAGCATTCCTAAAAACCCTGGGCTGTTTGTGTACTGAGGAAGGGGAAAGGAACTGCAGTGACACCAAGTGCCACCTGCCTTGGAGCCTGGAAGCAGAGCTGGGATTAACTGCGAGCTCTGGGAAAAAGGCATGGAATGTTTCCTTTCACCAGGCTGAGAAGGCAGGAGGTGAAGGCAGGATGGCTGAATTCCCTGAGCTGGAGGAGGGCAACCAAAGGGCTCTGCAGGTGGGGGGGAGACCAGAGAGCTCTGGGGGCCAGGAGATGCCCCTGACCTGCTGAAGTGAAGCAACCCCAAGTGCAGCAGCGAGGAGGGGCCACCTGGAAAAGCAGGATCAGTCCTTTGTGTGGTGAGATCTTGGGAAGAGCAGGACAAACAGCCCCAGGGAAGGGCCAGGAGGGGCTCAGGGCTGGTTCAGGGAGAGGAGAGGACCTGAGGAGAGTTGTGGGCATGGGCTGGTGTTTGGGGCTTTTAAGGAGCAGTGTGGAGAGCACACAGTGACACTCAGTGCAGGAGCAGGCCCAGACCCCACTGGGAGGGACAGAGCTGTTGTGCTGAGCCATTTCCCCCTGCCCAGAGGGGTTTTACTTGTCTTTTATGCCACAGAACCCCCCTTTTCTGCCCCAGCCCCTCTGGGCAGGGGGATGCTCAGTTGGGCAGATGGGAATTTGGCTGAGAGGAAGCCAAAGTGCCCAGGCTGGGCTGAGCATTCCCACAGGATGTGCTCCAGGGCTGTGCTCATAGCCCTGACATTCCCTCCCTTTCCCACAGGTGTCTCACAAAACTTCTCCTAAAATGTGTCCAGCACTGAGGTCAGGAACCTGCTGCCCAGCCCAGGGTAAGAGCACAACACCCCAGAGGTTACCAAAGAGAGGGGAAACACAAATCACTGCTGAGGAAACATCAAGGAGGAGCTACAAACTCAGGTTTCCTTGTGCTGCCCGAGGCCTTTGCTTCTGTCAAATCCAAGTGGACCCATTGCTTGCCTTTCCCCCAGGAATTCAGCACGTTCTCAGAACCACAGAATATCCAAAGCTGGAAAAGACCCACAGGGTCCATCACAGTCATTTTCCTCCTCCTGTCCTCTACATTTCTTTATCCTACTTGACCCCCACTTCCCAACTTTCTGCATCTCAGCCCCACTTAAACTTATCTTCTCCCTCCCTTTTGCTTTTCCCATCTAAACTTCCCTTCCTCTTCCTCTCCCGTTTCCCCAAACCCAAACAAACCCAGGTCCTTGTCCCCTGATAAGAGGCTGATTCATGGTTTGACGTCAGCAGTGGCTCTCCTGGCCAGCCCCAGCTCTCAGTGACACAGTCCAGCTGCTGCCAGGAGCACGTGTGTCCAGCTGGGAGGGCTGGGGACGTGGGGGCTGCAGTGACACAGCACAGAGGGAACAGGAGAACCTCAGCCTGAGCAGTTATTTCTGAGTGCAGCCCTGGAATTAAGGCAGATGAGGGAAGAGATGGAGGTTAAAAAAAGAACTTGGCTCAGGGTTTGGGTTTAATCCAGAACTCTGAAGGAGGAAAAATGTCAATTTTAGGAGTATGTTCAGAGCAAGGCATTTATCCAGCACTGATCTCCTCAGCATTTCCATGGACCTGCTCTGCACCAACAGCCCCTTCCTCCCGAAGTGCCCAGCCCACCTGGGAATTTGGGCCACCCCATTCCAACTCTGCTCCTGTTCCCCTGCACAGCAGAAGGAACTGGGCCTTTGGGCCATGAAACAAAGCCATTCCAGCTCTGGGATCTTTGCCCATGGAACCAGGAGTGTGGGGCTCAAAAAGCAAACCTTTCCCTGCCCACCCAGGGCAGGCTGGATTCTCCTCCCTCGTGCAGCAATCCCAGCTCTGCCCAAGGCCAGCTGAGGGTCCTGACAGAGTAAAGCCCAGATCTGGTTGCCCAGAGGACTTTTTAGTGCCCTCTCAGACCCAAAGGCAAGAACAGCAAGCTTAAGGTTACAGAGAATATAGAACTTTATTCATGTTAAATGCATCCACTTGCAGCATTTCCTGTCCCACGTTCCCAGGACATTCCCACCTCGGGAGATGGGCTGGTTCCACCCAGCAGAGATGGAGCTGTCCCTGTGTCTCCCCTGAATGCCACACCCCTGAAGCTGGCAAAGCCATCCCAAGGGAATTCCTTGAGGACAATCTATGCAGAGAATTCCTTTTTGCTGGCCTAGGCTGTTCTACGTGTTATCTACACCAGGGCAAAATGACTCCAGATGTACAGACAGCCAAGATTTTTGGTATTCAGCACTGGAGTCCTGGTCTGGATTCCACCCCTTCTCCCAGTACCCATTTGGTTGTTTAATAATGAAAATCCACCAACGTTCCTGGAGAGGGGTAAGTGGATTTTGCCAAAAGCAACAGTGGCCTGGGAAAAGCTCTCCTGGGAAAAATGTGTTTGTGAGGAAACAAGCCTGGCCAGTCTGACAGGGACCTGTGCAGCAAGAGCAGGGTGTAAATTATCTCCTGCAAGTGCTGCTTTCCCCCTCCTGAGCACTTCAGTTACTCCAAGGAAAGCTCGGGCCAAGCCCTCTGGAAGCATTTCTGAGGGAGAGAGAGCAAAGGGAGGATTGAACTGTGGTGTTTGTCTGCAAAGGCAAACCCAGCAACAACCACAACCTCAGGGAAAACTGAAATAAACTCTCTAAAACAGTTGGGAAAGAACAAGGATCTGCTGCTGCTGCTGAAAGCGGCTCAGCTATTTTTGGGGAACTGCAAGAACTGCCTCGCCCGGGAAGAACTTCCCAGCAAGAGGAAACCCACCCGAAATCCCAAGTTCTTTGCAATCCCTTTTGGTCAATTCCGTGTTCCAGCCCCCGACCCCTCTCCCTGCAATGCCCCAGCCCAGGAGCTGGTGCTGAGCAAGGGACACCGGGGAGGTGGGACCTGCCAGGCCCCCCAGGGACACCGAGAGCCCTGGGAAGCCTCGGGAGGGCGGGAGGGGTCGGGCTCAGTCGTCAAAGTCGGGGATGTCGTCGTAGGAGTAGCCCCGGTAGCCCTTGGAGGCGTAGTAGGCGATGCGCAGGTGGTAAAAGCCTGGCAGGAACACCAGGATGCCAATGATGAGCACGGGGATGGCACGGTCCGTGTCCTGCAGGGAGAGACACCCCGGGGTGGGAGGGGAGGATGCCAATGAGGGGATGCCCCTCCTGCACATCCTGGTGGGCTGGGATTATCCGTGAGGTCCCTCCCAACCCAACCCAGCCCCAGGGCCCAGCTGGGGGTGCTTTCCTTTCCCTCACATCCTGCCCAGGGAAGCTGTGGAAGTGTCCAAGGCCAGGTTGGATGGGACTTGGAGCAATCTGAGATAGTGGAAGGTGTCCCTGCCCATGGTAGGTTTTTTTTCACTGGATGATCTGTAAGGTTCCTTCTGACCCAACCCATTCCGTGATTCTGTGGTTCATCCCTAAGGCCTGGCTGGCTGAGAAATAAAAATCCATCTGAAGTCAGAACTATCTCAAGCTGCTCTCAGGATGAGCCTTTAATCCCCTCCTGGCCCCTCCTCCTTCCTGCAGGAATTCCTGGAGGGACCCTCTCCCTTGGGTGGGAGGAGGTTCCTCCTGTGCAGCACCAGCACAGGCAGGGGAGCACCCAGGCAGCTCCAGGCAGCACATCCCCTTCCCAGGGATGGGATGGGGTGGGATGGGATGGGATGGACTCTGGCAGCTCCTGTCAGATGACCTGCACTGGATGAGGAGCCTGGGCTGGGGTTATCCCAGGACAAGGAGCTGGATTCCCCAGGACATGAAAGTGGAGCCCAGGGAGGGCAGGGGAACTGAGCCCTCCCTGGCAGGTCTCCAGCCCAGCTCCAGGCTGTGGGAACCACAGGGATCTGCTGCCAGAGGGTGGGATGTGGGCACAGCAAGGCCCTGAGGGGAAGGGCTTTCCTGCTTCCAGGAGTTCCTACAGGGAACGTGGTCACAGAACCCTGGAATTGTTGAGCCTGGACAAGACCTTTGAGGCCGTCCAGCCCAACCTGCTCACCATTAAACCCTGCCCTCAAGTGCCACATCCACATGTTTTCCAGTTATTTCCAGGTGTGGTGACTCCACTACTGCCCTGCACAGCCCATTCCAAAGCTTTACAACCCTTTCCATGGAAAAACCTTTCCTAAGAGCAAATCTAAACCTGCCCTTGGGGCTGTTCCCTCTGGGCCTGTCACTTGGTGGCTCAGGAGGGCTCATGGCAGCTTTGGGCACTGGGCAGGCAGTGCAAAATGGGTAACAAATGTAATGGAAAGGTAATTAAAGGGTAATTGAAGGGTAATTGAAGCACTCACGCCTTTGCTGATGTAGCCTGCCAGCAGCAGGGCCCCGATGATGATGAGGAAGGTCCCGATCATGAAGAGCACGACGGCCAAGGCGATGGCCTTGTAGGGGATTTTTGGTGGGCTCTTCTTGAACTGGGTGGAAAAACCCCAAAATGGAACAGCTTAACCAGGCACAGCCTCCCCCCAGCAGGGCACAGCGTGGGTCCCACAGCTGGCACAGCTGGCACAGCACAAACAGCTGCAGCAGCTGTGCCAGGGGGGAATCCTGCCCTGGAGACCCTGCCGAGCCAGCCCTGCCACCCACCCACGGCTCCAGATCATCCTCCCAGTGGGAATGCACCTCTTGAACAACCCCCCTCCTTCCCAGGGAAGCTCCAGGGGTTTTCCCACCCGGCTTTGTCCCTCCCTGAGCTGCAGCTGCCCCACCAGAGGTGCCCCAAAAGCAGCTGCCCATCCATGCCAAGCTGCCTCCTGCCCCTGTACCTGCAGGTCGATGTACCCATCGTCGGTGCTGGAGAGCTTGGAATACTTGACTTTGCTACTGGGAATGCCAGCAGAGAGATTGGTGCGTGAGGACATCATTCCATGGAGGGCTGGGCATCACCTGGAGCCTGGGAAACAGGGAGAGTGGACTCAGGGAGAAAGGGATGTGAGGAGACACCCGGGAGTCAAGGCTGTGCCAGGCAAAGGGCAGAAATCCAACTGAAATTGTTTGTTGTAGATGGAAAGTTTTCAAACCAAGCGTTTAATTTTAAGCCTAAACCACAAACCAGGCCCAGCTGCAACAAGGTTTGCCAACTGTGAAAGTCAAGCTCAGGTAGGACCTGTGCTTCAAACCAGAATTCCAGGATATTGTCCCATGTCCAAGGCAGCAGGGACATGTCCCAGCTCCAGCTGCTCCTGGGCACGGACAGCAGCAAATAAACCCAAACCACACAGAGCAGCTTTTGAACCACCAGGATGTTTTGCAATAGGGCAATTTGGGGAAAAAAACCCAAAAAACAACAAACCACTGGAAACTGGAATGAAATGGAGGTGTCATGGATACAGCAGGAGCTGGGAGTGAAAAGGGATGGGGTGGGAGGGGTGAGGTCACCAAAACACCAGCAAGGAGTTGTCCCTTGGAGCCAGCATTCCCATGGGATGGAGCCAGCATTCCCATGGGATGGAGCCCACATTCCCAGGGATGGAGCCCACATTCCCAGGGATGGAGCCCACATTCCCAGGCGTGGAGCCAGCATTCCTAGAGATGGAGCCCACCTTCCCAGGGATGGAGCCAGCATTCCCAAGGGATGGAGCCAGCATTCCCATGGGATGGAGCCAGCATTCCCAGGATGGAGCCAGGATCCATCCTGCCAACACCCCCTGACCCTGCAGAGCCAGGAATGGGGCCCAGCAGGTCCTTGATGTCTCCTCAAGCCCAAAGCTACAATTCCCAGGACAGAGGCAGGAAAGGGCTTCCCACCCTTTCCAGCCTCAATAACCCTTTTATTTTCTGGGAAAGTGCGGAATAAAGAGAACAAAGGCACATATTCCAGTGGTGCCAACAGGAAGGGATAAAGATGCTGTTTCCATAACAGGATTTAGCACTTAAGGTGATGCCTCTCCACAAAATCCTTTGTGTCCCCATTGCCAATCCCTGGCACATTCCCTGGCCAGGTCTGTTCCTCCTGCTCCAAACTTGACATTTATAAAAACCCCAAAGCCCCTCTGACCTTAAACCCCCATGGCTGAACCTTCACTTTGGGCTTTTGGCAGCAAAACCCAAGCACAGATGAAAGGTCTTCAGGAAATACCATTCCCTGCTCCTTACACATCCCTGTTTTCCAGCTCTCAGGTTCCCAAACACCCCCAGGCCCCTGGGACATCCCAAACTGCCCCTGTGACATCCCAAACCATCCCTGGGACATCCCAAATCATCCCTGTGACATCCCAAACTGCCCCTGTGACATCCAAACCATCCCTGGGACATCCCAAACCATCCCTGTGACATCCCAAACTGCCCCTGTGACATCCCAAACCTCCCCTGTGACATCCCAAATCATCCCTGTGACATCCCAAACCATCCCTGTGACATCCCAAACCGCCCCTGTGACATCCCAAACCGCCCCTGTGACATCCAAGTGTCACTGTGACATCCCAAACTGCCCCCATGATGTCCAAAATCACACGTGACATCTCAAACCGCCCCTGACATCTCAAACCGCCCCTGTGACATCCCAAATTGTCTCTGTGACATCCCAAACCACCCCTGTGACATCTAAAACTGTCCCTGTGACTTCCCAAACTGCCCCTGTGACATCTCAAACCATCTCTGTGACATCCCAAACCGCCCTGTGGCATCCCAAACCATCCCTGTGACATCCCAAATTGTCCCTGTGACATCCCAAAGTGTCCCTGTGACATCCCAAACCATCCCTGTGACATCCCAAACCACCCCCGTGACATCCCAAACTGCCCTGTGACATCCCAAACTGTCACTGTGACATCCCAAAGTGTCCCTGTGACATCCCAAACTGTCCCTGTGACATCACAAACCGCCCTATGACATCCCAAACCACCCCTGTGACATCCCAGTGTCCCTGTATCATCCCAAACCATCCCTGTGACATCCCAAAGTGTCCCTGTGACACCCCAAACCGCCCTTGTGACATCCAAAACTGTCCCTGTGACACCCAAAATTCTCCCTGTGACATCCCAAACAATCCCTGTGACATCCCAAACCGCCCCTGTGACATCCCAATTTGTCTCTGTGACGTCCCAGACTGCCCCTGTGACATCCCAAACTGTCCCTGTGACATCCAAAACCATCTGTGTGCCATCCCAAACCATCCCTGTGACATCCAAAACTGTCCCTGTGACATCTCAAACTGTCCCTGTGCCATCTCAAATCCTCCTTGTGCCCTCCCACGCCACCCCTGGTCCATCCCAAATTATCCCGGCCCCCCCTGTGGTACCCACCCCATCCCGGCGCTGCCGGACGCGCTCCGGCCTCGCGTCGCTCCCGAGCATCCCAACCCCCCCCCAACCCCCTAAAACCCCCCCAAATCCCCCCAAAACCCTCCCAAACCTCCTCACCTGCCGCCGGCCCGGCCCTTCCGCGCTGCCCGGGAAGTTTATCCCGGTGACGGCGATTTCCTTCCAGGTCACGGCAGCGCCCCTGCCCGGCGGCGATTCCGGCTTTGTGAGCCGGGAAAAACACCCCGCTGGAATTCCCGGGTCCTCCGGGGCCCGCAGGGACTCCTGGATGAGCCTCAGCCCGAATTCCCAGCCCGGCGGCTTCGGCCGCACCGCGCCAGGGATGGGGATGCTCCAGAGGGAACATCATCCCATCGGGAGCATCATCCCAAAGGGAACATCCCATCGGGAATATCCCATCGGGAATATCCCATCTGGAACATCATCCCATCGGGAACATCATCCCAAAGGGAACATCCATCGGGAACATCTGTCGGGAACATCATCCCATCGGGAATATCCCACTGGGAACATCCCATCGGGAATATCCCGTCGGGAACATCCCGGCAGGGCAGGGGACAGTGTGGGGTGGGACACGCCGTGGGGATGCGGCTCCTCCGGGGGCTGCCCAAGGGGATTTATAAAACACGGGCTGGGTTTGGAGCCTGAGAAAATCCCCCCAAATTCCAGGGAATTCGCCCTCCCTGCCTTGGTATTTCGTTCCTTCTTGGTAAGAGAATCCTCCTTGGTAAGAACATAGAACTAAAAATGCATAGAATTCTGTACAGAATAGAGAAACCTCAAAAACTTCCTCTCTCCAACAGGGGGGAAAACTCAGCATTTATTGACCCCCCTCAGACACTTTTTGCATTTATTTTGTGTTTTGGGGTGGGTTTTATTTGTGTATTGCTTTTGTTTTGTTTCTTTGGTTGGTTTTTAGTTTTTTATGAGTTTTTGGGGGGTTGTTTTGTTTAAAAGGGGTCATCTTTTAACTCTTTGGGCCTGGCAGCGGCAAAGGGAACACCCATCCAGCTGCTCTCGGGGTTTGTGCAGAGCAGGCAGGACACAATGTGGTCATTTCAGCTGTATAAAAGAAGCAATTAAATAATTTGGCTGATTTTTTTATGGTGTGTTTGTGGGTAGAACGGCACATACAGGAGTTTGGTGATGTTGCTACAGCTGCAGGAGGGATTTGCTTCATTCCCTGGCTTTGCACACTCCAGAGCCCCGGAGTCCTTCCCTGTTTCCACATCACAAACCTCGGATTCTTCGCTCCACAAAATTCCACAAGCCCCTGTTTGCACCACGAGGGTGATCCCACCCCAACATCACATCTGGAGGGGGGAACAAAAAGCCCTCTGGTTGTTTATTCGGGGCAAGAATTCTGGGATTGCTGAAGAACCTCAGGGCCGAAGACTTTCCTCTTCAGGTTTTCCGGAAGGTGCTGAATTAACCAGCCAAGGGATTTGGGATAAATGGGGAACGATGTGGAGACATGAGACAGCTCAGCATGGGGGGCACCTGCACCACGGCAGCGAATCGGGGTCTGAAGCACAGAATCCCACACTGGTTTGGGTTGGGAGGGGCCTTAAAGACCATCCCATCCCATCCCATCCCATCTTATCCCATCCCATCCCATCCTATTCCCCCTCATCCCATCCAATCCCATCCCACCCCATTCCACCCCATCCCATCCCACCTCATCTCACCCTACCCTACCCCATCCCACCCCATCCCACCCCACCCCATCCCATCCCATCCCACCCCACCTCATCCCATCCCACCCCATCTCATCCCATCTAACCCCATCCCATCCCACCCCACCCCATCCCACCCCACTCCATCCCATCGCATCCCATCCCACCCCACCCCATCCCATCCCATCCCATCCCATGCCATCCCATCC
>JAXCLP010000060.1:696354-718849 GCA_035584035.1 Lepidocolaptes lacrymiger | reverse complement strand
CGCCATCCCCTCCCATCCCCTCCCCTCGCATCCCATCCCCGCCCACCCCATGGCATCCCAGCCCAGTCCACCCCATCCCATCCCATGGGTGGAAGCCCTTCCCCTCTCCCAGGCTGTTCCAAGCCCCGTCCCGCCCGGCCTGGGGCGGCCCCAGAGCATTCCCAGGAGCCGAGCAGCGCTGCTCCCCCCCGGACGGAGCTCCAGGGCCCCGGGAATTCGCGTCCATCCCCGGCAGCACCACCGGGATGTTTCCTCGCCGGCACTGCCACCTTGTGACATCCCTCTGCTCCAGGTCCTGGAGCTTCACGGGCCGGGTTTCCAGGCAGTTCGTGCTCCTGTGTCGCCGAGCAGCGGGGAGGACACAAAATCCTAAAAACCCGCTTACCCCATGGAATCCTCTGGGCTGGAAAAGGCTGTGAAGAGCAGCGAGCCCGACCCACCCGGCAGCACCGCCGAGCCCAGCCCGACCCCGTGTCCTCAGGAGCCGCATCCACAGGGGTTTGGAGCAACCCCAACCCTAACCCAGGCACGGGGGCAAATCCTCTGCCCATCCCGGGCCAGGAGTTTCCCCAGAATCCAACCCGCCCCTTCCCTGGCACTTCGAGGCCGTTTCCCCTTGTCCTGTCCCTGTTCCCTGGGAGCAGAACCCGAACCCCCTCCCTGGGTCCCCCTCCTGTCAGGGATTGCAGGGCAGACCCCCCCCAACGCCTGAATCCCATCCTGAACTTGGGGGTCACTCGGGCCCAGCAGAGACAGTTTGTGGAACCCACAGTGAGTAATCCCAGTAAGTGCCTGAAGCTGCTTCTAAACCCTGTTTTTCCCCATCAAACTCCCCCAGGGTGACCTTTACCCACCCCCCCTGTGGGGCAGTGCCGGCAGCCTCGGTGAGGGCACAGCTTTGGGGGAAGGTGGGGCAGAGGCTCCCCCTGAGCCACCACAGACCCACCCGGGGGGGCTTCCCCTCAGCGGGATTAGATGGGATATTGGGAAGGAATTCCTGGCTGTGAGGGTGGGGAGGGGCTGGGATGGAATTCCCAGAGAAGCTGTGGCTGCCCCATCCCTGGAAGTGCCCAAGGCTGGGTTGGAGCACCCTGGGATAGTGGGAGGTTTCCCTGCCCATGGCAGGGGGGGGCACTGGATGGGCTTTGAGGTCTCTTCCATCCCAAACCATTCCATGATCAAAGAAAACAGGGACCAGTTAATGATCCCAACTGTGACCACACCCTCCCTTCACACATGAAATGCCCAAGGCTGGGAATTCTGAGCCTGGTCACATCAGCACATGCCAAAGCTTTGATTCCCCCATCCACCCACATTTAAAAACAGGCCAAACCCCATGAAATTATATCCTTTATTTCCAAGTTTCAGTTAGATATCAGCTTCAAAAATAAATGAAGTAAGGTCACATAAACTTGTGGCATAATAAAAACATCAACCCCAAACTAGAGCTCCCCAGGTGCAACTCCAGGAGACACCTTTGCTCATTAAATATTGCCCCCCCTTCTCCTACCCAGGCTGAAAGGAGTAAGAAATCCCACCTTCAGACAGCATCCAAGAGATTATTGGGAGTACAGGAACAGACTAGAAAAAACTCAAACAATTCCTATTTCCAATGATACCAGGATAGCAAAATAGTAGGTTGAAAAAATATTTACAAAGGTATCTACAAGACAAGCCTAGCAGTGCTCCCAGGATGCTCCAAGGCACTGGAACTGCTGTCACAGCATTCCCCTCTCCAAGCCACGAGCAGATCCCCCTCAGTCCTGCCCCAGTTAAGAGCCTTCCTGCTGGTCCTCGATCTTTGGGGCCAGGTAGTACTTTAGGTGTCCCATGTCAGCGATCTTGTACTCCACAACTGGGAAAGAGAGGGGGAAAAGGGTGTTCAGAGGAAGGTTCTACAGCAAAGTCACTCTCAGGTTCTCATTGAACAGGATTTCTCAGCAGAGCCACTTGCACTCACCCAGAGGAACGTCTGCAGACATGCTGAGTGTGACTGTGGGGGACAGGGGGGTGGCTTTGGTGAAGAAGTTCAGGTACCTCAGAGCAAAGGTCAGCTGGACTGGCTCGTTCATCTCTATTGTAACCTAAAATACAGGAAATGCAGCTGTAGGAGCTTCCTCCACACACCAACAGCACCTCAAGGGCCTGCAGTGCTGCTCCCACTGTCCTGCTGGAGGTCCCGGGGCAAGGACCTCAAACTGGCAATGATTTGTGGGCTCTGATCTATCCACAGGGCAAGGCACAGCTCTGCTCCCTGCAGGGGCTCACAGAATGTGCTGAGCTGGAAGGGACCCCCAGGGACCATCAGTCCAAGCCCCAGCCCTGCACAGGCCCATCCCCAAAATCCCACCCTGTGTCCCAGAGCATCATCCAAACCTTCCTGGAGCTCTGGCAGCCTTGGGGCCGTGCCCAAACCCTGGGGAGCCTGGGCAGTGCCCACCACCCTCTGGGTGCCCTCTAAAGGTCCCTTCCAACACAGACTGTAATTCCACAACCCACCCACGCCACTTCAGAGAGTCAGTTCTACTGGTGACCCCCAGTGCCTGCCCCCTGAAACACCCCATAGCTCTGGAACTTTGTAGGTCTTCCCTAAACACTGTTTAATGACAGGAACAAGGAATTGGGGAGGTCAGCAAAACATGCAGCTGTGCTCAGTGACCTGTACACCCCAGAGCAAGATTAAGTGGAAAAAACTAAATCAAAGATTGTTCAAGTAGAAGTTTAAGTGATCTGTAACTGAAGATCAATGTTGAAGTCTTGTAACAAGAAGTAAATCAATCAAGGATTGTTTAAGTGGAAAACCCCCAAAGTTATCATTAACCAAAGATGGAAAATGATGCTTCAGTTTTATAAAACTGAAATGATGATTCAGTTTTAATGAAATTTATTATATGCTGATGGGGATAATTTCTGGGGGGAATTCTGGAGCCATTTGGATCCAACTGATGGTTAGATTTGTGTGCCCTTTACTAAATGCAGTGAACTTTTTTAGGAAGCAACTTTTGGAAGCTGCATTCCCAGACAACCTCAGCTACAGTGACATCTCTCCTTTTAACAGCTGGAAAGACAGGGGTGTGTGGGAACAGGAGTGCATCACTGGAACAATAATCAGGGGAGGGGCCAAAGTGTATAAAAGCTCTTGTTTATGGAGGAATTTCCCCCCCTCCCCAGAGGGGAATGCTGCCTTTGGCCTGTACTCACAGCCTCCTCCTCCTTGTCCACGTTGCTGGTCTGGGACAGTTTGATGTTGCCGTTGCCCAGCTCGCCGCTGGCCGAGAACTTGACGCCGTCCTTGGCGCAGGAGATGACGACGGCGTCGCCGATGTGGCTCAGGTCGCGGCAGATCCGCGCGAACTCCGCCGAGGGCATCTTCACCACGCAGCTGTACTCCTGCTCCTGGGGGGGCACGGCACTCACACCCCGCCCCATGGCCCCACAGCCCCCCAAACCCCCAGCCTGAGGGGGGACAAACACCCCACGCAGCTCCCACTTACTGGGATGCCGAGCTGCTCCACGTCCAGGTCCATCAGCTTCATCTCGTAGTCAGAAACCTTCTCCTGATCTAAGGACACAAAGCAGAGCGTGGCCAAGAGTCCCTAATGTGATTTTAGCTTTGGGAACTTTCCCCCCTCACCCCAAAACCACCCCATCAGTGACAGTAAGATCCACCTTGTTGCCTGAGAGCTGGATATAAGAAAGTGCCCCAAAGAGCATTTTGTAGGGTGAGGAAATACAGACAAGGGTATGTGCACATGGCCTAAGAAAGTCTCCCTCTTATAAACCAAGCTTAAATCTCCAGACTGTTCCATGAATTGAAATCCCAGGTGTGCCCCCCATCTCTGTGCTATTTACTGGTATTCCCTTCCCTCTGCACCTCTGTGGTTTATAAGCCACGTGTGGCTCCTGAAGCTGCCTGAAACCCCCACAGGACCAAAGGAGTTCCCAAACCCAACACTCACTTGGTGCCTCAAACACCAGGGCCAAGGTGTCGGCGTTGTCCTCTGCCCTCAGGGTGATGATGTCCTCATTCCCTGCACACTTCAGGATTTTGGACATGCTGCAAGGGAAAAGAAGGCAAATTGGAAGCTGTGATATCACAGTTTTAAGAATAAAATACTCCAGTGTGTGTTTTCAGCTTATGTTGATGTTGTGATTGTCAAATTCAGCAGAACAGGAGGTTCCAGTGCCCCCAGGCCAGGATGTGACACCTGTTGTAGAGCAGAACTGGCAGCCAGGAGGTGGCTTTGTGACACAAATCAGAGCTGGAGTGTCAGTAAAGTCAAGACTTATCCTTATTTATACCACCACTGTGCCTCAGTTTTACTAAAATTAATTACATGCTCATTGGGATCATTTCTGGGGGAATTTTGGAGCCATTTGGATCGAACTGATGGTTAGATTTGTGTGCCCTTTACTAAAAGCAGTGAACTTTTTTAAGAAGCAACTTTTGGAAGCTGCATTCCCAGACAATCTCAGCTACAATGACAGCTCTCCTTTCAACAGCTGGAAAACCAGGGGTGTGTGGGGACAGGAGTGCATCACTGCCTTTATCTCACCTCAAATGCTGCTGTTATTCAGAGTTACAAAGTGCCTCTTGCACCAAAAACACGACATTGCCAAGGGCAAGACATTCCTGTTCCAGAGCTGGATGTTCTCAGCTGGAGAGTGAGAGCTGAACTCATTCACAGAACCAGAGCAGGTCAAGTTGAAAAGACCACATGGGCCAGGATTGTGTCCAGATGGGTCTGGAATATCCCGAGTGAGGGAGACCCCACAGCCTCCCTGGGCAGCCTGTTCAGTGCTGGGTCACTGCACAGCGAAGAAATTCTTTCTCGTGCTCAGGTGGCACTTTCTGGGCATCAGTTCCTGCCTGTTCCTCTTGTTCTGTTGCTGGGCCCCCCGAGCAGAGCCTGGTCCATCCTCAGACACCCCCACTTGAGATATTTATGGCTGAGGTCCCCATATAAAACCCCTCAGTGCCCCTTTTGTAGGGGGGGTCCCTCCCCAGCCCCCAGAAAAACGGAGCACATTGACGAGGTCCCCTCTCTGTGTCTCTTCCTGAGGCTGAGCAGCCCCAGCTCCCCCTCTTTAGGAGCGATTCTCCAGACCCTTCGCCCACTCCAGGCTCTCTGCTGGACCCTCCCGGGGCTCTCCATGTCCCTCTTTGTCCTGAGGCGGCCAGAACTGGCCGCAGCACTGCGGGGCTGAGCAGAGGGGGGTGAGCAGCTCCCTGTGCCTGCTGTCACTGCTCCTCCCGGCTCCGGAGGGGCTCCCGAGCCCGCCCCTTGTTCCCAAAGGGAAGGGCCCATGGCGGGACCGCGCACGGCGCTTTTTCCCGCCACTCGGCGCGGGCCGTGACGTCACAGCGCGCGCGCCGGGCCGCGCCAAAAAGGGCGCGAGATCCGTGAGGGGACTTTGGGGGGGGGGGGAAGAGGAGAGAAAAGGGGAAAAGGGAAAGGCTGAGGGGACCCCGAGCCCCCCCAGGGCAGCCCCCGAGCCGCACATCTCCCCTCACACCCCTCACACATCCCCTTCCCCGCGCTGTCTCGGCCCCCGGGCCCGCCCCGAACCAGCGCCCGCCGAGGCCGCCCCAGCCCGACCTGGCCAGGTTGACGCCCATGGCGATGTTGCGGTCGCAGCGGTAGGTGTCGAACCCCTCGGAGCGCATCGTGAGCTGCACCAGGGACACGTGCGAGGAGTCCATGCTCTGCAGGCTGATGCCGCCGGAGCCCAGGTCCCAGCAGGCCTCGGTGATGAGGTCCTTGAGGGCCTCCAGCACCCGCTTGAGCACCGAGCCCTGCACCAGCCGCGCCTCGAACATCCTGGCGGCAGCTCGGGGGGGGAGCGGCGAAGACAAAACTGGGACGGGGAAGTAGGGCGGACTGAGCGCGGCCAGCCACAGCAGCCCCCTTTATGGCTTCTGTCGCCCCGCCCACCGCCGGCATCAACCAATCGCATCAAGGGGTGCTCTCACTCCCTCGAACCAACCCCACCCCCGCTCACATACAGGCCCAGCCCACCGCTCCCCGGCCAATCGCAGCATCGCTCTTGCCCTTGGTCCCGCCCCGCGGCGCGGCTGGAGCCAATCACAGCGCGCGTTACATAGAGCGCGGCTCCCGCCTCGCTGCGCTGCGATGGCGGCAGGGCCCGGTCCTTTTGGGGGCCCCGGCCCTTGAGGGGCTCCGGTTCAGGGCAGCGCTGACCCCTCAGGGCCTGTCCGCAGGGACCCCTCGGTGGGGGCGCTGCTCCCCGGACAGCGCTTCCCGGCAGGACGTGCAGGCCTCAGTGCGAGCCGCCCCTTTGGGCCGCCAGGTCGAGCCCCCTCACAGCAGTTCCCTCGGCCCTTCCTTCCGTCCTTCCTTCCTTCCTTCCTTCCTTCCTTCCTTCCTTCCTTCCTTCCTTCCTTCCCTCCCTCCCTCCCTCCCTCAGTGACGCACTCGCACCCTCATCATGGCGCGCAGCCTCATCCGGGTCCTCCCCAAGCTCCGCCCCCTCCGCCCGTCCCGCGCTCCCATTGGCTGGCGGCGCCGCCGCTCCCTCCCCATCATGGCGACCCCCATCTCCCGGGTACACCTGGGCGCGGCCATCCCCCTCCCAAGCCCCGCCCCCTCCGCCCATCCCGCGCCCCCATTGGTCGGCGGGCGGGCGGCGCGCCGTGGCGCCCCCTGTCGGCGCGGGCGGCGGGCGCGGGTCCGGCATGGCCGAGGTGCGGTTGCGGACCGGGCGCGGCCCCGGCGGGGCGCGGGACCCCCAGGACAAGGTGCGGGGGCACGGGGAGGGATGGGGGGCATGGGGGGCACGGGGAGGGATGGGGGCCCGGGGGGGGCGCGGCCTGTGCGCCGCGGGGGTCCCGCAGGCTCCTGGCGCGGCCGCCGTGCGACCCCCGCGTGGGGAGGGAGGCCCGTCCTGAGGGGTGGCCCCTCGGGTGGTTTATTTGCCACCCCCCCACCACGAAGGGGCAGGTCCCGCCGCCCCGGCGGTGTTTTGACAACCGGCCGTGTTGGGATCGCGGGGATGGGGATGGGGGCGGACGGACCTTCCTTCGGGGGGCGTTGGGGCCTCCGAAATCATCCCCTGGGGATGAAGTTGAGGGTCCGGATCAGCCCTTTGGGAAGAGTTTGGTGCCCCTTCAATCATCCCTTGGGAAGGAAGGGTGGGTTTCAAACATTCCCTTTGGGAAGACTTTGATATCTCATGAATCCTCCCCAGGGAATGAGTTTGGGATATCAAACCTTCCTTGAAGGAGGACTCTGGTACCTCCTGAATATTCCCTGAGGATGAGAGGGGGGCCGCAAACATTCCCTTAGGAAAGACTTTGGTATCTCCTAAATCCATCCCAGGGAATGAGGAGGGGGCTCCAAACATTCCCTTTGGGAAGATTTTGGTATCAACTAAATCATCCCTTGAGGAATGAGGAGGGGGCTGCAAACATTCCCTTGGGGTGGGCTTTGGCACCTCCTAAATCCTCCTCAAGGAATGAAGGGAGGTTACAAACCCTGCAGGTTCCCTTTGGGAAGACTTTGGTTCCTCCGAGGTCATTTCCAGGGTATGGGGGGGTGGTTACAAACCTTCCCTTAGGGAAGACTTTGGTACCTCCTAAATCCTCTCCAGGGAAGGAGTTTGGGGTTCCAACCCTTCCCTTAGGGGACACTTTGGCATCTCCTAAATCATGCCCAAGAAATGAGTTTGGGATAACAAACCTTCCCTTAGGGAGGACTCTGGTACCTCCTAAATCCTTCCCAGGTAATGAGTTTGGGTTCCAGACCTTCCCTTCGGTACCTCCTAAATCCTCCCCAGGGAATGCCCTTCCTCTGTGGGCTCCCTGGGGGTTTAATGGGGGATAAAGTTGTGTTTTCTGAAGGGAGAGGTTTGTTTTCCCACGGCACCAGAGCCATGGAAGGCCAGCCTGGCTCTGTTGCCCTGTCCCATCTCCTCTGCTCCAACCCCGAGCCCTTTGGGTGCTCAGTCATGGTGTCACCCCTGTCACCTCTGTTCCTGCTCCTCCCCGAAGAGGAAAGCACCAGGAGGCATAAACAGCCGAGGGAAACTTTGCAACAAGCATTCGCAGGGTCCCAGAGAGCAAAAAGGGGGGGGAAAAGCAGTTCTTGCTGCGTTGTGTTTATTGTGTTGTCTTGGGAGGGCCCCCAAGCCCTCAGCACCATCACAGGGGTGTTTTCTCTGTTAGAGCACCAAGGGTGCCGTTCAGAGCAGCAGGAAGTCATCAGGCTAAACTCTTTTGCAATTTAAATGCAATTTTAATGTGATTTTAGTGCCGTTTGAATGCCAGTTCAACACCTGCAGGAGCTGTGCAGGCACGTTTGAGGGAGGGCTGTTGTGCTGATGTGATCAGGGAGGGGTCTGGCACAGAATGGTTGCCTTGATGTAGATTTGGAGGTTCTGCCTTTTGCACAGGAGCCCCCTGATCCCACATTCCCTTACCCTGGAGCTCCCTGATCCCACATTCCCTTACCCTGGAGCCCCCTGATCCCACATTTTCTCACCCTGGAGCCCCCTGATCCCACATTTCCTCCCCTGGAGCCCCCTGATCCCACATTCCCTGCCCTGAGTGACGGGATCACCGAAGGGCTCCTGGTTTGTGCTGGTTGTGCAGGGGCTGAATCCATTGCCCTCCACGTTAGTACCTTTGTCCCAGCTGGAATTTGCTTTGCAGCAGAAAATCTCCAGGGAGTGTCCTATTCCAGAACTTTAGTGGGAGTTGGAAGACCTCCCTCAGCAGGGCTGGTGCTGCTTAACTGGAGCACAAACACCCCACCCTGGGCCAAGCTGGGATTCACTTTAGCTCCTTGTGCTCTGCTCCTAAAGAAGGTCAGAGGCCACTGTTCCCAGGG
The DNA here is from genome assembly GCA_035584035.1 of Lepidocolaptes lacrymiger. NCBI lineage: Eukaryota > Metazoa > Chordata > Aves > Passeriformes > Dendrocolaptidae > Lepidocolaptes > Lepidocolaptes lacrymiger. Next base: position 710,000 of record JAXCLP010000060.1, on the reverse strand, counting down.
CAATCCTGTTATCTCCAGGCCAGTATTGGCACACACAGTGAGCCTTCTGAAGGACTCCTCCAGTATTTCCTTGGAGCCAACGACTTGGAGTGTCCTTCCTAGAGAGAGGGAACGTTTGTGTTGTGCTGCTCCTCCTAAAACAGCTCAACTGAATTGCAGGAGGGAAAAAATAGAAAGAGGTGTTTCCAGGCAGTGAGGGACAGCTCCTCCGAGGTGCTGAGTGTGATGTTTCTTGGGAGGAAGCAGTGCTGGGAGCAGGGAATTTCCCCAAATTGTCCAATCCAGCTGCTGGGAGGTTACCTGGCAATGAATCCTGGCTTAGCAAATCCCTGCGGTGTTGTGCTTTCCATGGCACCTCAGGGGCAGGGTTTGCTTCCCTTCCCTGCCTTCCATGGCACCTCAGGGCAGGGTTTGCTTCCCTCCCCTGAGATCCAGCCCTTGTGTTTGGAAATGCCTGGAAAAGCCTGGGAATAACAGCAGGGAAAAGCCAAGGCAGCAGCTCCACTCGTGTTCACGGTGGTCTCGGCCTGCCCAGGGCTGGGAGAGGGGACATTCCCATTCCTGCTTTGCCATGCACTGAGCTCTGCCAAGGGAAAGAATTTAGCAACAAATATTTTACTCTCCAGAAACCCTCGTGGTTTCTGGAAAGAGCTCTCAGCACGTTGGGAGAGACGTGTCACAAAGAGATGTAAACACCAAGGCAGGGATTTATTTAGCTGGTTGTGTTTGGTGCTCATTCCCACTTTCCTGGTTTGAGGGTGGGAATAGAGGGGCTGGTTGCACTTTCTCCTCCTCTCACCCTTGCCCAGTGTCCCAGCTTTGCTGTCCTTCCCCACTGGCACAGCTGCCCCAGTGGAGCTTCCCGTGCCAGAGCGTTTTAAAATCGATTTCTGTTCAAACTGTTGTGCAACACAGTCTTGGTCTCAAAGGGAACGAGGAAACATCTGTTTGTTCTGCTCAGTGTTCTGCTCCATCTCATCTCTCCAGGATAAAGACAGGCAGAATTGCCCTGGTGTTGTTTGCACCCATTTTCTAAGCCCAGAGCACTTGGATGCTGTTGGATGTGTTGATACCTGAGAGCAGATCATGGACTCATGGAATGGTTTGTGTTGGGAGGGACCTTAAAGCCCATCCTTAAAGCCACGGGCAGGGACACCTTTCACTAGCCCAGGTTGCTCCAACCTGGCCTTGGGCACTTCCAGGGATGGGGCAGCCACAGATTCTTGGGCAGCCTGTGCCAGGGCCCCCCCATGAAACCAGCTGTGGTTTCTTGTTGCCTTGCAGGTCCTTCTCCCTTGGTGTTTTAGATTCTGTAGCCTCATTCATTATCCCAAAGCAGGGTCAGTGCCTCTCTCCTGTGCTTTGTGCATCCCATGACATCCCATTTTCTCTTCCAGCCCCCAAAGGGAACAGGAGGATTGCAAAAGAGAATGGTTTCCTGGTGCCTGCAGAGCTCCTGAAGGCTCCTGCTGCTTCAGGGGGATTTTGTGATCATTCCTCAGTGGCTCTTTGTGTTTTGTGTGACTCCACAGCGAGGACTGAGGGATTTTTCCTTTCCCATCCTTTTACTGGGATGTTGCACTGGTAGTTGAAGTTGGGGATGTTCTCAGGCATCCTGTGGCCTCTTCTCAGAGAAGGGGAAGCTGGTTTATCTGGGCTGCAGTCACCCCCTATGTCCCTGGGCTCTGTTTACCAGCCCCTTTGTCCCTGGCACTCAGTGCCTTGCTGCAAAATCCCTGCCCTGTGCAGGGAGGTGGCACCTGCAGGAGCAAATGGAAGTGGTCCCTGCAGCCTTCCAGGTGGATTTTCCATTTCTGGTGGGAAAAGGGGTGGCAGTGGCAGCAGGAGTGTGGCTTTGCTGCTGTGAGGCCTTGAGCAGACCTGAATTGGAATGATTCTGGAATGATTCTGTACTTGAGAGGTGTTTGATGGTGGAAACTGGTTCTTTCCAGCCCAGTTTTGCAATGGGCTGACAGAGTGACTTTGGCTGTGTCTGGTTCATGTGGTACAGAGAGTGAAAGACTCTCTCCTCCAAGCCTCGTGATTTCTTGTGATTCCAGGCATTTATTTCCTGTGTTTCCAGGAGTTCTGCATGAATTCCCTGGGGATCTCAAGAGCTTTGAAGCTGCTGAGCAAAGTGAATGCTGTGCTGTCCCTCAGGTGTCACCTGAAGGGTGGCTGGGGACAGGTTTGGAGTTCAGCTCAGGAGAGGGTGCAGGACACAGAGAAATGACAGTGCAGGTGCTCTGAAGGTTAGGAAGTTTCAAATCCTGTTACTTTCCATGTTCTAGGAGAGCTCCTGCTAGTTGGGAGCTTGTGATGACAGGATGGGGATCTTGTAGACCAAACCCAACAAACGACCACAATGATGCTGCTCTTCATCTCCACAACAAAGGGAGGCTGAGGGACAAGTCTGCTTCCAGACCCACTCCAAAGGCTTAATTTTTAATAGCTCTTAATATTATTTTAGGCTCAATTCCAGGCACCAGTTTGCTTGGCTTGTGCTAAAGCACGAGCCGTGTTTCTTGTGGATTGATGTTCACAATCTCAGCTCTGCTGGGAGAAAACCCTTCAGCCTTCCTTGCTCTTGGGGTGTGCCTGGCACTCCTGTGCATCCTCAGCTGTGGCCACGAGGGACTGCACTGACTGTGCTCCTCCTCATGGAAAAGGGGCTCAAACTGAAGACCTTCACCACTGATCCCTTTGGAAGGGACTTGGCTTTTACCTGTGCTGTAAGGACACTGCTCCTTTTACCTCTGTCCTTGCTCATTTTCATGCCAGAGGAGTTTGATCCCAGGAAGGTTTTGTCATTTTAAAGGCAGGGTGGCCCTCCTTGGGCTGTGAGAAGATCCCTGTGAGCTGCACTTGGGTGTGACAGAGCGATTGTGGAGCCTCTTGGTGCTCCCACCAAACCCCCCAAACACACCTTGCTTTTCCAGTTCCTCAGCCCTTTGGATAGTCCAGAGCTGGCTTTTCTTTCCCATTCTTATTTAATGAGTGGATTTATTACTGTCTGGTCTGGAGGGCCACCCCAGTGGCAGTGTGTGGAAGTGGCCTTTGTCGCCAGAAAGGATTTTGGGAATCTGGGAGCTTCTTCCCGAGCTCCCTCTTGCTGCCCCAGTGGTCTGTCCTCATTTGTTGTGCACAGGGGGGTCAGGATAGCACGGGGTGGTGCAGGGAGGCACATCCATGAGTCCCTGTGGATATTCCAGGGCTCTGAGCCCTGTTGCAGGTTGAGGTCAGTGCTCACATGAGCTGTTCTGTGCATAAATGATGTCTCTGCTCAGGCTCCCGAAATCGTGTGCTCTCCGCGGTGTCTGGGGATGGTTCCTGTGAGTGGAGGGATGTTTGGTGCTGAGAAGAGGGAAGTTGGGATGTTTGTGTGTGCCTTCCAAGCAGGAGAAAGTCCTGAGGACCAGTGTCACTGTCTGTCAGCTGCAACCCACAGGTTCGGTGGCAAGAAACCCATTTTCTCCTCCTGCCTGCCTTTGGTGAGCAGTGATGAGCACCAGGGGCAGACCATCCTTGGAATCATGAAATACCAGCCTGGCTGGGGTTGGGAGGGACCAGTGCAACCCCTGCCATGGGCAGGGACACTTTCCCCTAGCCCAGGTTGCCTTGATGACACCTGTGACTTCAGCAAAGCACAGGTTTGGGCTCTCCTGGATCTCATCTAAAATACTGTCCAAGTCCTTTCCTTGAGCAGTTCAAGTAAAGCCAAGGGGATTGACTGGCAGAGTAATGTGAAGAAGACTGTGCCACCACCTTGCAGTCAGACAGCAAATTAAATAGCCTCGTTAGATTTTTTTTCTTCTGATTGTGTTTTGAAAAAATATATTTTAACACCAGAGGAATTGAGGGTCAGGAGCCACTGGCCTTGGTGTGATGCAAACTCTCATTTCAAAGGCCAAAAATAGGCTTTTCCTGCACTAGCTTTCAGTGTGAACATTTGCTCCAGAGCTGTTTGTTCTCCCTCTTGCTTGTCCCAGCTCTTCCAAACAACAGCAGGGTGAAATGCCTCAGACTCCAACTCCCAGAGGCTCTTGGAGCTTTGCTTTCCCATTCCTGGATGTGTTTCTGTGTGTGCAGGGGTGACAAAACAGCCCTTTGGAAATGCCAGGAGGGCACAGGGGTGCTGGTTACATCCAGGAGAGCACAGAGCCTCTCTCCAAAACATCTCCATCCCGTGTTCCAGAGGGAGAGGCAGGTCCCTGTCTTAGCAGGAGGAGGTTCTGGGGCAATGCCAGAACCACTGAAGCTATTTCTGTGCTCCTTTGTACCCAGTGGCTGTGCCTGCTGCTTTATCCTCCTGGATCCCCTGGAACCAGCAGGGCCTGGAGCGGGTGCAGGCAGGAGATGAGCTCCTGCTGAGTCACAGGGATGGGTGACTTCTCATGGGTCAGAGCTGCTGACAGGGCATTCAGGCTCCTGGTGTGGTGCTGGATGCACCCTGAGGGATGGACACGGGGTGTCCAAACACATCAGGAGCTCTGGGAGCATGAGATGAGTTTTCTTTGCTCTTTCAGCCACTGCACAAACACTGCTGCTTTCTGTGATGCTGCTTTCTGTCTGCTGAAGCTCCCCCTCTTTAGGCACGTCCTAATTTCCATTGCGTGCTTCCGACTGGGACAGGGTTATTTTGGGATGGGGGAGGGAGGCCTTTATCAACAGAAACGAAACCTGAGCTTTGTTGGGGTTTTTTGAGACAACAAAGCTCACAGTGAGCACTAGATGTCAACTTAGTGTGGGACATGAGAAACTTGAGTTTCATTTTCCTGCAGGCAACCTCCCAGCCCCAGAAGTTCAAGCACTTTCCTCAGCAAAAAAGCAGTGTATTTTGGGGCCCTCAGTACAAATCAAACGTGGATGGCTGTTTGGTTCTTCCTTCCAAACTTCTCCCTTGTCTCGCCCTCCTGAGCTGTCAACCTCTCAAAGGGAATACCCTGTAATTTGGGAGTAATTTTGGGATGGTTTTTCACCTGGATCTCACCCTGGTGGGTCGGTGTGAGGTGGGAGATGGGCAGGTGCCATGGAGGTAAAAGCAGGGAGAAGGGGAGAGAGGAACAGCAGTTTTCCTGCATGTAGGAATTAAAACCCCCTCTGAAAAACACGGAGGGTTTGTAGTCATTAAACTAATTACATTGGCTTTGATCCTGCAAATGTGCTCGGAGGTGAGAATAGCAGAGGCTTTGGTACAGTCGGTCCCTTTTGTTCCAGCTGTCAGTTTTGTTGCCTGAAAAAGCAACTCTATTTCTCCCTTCAGCGTTTCTTTTGTATTAACGTTTTCTGTCGCAGCTTTTTGTTAAAATCTGGCAGGAAGTCTAAATAAACCTGCTCCTGGCTCCAAGGAAGGTGCCCAAATAATGGCATTTCTTGCACGAATTTAATCTGGCAGCATTGAATACTTAACTGTGGCTCTGTGTTGGGCAGATTTTTGGCAGGGAGAGAGCTGACTCGTTTCCATGACAACTGAGATGATGTCATGGATATTTGGGTAAAAAACCTGAGCTTCTGCTGTGAGAGAACCATTGAAATGTGAGCACGGATTTTGTACCACACAAGGAGTTGAGTTGTTTAAGGGAAGCTCAGACAACTCATTTCTCTGTGTGTCTTTCTTCAGGGTGATGAAGTACTTGTTGACAAATGTTCTTGGATCTGCTGGTTTCATAAATACAAAAAGTGAGCAGCTAGCTGGTTTTTGCTCTGGTTCACCAGGAGAAACATCCCTTACAGAGATCTGGGGGTTTGCTCTTTCCTCTCATCATGGCTCATGTAGAAATCAATGAATTAAGGTTAAATGGATGTTGTCATCTTGATTTTATCCCTGCATTCCTTTTGCCCTTAATTCAGTAAGAAGCCTTCAATACTGAGATGATCCATTAAAGAAGGAGCCCTGGGCTTGCCAAAAAATTTAATTCAATTTAATAGCTCCATGTTGATACCAAAAGCCAGTAAATGCTGCTGATTGTGTTTTAATAGATGTGATGCACGCCCTTTAGAATAAATGGAAAAATAAAGCCAGATCTCAAGGTAAGCAGAGGGAGAAGTTTGCTTTGCTCTTACTGAGGGGTTTTAATTGTTTTCCAGCTCTGCATCCTGGATGTCTGATATCCTGGGAGTTCTCACATGGATGTTTGATATCCTGGGAGCTGTGACATGGACATTTGTTACCCTGGGAACTCTGAGGTGGTTTTTTGACATCCTGAGAGCAATGACATGGATGTCTGACATCCTGGGAGCTCTTCCATGGATGTCTGATATCCTGGGAGCTATTCCATGGATGTCTGACATCCTGGGAGCTCTTCCATGGATGTCTGACATCCTGGGAGCTCTTCCCTCCTGCCCAGGAGGAGAAGAACAGAGAAAGTATCAGGAACTAATGGGAAAAATCAGTGAGGGAGAGCTGTGGTAAGAGAAAATGGAATAAATACAGCAGGAGACAGCTCTGTGCCTGCAGGAGCAGCAGTGGGAAGCATTGGGATTGCTGGGAGGTGTCTGGGCAGCTTCTGGTTCAGTGGGATTGAGGATTTTAGGATTTTGGTCATGCTGTGTGAGTTGGTACCTCATTGGTTCAGGTGTGATCAGGTTTTGGAAGGTTTAGCCTGGGGATGAAGAGCTTTGATGTGAGGCAGAACCTGAACAACAGTCAAAAAAAGGCAGGAAAAAGTTCCAAAGAGGGGTAAAGGAAGGAGTGTGGGAGAGAGAACAGTCCAGTGGCTGGGAAAAGAGACAAGTCACGATTTCTGGGGTAAATCTCTGCAAGTCTGAGTCTCTCCAGGCTTTTGTTCTAAGGGCAGGAACAGGAGGGAACAGCAGAGACATGAAAAAGCTGCTGTTTTTTAGGGAGCAGCTGAATTGGTGACAAAATACCATGTATTAGACCCAGATCCTCTGTCAGCCCTGGCTTTGCAGGGACTGTTTGCAGGCTGGGGCTCAGCCCAGCCCTGCCCTGGGCAGTCACAAAGCCTTTGCAGCAGCACTGACTGCAATGAGCTTAAATCTGCCCGGGGCAGCAGTGCCAGCTCCTGGGCAGGCCTGGGCACAGAGACCTGTGTGGTTCACACGGAGCCGTGGGCAGAGCAGTGGGAATGAAGGGGCAGGAGGGTGTCACCAGGGCAGGGCCACAGCTGGGTTAAGCCCAGCCCAGGATGCATCACAGCCGTGCTTAAGCGAGTTATTTAGCATCCCTTCAGCTGCCTGAAGTGGTGATTTGTAGGCTGATGGGGGCAATTTGCATGAAAGGTATAAAAATAGTGTCAATTACTGAGTATCTGGCACAGCGTCCTGTATAATGTTAATGCCCTGACTCAGAGGGATCTGAGCAGGGAGAGGAGCTGATTCTGGTGCTGCTCAGTTGTTTTCAGTGAAGATGTTAAAATGCCTGTTATCCCTCCCTTTGCCTGGTGATTTCTTCCATCAGGGGAAATGTTTTCTTCCACCTTCTATCAGGCTTAAACTGAGCAAGGAAGACACAGCAGGAACGAGTCCTGCGTTTCATGTTGAACCCTGACAATGTCCCTGTATTGTGACAAACCTCTTGCTTGCCTTTGCTGAGCTCTCTGGGAATAACCTGGCAGGATTTGTTGGGTATTCCATGTTTGTTGCTCCAGCTCTGCTATTCCAGTGCTGGGGGTGAAGTTGGGCCCAGCTGGCCTGACTTTGCTCCGGGAGACCAAAACTCTGCAGCATAAGGGGGGGTTTGGCCTTGCAGTGGTGGTGGCTCAGGTGCCTGGAGATGGGGTTTGCAGGGATTCACCTGCAGTGTCCCTGTCTGCAGGTTGGGGCAGGGAGTCATGGCAGGGACCAGGACATGGCAGGGATTGGGATATGGAAGTGGTCAGGATGTGGCAGGGATCGGGGCATGGCAGGGGTCGGGGCATGGCAGAGATCAGGATATGGAAGGGATCAGGATATGCCAGGGGTCAGGATATGTCAGGGATTGGGACATGCCAGGGGTCAGGATATAGCAGGGATCGGGACATGGCAGGGATTGAGACTGCCTGTTCCAGCAGCTGTGGAATCAGCTCAGTTGCACCATCACATTCCTTCACCCCTCCTGTCCTTGGCCAGGAGGGCAGGGCAGGAGGGCACAGCAGGGCAGGGCAGGAAGGGAGAGCAGGGCAGGGCAGGAAGGCACAAGTGCTCTTTCCCTTTCTTTGGCTCTCTGAGCACTTTGTGAAACTTCTGCTCCTCTGGGCTGCACCCAGGAATGATTTGCCTGCTTTGCACTTGGCCTGGGGGGAGCAGAACCCGGGGATGCTGCTTGGATCTGCCTCCTTGTTTCAGGCTGGGGACTTGTGTGAGGGGATGGACACTTGGGCTGCAGGAGGAATCTGCAGGTTTGGGTTTAGCCTGTGCGGAGGAGACACTGATTGTGGTCAGGCTGGAGCCATTTCAGTGGCTCCCGGGGGAATTCTGCAGGGAATCCTTTAATTGGAGAAAGCATTGCAATGGGAACGGGGACTGCAGCTAAATACAGTGCAGTGATTTCCCAAAACCTGGCTCTAGGATGCCAAACTCACAGTCTCCAGGGACTTTTATCATTCCCAGTCTCTGCCTGCTGCCATTTGCAGCTGCCTTATGGATTTGAGCTCCCAGCTAAATGGCACTAAATCTCTCTGAAATCTGAGGGCACAGTGGATTTTACGGGTCACTTAAAGCACAGCTGAAAAAAGGCCAAGTTGCATTTCAGTGCCAGCTCTCCAGACCTACAGAGGGGGGCTGACAGCAAGTTTGGGTGGTAGCAAACCCAAACTCTTCCTTCCCAGTCAATGGGAATGGAAAGAAGGAGCAGGGAGGGAGGTGAGGAAGAGCTGACACTGGGTGCTACTGGTGCTGCTGGGGCAGTGGCCAGAGCTCTGCTGTCCCTGGGAGCAATCTCTGACATCACTGTTGTATTTTTAGCTGCTTCCACCTGGCCCTGCCTGATTTAAGAACCTGGCCTGCAGCCATTGACACATTCAGCTTGGGCAGTAATTACCTTTTCCTGCTTTAAATAAGGGAGCTGCTCCAGCCTTCCTGCTCCACTGAACTACAAATACCCCAAAACTCAAATCCCACCAGGCCAGTCTCAGCACCTGATTGCACTGGGAGGCTCACCCTCTCTGTGTATGGGGCAGCACTGCCTGGGACCCCAAAGAGATGGAGTCCCTTTGTTTCCAGAGCTGGGACACCAAAGGGATGGAGTCCCTTTGTTTATAGAGCTGGGACACCAAAGGGATGGAGTCACTTTGTTTCCAGAGCTGGAACCCCAAAGAGATGGAGTCCCTTTGTTTCCAGAGCTGGAACCCCAAAGGGATGGAGTCCCTTTGTTTCCAGAGCTGGAACCCCAAAGGGATGGAGTCCCTTTGTTTCCAGAGCTGGAACCCCAAGGGATGGAGTCTCTTAGTTACAGGGCTGAGACCCCAAAAAGGACGGAGTCTCTTTGTTTACAGGGCTGGGACCCCAAAGGGATGGAGTCACTTTTATAACAGAGCTAAGACCCCCAAGGGATGAGGTCACTGACAACAGAGCTGGGAAAGACCCCAAAGAGTTGGAGTCCCTTTGTTTACACCTCCCAGGGTTTGTCAGCTGAGCTCCCCCTGTGCTTTTCCTGCAAACATTCTCCCTTTTCCGGCAGTTCTCAGTGCCCGGGCTCTGCTGTGCCTGAACATTCCCAGGGAGTGGCCCTTTCCTTCCTTGCTTCGAGGAGCAGGATGAAGCTGTGCTGCTGAAACCAGGGCAGAGTGTTTAAGTTTGGATTTCCCTCTGTTCAGGAGCTGGGTTGGAGTAAAAATTGCCACTGGGAAGAGTCACAGGGCTGCTGGGGAGCCAGGAGCCACCTGGAACCCTTTTCCCAGCCCTGGCCTGTTGCAGAGCCTTCAGTGACCTGCCCCACCTGAATTTATTTCCCCCTAAACACAGGACTTTGCTCGGGGTGAAGTGCAGGAGCAGTCCAAGGGGCAGGGAAGGCACAAGTGTCTCCTGTGGCCAGAGGGGATGGCTGGCCTGGGTGATAAGCCTGGCTCTTCCTCCTCAGCTGCCTGAGGATGGGCTCAGTGTTATTTTTAGTAGGCAGCACTTCAGAAGTCTGTCTGGAATCCTTGAGCCTCTCTGCTTGGAGGCCTTTCTTCCTGGCTAATTTGGGCAGTGTTACATTCTTTGAGCTCAGCCTGGGGATGGGGAGACCTTGTGAAAATTCCTGCTAACAAGGCCGTGTCCCTGGAGCACTTGGAGATCCTCATTAATCAACTGCAGGGCTTCTTCAGCTCAGCAGAGGGAACAGATCCTTTCCTGTGGCTGCTGCTGAGGCTGAGCGACATCCAACCCATCATGGGTGTCACCTGCAACACTTGAGGATGTTTCTGGTGGCTTTAACCCCATGTAATACCCAGAGTATTTTCTCCTCCTCTCTCTCTGAGTGGTGGTGAGTGGTACAGCCAGTGGGCTGCCCTGAGTTCCTCTAGGGAGTGTGGCTGCTAAAGCTCCTTGTCTCTTTCTCTGGCAGGAGTCAGAGTCTGAGAACAGGCTGGATGGAGAGACAGCATCAGACAGCGAGGGCAGGTCTGATTTTGGAGGCTCATCCACGGTGCTGACATCGGATGACACCCCAGAGGTTCTGAACAGAGCTCTGTCCAACCTGTCCTCGAGGTAACACTCCCTGGGCATTGTCCTCCTCCTCTGCCAGGGCCCTGCATTGTCCCCAACTCCTGTGCCAGGGCCCTGCATCGTCCCCCCCTCCTCTGCCAGGGCCCTGCATCGTCCCCCCCTCCTGTGCCAGGGCCCTGCATTGTCCCCTCCTCTGCCAGGGCCCTGCATGTTCCCTGTGCTCTCCTGACTCAGCAGCACTTTGGGGGCTGCTGGAAGTGGAAGGAGCAGCTCTCCAGCTCCTTTCTTGCCTCCGAGGCCTCAGGAAGCAGCAGGGAGAGCAGAGAGCAGGGTTGGTGTGGGTGGGAGAGGAGGGGGCTGTGGAAGGGAGGGTCTTGCTGCTTGCTGGGTCCTGGCAGGTGGGGCAGAGCACAGAGGTTGTGTGTGGCTTTCAGGGCACTCAGCAAAGATTTGAGCTGCACTGGTTTTCAACCATCAGTGGGAGTGATTAGTGCAGGAATGCAGGAGAAATGGTGCTGAGAAGGACAGGATTTAACAACAGGCTGGGGGTGTTTTCTACAGACTGTCTGGGGGAAAGGGTCTTAGTGTCACAGGAGAAAGTGACCCTTAGTGTCACACACCCTGCTGGGTGTGCTGTGAGGATGGGACAGGGTTAAGGCAGGACAGTCCTGAGGGTACAACACCTCAGAGCCCATCTCTGCTCTTGGAAAGGAATGCAGAGAAGGGAAGTGGTCTCAATTTTGTTCAGACTCATCTTGCAGCTTGTCCAGGTGTGGGAAACCTGCAGCAGGGCAGGAGCAGGTGCTCTCCTGCCCCATCTCAGTGCCCCTGGAGGTGCCCAGCACCTCTCTAGTGCTTTGTGCAGTTAGTGAGGCTGAACTGAAGCTTTGCAGCTGCTGCAGCCAGGCCTTTGTCAGCAGATCAAGGTCTCTCTGCAGCACTGAGAGGAAACTTGGGGTTTCCAGGGCTCGATTTCCTTCCTGTGACATGCAGAGAGCAGAAGTGCTGTTGGGCTGCCTGGCTCTGTTTATGACTTATCTCTGTTTTCCCTTCTCTCTGGCCCAGATGGAAGAATTGGTGGGTGAGAGGCATCCTCACTCTGGCAATGATTACCTTCTTCTTCATCATCATCTACTTGGGGCCCATGGTCTTAATGACAATAGTAAGTGCTCCAGAGAAGTGTCCTGCTGTTCACAGCCGTGGTGGGAAGATTGCTGGGACCATTGCTGGGGTGGGACTCTCAGAGCCTCATGTTTTAGAGGCCTTTATTCATCTTGCTGGATTTCTCTCTCCCTGGAGGAAACCTGGCAGGAATCTGGTTGTTGAAAACCTCCTGCAGAGGAAAGGGGAGGGAAAAACAGCGTGGTGAGATTCCCATGTGGGATTAGGAGGCTCCTCCACCTGCTGAAGTACCTTTTGCTCTGCACATGCCTGTTTTTCCTCTCCTTGGGGAAGGAGGTGTTTAATCAGCCTGGATTACAGCTCTGGGTGTCTTTCTGTGCAGGTGATGTGTGTCCAGATCAAATGTTTCCACGAGATCATCACTATTGGCTACAACGTGTACCACTCCTATGACCTGCCCTGGTTCAGGACACTGAGCTGGTGAGTGAGGGGCTGCTCCCCTCCCCTCCTCTCCTGTGTGCAGTGGGGACAGCCAGAGGGAAGAGCCCCCAAAAGTCCTGATAGATCAGTGTTTCAGGAGAGCCCACCCTGGTGAAGTTTATCCTGTGGTTAGTGAAGAGCACGGATGAGAATCCTGGGATCTCTGCCCACCTGGAGATGGGCATGGTGGCTGGGGTGGGATGGGAGTTTTGAGGTGGCTCTGAGACAGGGCTGAACATGGAGATGTAGAATCCCACAGTCCAGAATGGTCTGGGTTGGGAGGGACCTCAAAGACCATCTCATTCCACCCCCTGCCATGGGCAGGGACACCTCCCACTAGCCCAGGTTGCTCCAGCCTGGCCTTGGGCACTCCCAGGGATGGGGCAGCCACAGCTTCTCTGGGAATTCCATCCCAGCCCCTCCCCACCCTCCCAACCAAGAATTCCTTCCCAGTATCCCTTTGGCAGTGGGAAGCCATTCCCTGTTGTCCTGGCACTGTGTAAGGGCTGGGGAGGGGACAGGAGGGGGGCTCTCAGGATGCACAGGATGGGGCATTTTGGGAAGCTCAGGATGGGGGATTTTAGGAGGCAGAGGCCAGTGGGGCAGTGCCACCTAAAGACAGAGTCTTTGTGCCTCAAGGCCAGACCCAAAGCCCAGCTGTGGTCCATCCCAGAGCAATGCTGAGAGATGCACCCACTCCTTGGAATGAAGGGGGTGTTTCCCAACCGGAGGAGACAAAGTTCAGGCTGTCCCCAGGCAGTGTCCCAGGGTGATGATCCTCAGGGATCAGTCGCTCCCTGTGTTTCTCCAGGAGCCTTTCAGGGGTCCTGCTAACGAGTATCCACATCCCACAGGTACTTCCTGCTCTGTGTGAACTATTTCTTCTATGGGGAGACTGTGACAGATTATTTCTTCACGCTGGTGCAGAGGGAGGAGCCCCTGCGGATCCTCAGCAAATACCACCGTTTCATTTCCTTCACCCTCTACCTGACAGGTACAGACTCAGTACTGTGGCTCATCTTGGCAGGGAAATCTTGCATTACTCTTATTCTCAGTGCTGTGTGCACTGCAGCATCCATAGCAACCCATCTCTGCTCTCCCGTGATGCTCTGTGCTGCTTTAAAGGGAAACTGGTGGGAGAAACAAGGCCAGCTCAAGAGAGATTACAAGTCAGAGTTACAATTTACTAAACAGATTACAATAAGTACAATGATACAAAGAAAAATTGAGTTTAACCCACAAAACTAGATGTATAACCCAGCACCCTGAGGCATGAACAGAAGGGTGTTCATTGGCCCCTGTACTGAGCCCCACATGGGCCCCTGAGGGCAAAGTGAAAGGAAAGGAAACCTCTTGGTGAGGATGATAGTCACAGTCCTATTGAGGTTCTGCTCCTCCTCTGGATCCCATGAGTGGTACCAGAAGTCCCCAAAGCCCAATATTAAATATGCTCAGGT
>JAXCLP010000060.1:673345-696254 GCA_035584035.1 Lepidocolaptes lacrymiger | reverse complement strand
CACCCTGAGGGGTCAGGGGTGCCCTGGGCAGCTGCTGCCAACGATCCATCATGGACAGTCCATCAGAAATGACACAGGGGGTGTAGAATACACAGCTTTGGTGACACCCACATGTGATAAACTGGTGCTGGCAGCTGTAACTGGGATTTGTAACTTGGCTGCAGGGAGAGAGTAGTGGTGGCAAATCTCTTATGTAGGAAGAAAAGCTCCATGATCTTTATGGGACAACCAGGTTGTTCATCCCTCCAAGTGGCACTTGTAGGCAACTTCCAAAACAATGCTTCTCCCTACTCAACATTATTCTTTATTCAGGTAAAGTCCTAAGCAGCTGTACAATGTCATGGTGCAAAATTATTTCTGGCTGTTGAAGGTGCATCCTCATCTTTGACTTTCCTTTTGTCTCCCCTCAGGTTTCTGCATGTTTGTCTTGAGTCTGGTGAAGAAACACTATCGCCTCCAGTTCTACATGGTAGGTTAAATTCAGAGCCTGGTGGGTTAAATTCAGGGGCTGGTAAGGTTAAACTCAAGGGCTGATAAAGTTAAATTTGGGGCCTGGTGAGGTTAATTTTGGGGGCTGTTATGGTTAAATTCAGGAGCTGGTGGGTTAAATTCTTAAACGCAGGGCCTGGTGGGTTAAACTCAGCCTGAGCAGGGCTGTGTGTCAGCAGATGCCCCTGTGCTGGCTGGGCACTGCAGGGAGGGCACAAGGACTGTGAGCAGACTGGATTTTTAACAAGCTCACTGACAGAACTCCCCTCCAGACTTGTGTTCCCTTCCCTCTGCACTTGTGGATGCTCTTAAGAAACTGAGAAGGCTGCACAAAGCTCCTTGAGTCTGGTCCTGAGGGTACATTGGCTTTGTCCCCCTCTTCCCAAACCCCAGTGAGGTGTTTCCAGTGTCTGACCATTGCCACAGCTAATTCTGCTTTCCAAACTACCCAGACCACTGGGATGCAGCTTGGATACCTGTCAGTCTTACACAGCCAGAGGGCTGAGTGAGGGGCATGGGATGGGCTGGGTTAAAGGGTGTTTGCCCCAGGAGAAGTTCCCAGAGAAGGTCACAACTTGCCCATAAATTGCTGTGCCCTGCTCTTTGAGAGCCCCTGGGCTATGTCCCCAGAGCAGGGCAGGGTCCCTGGGCAGGCTGGACTCCAACCCATCCTGTCTCCTCTTGCAGTTTGGATGGACCCACGTGACGTTGCTCATTGTGGTCACCCAGTCCCACCTCATCATCCACAACCTGTTTGAGGGAATGATCTGGTGAGTTTTCCTTCTGAGTGTTCTGATTTCTGCAGCCAGAAACAACTGACTGTGTTTTCTTACAACCCCAGACTGGTTTGGGTTAAAGGGCATTTAAAGCTCCCCCAGTTCCATGGGCAGGGACACCTTCCACTGTCCCAGGGTGCTCCAAGCCCCATCCAACCTGGCCTGGAACTCTTCCAGGGGTGGGGCAGCCACAACTCTGGGCAACCTGTGCCAGCTCCTCATTTCTTCCTGATGTCTAATCTTTATCTTTAATATTCAGTTTTGAGTCAAAACTGCTCTTCTACAAAAGCAAGTGGCCAAGGAGAAGGTGCTGCCTGTGAGGGACCAGCCTGTCCAGCAGAGAACAGCAAGAGATTGCTTTGTGGCACTTGAGGCAGAGGGAGATGTTGTAAAAAACCATCTGACAGCACCTGTGGGGTGTAGGGACCTTTCAGGTGGTGTCAGGCCTGGGTAGATGCTTCCTCTTCCAATGGATGGGAAAGTGCTGCTGGATTTGGGGCATCAGGTGGTAAAGGCAGTGCTGGGGAAGGAAGGAGGTGGAGCCTCCCAGCTCCGTCCAGCTGCTGGGCACAGGGGACACCCCTCTGGTGGTCCTGCCAAAACCTGCATGGCCAGGAACTAATTTGGGCCACTTTAGGGTTGCATGTTCCTCTGTGTGTCACAGCCAGCCCAGAGGGTTCTGAGAGCCTCCTGCTCACACTGAAGTGTCCAACAGCTAAAGAAAATGTGCTTTAAAAAGGCTGTTCTGGGTGCACAACCCACTTAGTGCAGAGCATTGGAGTAGCCCCCAGATTCCCATTGGAGCTCCAAGTGGGTGCTCCTTGCATTGCCTTAGAGAAGGAGACATTGATGTGGTGGCCCTTCAGAGCACCTTGAGGTGGCAGCTGCTCCTCAGGCCTTGGAGCTGGCTGGTCTTGGCACTTCCCAGTGGTTTGCTCCTCTACCCTGCAGGTTCATCGTGCCCATTTCCTGTGTCATCTGCAATGACATCATGGCCTACATGTTCGGGTTCTTCTTTGGCCGCACGCCGCTCATCAAGGTCTGTGACACCCCTGGGGGCAACACGTGGCTTTGGGCTCCTGTGGGCCTTGCTCCTGTGTGCCCTCAGCTCCTGCTTAGGGCCTGCTGCTCTAGGAGGCTCTAAAATTAAATGTTTAGGTTGGAAAGGACTTTTAAGATCAACCCTGAATGAAGGAACTGTTTTAGACCAAGATGTTGGTGTCAGCATCTGACCCAACTGTTGTTGGTGGGTGGTGGCACCAATTTGTGTTGGCCTCAGCAATTCCCCAGTGAGGAAGGGCTGCAGAGGTGTGTAAATAATGACCTCCTTCTCTCTCTCTCGGGCAGCTCTCCCCAAAGAAGACCTGGGAGGGTTTTATTGGAGGATTCTTTTCCACAGTTTTGTTTGGATGGCTGGTAAGCTGGTGCTGTCTCATTGATCTCTTCCTTTCACAGTGTCTAAAAGTGCAGTCAGGCTTTAATCTGCCAGCTCTTGTCAGAGCCTTCACCTTTCCTTGCTGACCAGGGTCTGGACTGGTCCATGGCTGTGTGCAGGCACTGGAGGAAGGTTTTACTCCCTGATAAACCCTGTGATGTGTTCATTGCAGAGGGGATCTCCCTCTGCTGCTGCTGGGTGGGTGCTGTGCATCATTTTAAGGGCTGTGTGGGGAATTCTGCACTCTTGGAGTGCTCTAACCTGCCTTATGACCATCTCTGGCTGCCTGTTGCTGTCCCCTCAGCCCTGGGGTGCAGCCTGGCTCAGCCCTGGTCCCAGGATGCTCTTGCTCTGCCTTTAGCCAATTACTGCTGCTCAGGACAGTAATCCCCTTAGGGAAGCTGCAGCGTGGCTCCCTGCTCTCCTTGTGTGGCCTTTTCCTGGGTGATCAGCTCTGCCACAATCCCTCAGGAAAATATTAATGCTGTTTTGCTTGCCATGTGTCCCCTTGTGTGTCCCTGGAGCTGTCCTATGTGATGTCTGGGTACCGCTGCTTCACCTGCCCCGTGGAGTTCAACAATGACACCAACAGCTTCACGGTGGACTGTGAGCCCTCCGAGCTCTTCCAGCTGCAGGAGTACAACATCCCCCTGGTGCTGCAGTCTGTGGTGGGCTGGGTATGACTTTCTCCCTTTATCACATCTTGTTTATTGGGGTAGGAGCCCTAGGAAGGGAGGGCAGGGCTTTATTTGGGTGGGGTGTGAAGGGACACGGCAAGGGACAATGGCACATCCAGAAAATGGGGGAATGTGATGGTGGTTTGTGTTGGTTCACAGCCCCAGGGGGTTGTCCCAGGTCTGGTGGGGCTTTAACCCACTTGAAAACCAGCTGAGCTACAGCCTGGGGAGCAGAGAGGGCAGGGCAGTGGTGGACAGTGCTGCTCCCAGTGAAAATGCCTCCCTGGTGTGTTTTTCCTGCAGAAGACAGTGCGGATGTATCCCTTCCAAATCCACAGCATCGCCCTCTCCACCTTCGCCTCCCTCATCGGGCCCTTCGGAGGCTTCTTTGCCAGTGGCTTCAAGAGGGCCTTCAAAATCAAGGTGAGGATGGTGAGGGGCATTTCCACCTCGGGAAGGAAGCACCGAGTGGTTCCTGCCCCTCAGAGCAGACCCAGCACTCCAGGGAACAGCAGAACGGGTGCTCTGGGAAGGCAGGAGGGTTGTTCAGGCACAGATGCTGGAACAGGATCTGGGTTTTTTTTTTGCTGAATGAGAAGAGACCTTAAAACTTCAACTAAACTTCAACTGTTCTAAACCCTGCTGTGATGCAGAACTTGAAGACCCAGCCAGGAAATTTTGCAATCTGAGGCTTCCCTTGATGTCAACAGGCTGGTTTTATGTATAAAGAGCTTGTGATCAGTTAAGATGCCTGGAAAGGCAAGATAGGCTGGCAGGAGATAAACATCAGCCCTTCCTGACCTCTGGGTGACAGTTCAGCCTCTCTGTCCCTCAGGCACCAGCACTTCATAAAGGAGAAACTCCTAAAACCAGGGAGGGGTGAAACAAAATCTCTCCTTAGTCTGTCTTTGCCCTCTGGGAAGAATTGAGGCAAAGGGATGAGTGCCCCAAAGCATGTCCCAGGTGTCTGGAGGTGCTCAATGCAATCCCTGTGCTTTGCTCAGGACTTTGCCAACACCATCCCGGGGCACGGAGGGATCATGGACCGCTTTGACTGCCAGTACCTGATGGCCACCTTTGTCAACGTGTACATCGCCAGCTTCATCAGGTCTGTCTGCTTTGGGGGCCCTGCCAGGCCCAGGGCAGGGCAGGCTGGGGCTGAGGGGTACTTTCCCCCTGAGATTAACATGTCAAAATACAGGACACAGAGGAAAGGGTTGAGGAAGGGAAGGATCTTTAGTGGGGTCATGCACAGCTGGAAGCACAACCCTCATTCCCCTTTATTCCAGTCCCACTGAAACTCCTCCTCCTGCATCCCTGTGGATGTTGATGGGGTTTCCAGAGTCAAACAAGCAGGAAGATCTAATTTTATGGCATTACCAAGCATGCTGTGGCCAAGGCCAGAAGCAAACCTGTAGGTCCATGAAAGATGTCCCAGGGAGCTGAGGAACTGTCTGCTTTGATTTTGGAGGGGAAGCATCAGCTGATAGGATATTCAATCCTCTTTAAACAGACTGGAATTGGGGTGTTGGTTTGTGTTTAGAGTTGAGCACCCCGTGCCTTTTGAGATCTGTGCACCCCAGATGGAGTTGAGCTCCCTGTGTGGAGCTGCTGAAGGGATGGGCAGTGTGGGGGTGACTTTGCTGAAGCTGCCTCTGAGCCCCAACTCGCTGGGCTGTCACCGTGGGGCTCACTGATAACGGTGCTTTTGTGTTCCAGAGGTCCCAACCCCAGCAAACTCATCCAGCAGTTCTTGACCCTGAGGCCAGACCAGCAGCTCCACATCTTCAACACGCTCAAGGCACACCTGGTTGACAGGGGCATTTTGGGGAGCCTGGAGGACGCGTAGACACCAGGAGGGTGGCACAGGACTGGGCACAGACAGGCCTCCAGGAGGACATTCCTGGCTTGCCTGCTCTAAGACAATAACAAGGCCTCATTTCACTGTAACTTTTCTTCCTTTCTTGGTAAATGTTTGCATTTGTGGGTTTTACTTTTTTTTTTTTTTTTGAAATAATATATTTATAGAGCTTTGGTTCAAACGAGCAAATCTTGGGTTTGGAGCTGAGGAGGAGTAAAGATTTGGAAGGACTGTTGGGTGAAGCAGGAGGGTGGGATTGTCCTCAGGTAGTGTCCTGAGTCTCTGAGGTGTTCGGGCAGAGCTGAGCTTTTCCTGGGAGTGGGTTTTTGCAGGGAACACAGAGCGTTGTGGAGCTGGCAGGGAGGTGACTCTGTGCCCTCCCCTGGCTGCAGTGCCAGGCTGGTGGCAGCTCTGGGGACCATCCCTCTCTCCAGAGGTACCTGGGAATGCAGTGGGAGCTTTCCCAGAGAGCTGGGGGAATCTCCCTGCCCAGGCTCTGGTGTTTGGTAGAGGATCTTGTACTAACCCAGCCCTGTTTCCTCTGGCCAGCCAAGCACTGCAGCTGCTCTCACCTGCTGCTTTTGCAGTGCCTCTCACATTCCCCCACGTCGTGGCTGATATTTTGGCAAAGCAGATTTTTATAAGCAATTACACCAGGAATACACTGGGGACAGGGAGCCAGGGAACTGGGAGTTGTGTGTGGGAATGTGGGAGGCTCAAATTGCTTCAAAACTGCTTGAAGTATGGAAGTTTTAAAGGACACTGAAGCTTCAGTGAGTAATTCCTGCCAAGTAAGAACAACCTTTAAATAACTTGGTTCATTTCCCCCCATTAAGTAACCTTTAAGAACCACACTTTTCCATTTCCCAACGGCTGGAAACGCCACACTGGGATATTTTAGGTAATTTGGGGAGCAGTTTCCAGCCTGTTTTGTTGCAGGTTGGGCTCCAGCTCTGCTGGGGCTCCACTGGGAGTTCTGTTTTCTTTCAGGGATCATGTCTGTTTGTTACTTGAGTTGTAGATGTCGTGCTGCTGAGTTTACCACGGTCTGTGTTGCATTTCAGTCTGGGTTCATTTCTCTGCAGGCTTCTGTCCTGCTCTGCTCACTGAATCTTGTCAGAAATAGTTTGTACTTAATAGCTGCAAGTTTTATTGAAGTACTTTCCTTTATTTTGTCATACTTTTTTATTATTTAAAAATGAGAGCCCTAAAGATTGTAAAACTTTTCTTTTTTTTTTTTTTTTTTTTGTGCTCAAATAGTGCAAATACCCCCATTTACACCTTAAGCAATGTTCCCAAACACCAGGTGACTCTGATTTTCCTTCTTTCCTTAGTTTGTGCATGGGAGAGAGAAACTTTACCCTCTTTTAACCTGGGGAACAAGTGACAGGGACAGTAAATACAGAAGTACATGGTGTTTTCAAGCAGTTGCTGACACAAACTTTGGTACAGCCCCCCCATATGAGACCTGTACCTGCTGCAACCTGGCTTGGCATGGAGAGAAAATAAACCAGCTGAAAATACCCCACATTCAGAGTTTTTCCTCCATATTCTGGCTCTGTATTCTAACCCTGAGTATGTGGAGAGCTCCTGTGTGTGTGTGAATACATTGAGCAGGTCCAGCCACTTCTGTGGGGCTCTGGGGTGGGTTTTGCTTCATCCCCCCCAGGCAGGACCCACAGGGCAGAAATGTGTGCTGCAAATGCAGGTATTTGATGGAAAGCACAGAGGAAGGGTCTGTGTCCACAAAGCATTTCCAGTGTGGTGCTGGCCAAGCTGCTGCACTGAGCAGGGCAGGATTGGGGCTGGGGAACTTCCCGGCTTGAATTAGGCAGGGATTTATTTTCTGTCAGCTTAGACAATATCTGTCCAAGCCTTTTATTTGCAACCTGGAGAGGAGAGTGAAGGTGCTTCCACCTTGCTTTGCCCAGGGAGAGTGTTTGGGCTGTGTTTCATCCCATTTTGGCTGAGTTCAGGGAGGCAAAGGGAGGGCACCTGCCAGAAGCATCCCTGGGAATAGGTGTGGGAGTGTTTTGCCCTGTGGAGTTGGACCAGCTGGTGCTTTCCAGGGTTTTCAGGGTTCCCCTGCCCTTGCTAACACCTGCCAAAACCCCTTGTGGCCACTGTTGGGTCACAGGCAGGAGTGACAGTGTTGATAACTATTCCAAGAGTGCTCTGTTTATGGTAAGAAGTTTCTCCAGTGGGTCTTTAGTGTCCTGCTTGTTTGCTCTGCCCCTTCTGTAGCTCTTCAGCTGTGATTGGTGGGGCAAAACCCCACCCAAGGCTTTGCTGCAGCCTTTGGTTTGAGGCAGATCTGGGCCTTTCTGGAGGGTGTAAGTGCTGGGTGTGGGCACTGGAGGGCAAAGTGGTTCCATTCAGAGGCTGCCTGGGCTGGGAGAGCAGCAGCAGCAGCAGCAGCAGGATTGTTGCCTCTGGGTGGCTTCCCTGCTCAGCTTTACCCCTGCTTTCTTCCCAGCAGCACAGGGAAAGCATGAACTTCTGAGCCCTGCTGATCCTGAAGGGGAAGGCTGAGTGGAAAGGGTTGGAATCCTGCATGGAAGTTCATTAAACTGACTGGAAACAGTGGAGGAAGGGAAGGAGATGGGGGTTGTTAAGAGTATTTGCAGGTTGAAGTTAGAGAAACATGCAATGCTTTGGGTTGGAAGGGGCCTTAAAGATGGTCTTGTTCCAACCCCCTGCCATGGGCAGGGAACCTTTCACTGGACCAGGTTGCTCCAAGCCCCATCCAGCCTGATCCTGAACACTTCCAGGGATGGGGAGCCCACAACTTCTGGCCTTGGCTGGCCCTGAGGGAGTAACTGGTGCCCAGGGATGTGCAGCAGGACCTGTGGCCACTCTGCTCCACTGCTTTAGGCCTTGCAGGACCTTGGTGGTGCTGCAGCTCTCCAGAGCTCCAGTTTGGGGGGAGGGTGATGTGGAGGGGCCCCAAAGACCCCAGGGAGGGCTGGGAAGGAGTTGTGGGGAATGCCAGGGTGGGTTTCTCCAGCCCAGGGCTCGAGCTCAGGTTGCACTGTAGTTTTATTTCCCAGTGGGCTCCAGCACTGGGGAGGTTCTTCCTGCCTGTGCCAAACGAAGAGGAAGAGGAGAACAGCAAGGAGGAGGTCCTGGGTCAGCTGGGCTGGGTCTGGGAGGAAGGCACAAGTAGGATGGGGACAGACAGGGAGGTAGCAGTGTTGGATAAAGGGATGGCACCAGGCTGGCAAGGTGCTTTGAGGTGGCAGTGTTGGATAAAGGGATGGCACAAGGCTGGCAAGCTGCTTTGAGGTGGCAGGGTTGGATAAAGGGATGGCACGAGGCTGGCAAGCTGCTTTTGAGTGGTGTGAGGGGCTGGCAGTGCTGGGAGGGCACTGGGCACCCACAGGTGGGTTTGCCAGGGGGTGGGTCGGGTTGGACACGGGTTTGATCACCAGGCTGAGCTGGCTGGGCTGGAGCTGGGACACGAGCACTGGGCACACTGGGACAGGAATTTGCTTCTCCACATGTGGTTGTACCCCAGATGAGTTGGCAGATGGGATGCAGGGCCAGCCCGTGGCCTTGGAGTGCTCAGGGAAGCTCCAGAGCTGATTTGGGCAGTGGTGTCCTGTGTGATCAGCCTGTGTTAAACAGATCCTGTGGGGTGAGGGGCTCAGCAGGGCCACTGATTCCTGGCATTCCTGGTGCCCTGTGTGCCCCGTGGAGCTGCAGAGCCCACAGCATCACCTAAAGCTTGGCCCCAGGCTGTGAAATCCCCTTTTCCAGGGGATGTCTCCCCTTTCCAGGGAGTGCAGTGAGCTCCCCTGAGCCTGGCTCTGGTGGATCCCCCCTCTCCTCCTCCCCCAGCCCTGTGTGGTGGCAGCAGGGCAGAGCTGTGTGGCAGCACCCAGACAGCCCCTCCTGGGCACAGGGCAGTCACAGGGGGGTTCCTGCCCCCGTGCCCAGCCCTGGCATGGCACTTTGTGCCCCTGTAGTCCCCATGTGCCCTGCTCTCCAGCCCTGGCGTGTCCCCACCATCGGCTTCTTTCTCTGTGCATTGTTTTTTGGTTCCTGGTTTAGCTGCACACGTAGAGTTGCCTTCCTTTGACTGAATGTTCCAATGTGATATATTGTATATTTTAAAGTATTTACCCTATTTATATACTGTATGTTACTGTTAAATAAATATAAGTTCCATTATCTGCAGTGGAGTTTTATTCAGTGGGGTGTTCCAAACCTCCTTTCCGTGCTCTGTAGGGCAGATCCATCTGTTCTAAACTCACATTCCCCTATTCCTTCCTCAGGGATTTTCCCAGGAGTGGACCTGGCTGTGGCAAAGACACAGGTGGGCAGGATTGGACCATTCCTGTCCTGCATGAGGGCCACAAACAGCCCCATTCCCATCAGGATGAGGGACACAAACAGCCACATTCCCAGCAGGATTTGTAGCCACCCTGGGGTCAGATCATCCAGGCCCAGCTTGATCAGTGGTGAGGGAAGTGTTGGCACTGCTGCCCCTGCAAATCAGCTCATTTTACCCCAAAAAATTTCATTGGGAATTTGAAAAACCATTGGAGTTCCACCCAGCATAAATTATTCCTTCCTTCCTGCCGTTTCTCCTGCCTTGCTTGGGGTTGGGAGGGCACAATCCTCTGTTTACCCAGAAAAATGCTATTTTTAGCTCTGGTGTTATTTTGACTGTTTCTGACTTATCAGCCAAGCCAAAGCAGCCCCTCAGCAGCCCTTTTGCAGCTTCCTGTCACACTGTGGGCACTTGCAGACCAATCCACCCTCCAGCAGCACCACAACACGGTGCCAAGTGACTGCAAAGCCCCAAATCCCCCATTCCAGCTCATCACACCCCCTTGAGCAGGAGCTTGCCGAGCCCCACCGTGCAATGTGCACCAACATGCAAAGCTGTTCTGGGTCTTCTGTGACTCCCTGAGGTTAAATCTGTTGGGAAATGGACTCAGAGCCTTGGGAAGCTGCGGAGGCTCCGGCAGCGGGGCTGGGAATGTGACTGTGAATGAGTCAGGCACAGCTGATGGAGCCCAGGGCTCTGTGTCAGCCCCTCAGCTGCACAGCCCACCTTGGTCCTCCCCTTCCAGGGCCAATTGAATTAAATCAAACAGGGAAAAGTGCACATTCCCAGTGGAAATCCTGGTGCTCGCTGTGCCCAGATGGACCGTGAGCCTCAAAGCAAAGGTGCCTCTGTGGGATCCCTGTCCAGACAGAATCCTGACAGAAGAGGGATATAAACCCTAAACTAACACCTTTATGGCTTATTTGCCTTTTTTAGGTTCCCCTGGGGAATGGTAGGTTTAGGTATATTGGGAAGGGATTCTTCCCTGTGAGGGTGGGGAGGGGCTGGGTTGGAATTCCCTGAGAAGCTGTGGCTGCCCCTGGATCCCTGGAAGTGCCCAAGGCCAGGTTGGAGCACCCTGGGGTAGTGGGAGGTTCCCCTGCCCATGGCAGGGGTGGCACTGGGTGGGCTTTCAGGTCCCTCCTAACTCAAACTGTTCCATGGGAATTGGAACACAATGATCTTTGAGGTCCCTTCGCACCCAAACCCTTCTGGCATTCCATGACCCAGCTCAGGAACAGCCCAGCTTGATTGCTAATTAAAAATATCAGCCTTGTGTTGTCCTTTCCCAAGCCCTGAGGCAGCTGCAGGAGCTCTGTGGGTGCAGGGAAGGGCAGTTTTGGGGGCTGAGGGAGGGCTGAGCTCTCTGCTGTCACCGCTGGGCTGAACTTCTTCATGATTTGGGGCTACAGCAGTTTCCGTTCTAGGGGAGGGGAAAGGGCCCTGTGACATCCTGTTCACACAGCAGGGTGGGAAATACGGTGCTGAATTCAGGGCTCCTTCAGGGCTCCCTGCTCAGCAGGGCAGAAATGGAGCTGCTGGAGGGGTTTGGGTGCCAAGCAGGATGTTGGGGTGACCTCCTTCAGGGCTGTGCTGCTCTGCTCTGCTCTGCCCTTCCACACTTCCACACTGTCCTGGGCTCTGGCAGTGGAATCTGTGAGCTGGGGGTGCCTGAGCTGGCTCCAGGCACTGCCCAATGCAGCAAAGTGGTTTTTCAGCTGTGATTAACCCCAATTAGCCCAGGGGGATCCCCCTGGGCACCCAGTGCAGGCTCCAGCTCCTTCCTTCCCTCAGTTTGTGCTACAACACTAAAAAAGAGCCCTTGCAAGTGACTCGGGGTGTCCTGGGCACAACCCTGGGCTGGAAATCACAACAGGAACCAGTGGCCACGTCCTTGTTTGTGCCCCTGTGCTCCCCCCTTGGCTCTTCCTGCTTCTGCTCAGGGCAACTTCCCTCCCCACCAGCTCTGGGCTTTCCCAGGATGAGGCAGATGGGGCTGGAGCCTCTATCTCAGTTTGGAGCCCCCTCCCTGCTCCCTCTGGGTGTTTGTGCCAACCCTCCCTGCATCCCCCAGCTCGGTCCTGCCACAGCCCACGCTGCTCTGGGGATGCACAGCCAGTTCTCTGGTGGAAAACCCACACCAAACAGGACACACTCACCACTGGGAGCAGGATTTGGCTTAATCTGCTGCTCCTGCTGTGGCTGCCCCAACCCTGGGAGTGTCCAAGGCCAGGCTGGACAGGGCTTGGAGCAACCTGGGATAGTGGAAGATGTCCCTGCTCGTGGTTCTTCCCAACCCAAATCATTCCGTGGTTCCATGAAACTTGGAGCAGAGTGGATTGCCCTTGGAGCACCTTGCACAGATCACTGTTCCTAAAAGACCCAGAGGGGGGCTTTGGACAAGGGATGGAGGGACAGGACACAGGGAATGGCTTTAAACTGCCAGAGGGCAGGGATAGATGGGATTTTGGGAAGGAATTCTCCCCTGTGAGGGTGGGGAGGGGCTGGGATGGAATTCCCAGAGAAGCTGTGGCTGCCCCATCCTTGGAAATGTCCAAGGCCAGGTTGGAGCAACCTGGGACAGTGGGAGGTGTCCCTGCCCATGGCAAGGGGTGGCACTTCAAGGTCCCTCCAACCCAACCCAACCTAACCCAACCCAACCCAACCCAACCCATTCCATACTTCTACACCCCATGGTTCTACCAGCCTTTCCCCTGAGAGCTGCCCCATTTCCTCCCCATCTGGCCCACCCTGTCACA
Organism: Lepidocolaptes lacrymiger; assembly: GCA_035584035.1. Taxonomy (NCBI): domain Eukaryota; kingdom Metazoa; phylum Chordata; class Aves; order Passeriformes; family Dendrocolaptidae; genus Lepidocolaptes; species Lepidocolaptes lacrymiger. The sequence continues at coordinate 683,921 of JAXCLP010000060.1, read as the reverse complement.
GCATGGGTGTAAAACCCCAAATCAGCCATGGGGGCTCCACAGAGAGCTCTCTGTGTGTGCCCAGGGGATGCAGCAGCTCAGGCAGAGCCCCCCGCCCGTGGCCACCTGAGCCACAACCAGCTCTGCTCTGCTGCTCAGCAGGACATTTCCCAAAAGCCAGAGCTGGGCCGTGTCCCCAGCGGCCCCAGAAGGACCCACTTCCTCAAATGCTCCGAGCAGAGCCCTGGGCAGGTCCCTGGCAGGTCCCTGGCAGGTCCCAGCCAGGCTGGGTGGGCTGCTGTGCCCCCCAAAGCAGGGAGCACCGAGGGAAGCACAGGAAGCATCACCTGAGCCAGAGCTGGGCTGTGCAGGAAAGCAGGGCAGGAAAGGACTTTTATGGGGTTGTTCAGGGCCGCTCTCACAGGAGGAGGAAGTTCTTTGGCAAATCAACCCTGGTCGAGCTGTTGCTCTTCGTGGGGGGATCAACCCCCGGCGCGGGATCCCCACGGGACCAGCAGAGCATCTCCTGAGCAAGCCCACCTCGGAGGGATAAAAAGAAAGAGCCCTTCCTGACCCAAAATGTCCCTCAAGCTGCCACGGAACTGGGATTTCCACCTGAAAATGGATGCTGCCAAAATAGGTACTGTGAGAGCTTCTTTGTGGCCATCGGGGTTGGGGTTGGGGTGGGTGGGCAGGGCAGGGGCTGTGGGGTGTGGGGTGTGGGGTGTCCTTGGCCAAACCCAGCTGTGATTTCAGCCCCTTGGAGGGGCACCTGGCCCTCAGCTGCTGCTCTGGGGGCAGAGCTGCGTTTGCAGATGATTTGCAAGAAGTGATTTGCAAAGTTGGCCCCGAGGGACGTTGTGGGAGCAGGGCTGGGGCTCCTTGGGGTGGGGGACAGGGGGACACAGCAGTGTGGGGCTGCTGCCCCCCCAAAATCCAGGTCTGGGGGGATTTAAAGCCCAGGGGGGAGGAGGAGAAGCAGGACAGGCTGAGGGACAGCTTGGGCTGGAGGAAAAAATCTGGCCCTTGCTCAGGTCTCTTCGCCCACTCCACGTCAGTGGTTTCCTCTCATGGGTGGTGAGGAGAATGGCCATGGCCATGGGGTGGCTTCTCCCCGTGACTTCCTGAGCCACCTCCTGCCTCTGCCCGGGCTCTGCAGGACTCTCACCCACCACCTCCACATGGGAACCCTTGGGAACGCCTTTGGGAAGGAGTGTGGGGTCCCTCTGTGGGCTCTGAGGCCAAAATCCCACGGCTGGACCTGGTCTTGGGTCAGGGTCAAGCAGCCAGGGAGGGGCTTTGGGGGGAGGATGATGAGTTTGAGGAAGGGGTGCAGGAGCCCAGCCTGGGGCACACCCCGAGGCCAAGCCCATCCGTGGTGCTGGTGGTGCCAAAACGTGGCTCAGGCACAGGTTGGATTTCTCCCTGCACAGAGGTTTGATCCAGGTGGTCCCTGCCAGGCTCTCCCTCCTCCACACTGTGACAGATCCCAAGGTTGGCCTGCCTGGATTTTCCTACAAAGCCAATCTGGATTTCTGCCCCCTCTTCTGGGAGTGGCCAAACCCTTCCCTTCACTCCAAGCCCCAAATGAAGGGGCCCAGGGGTGACTGTGGCACACAGTGACAGGCAGGATGAGAGCCCAGGTTGCCCAGAAACTCCAGGAGGGCACAGAAACCCCCCCAGCAGCATCCTGGATGTTTCCCATTCCCAGGTTAATCCAAGTTTTTTGGGTTGGGTTAGGGTTGCAGTGGGTGAAGTCAATGAGCAGCTCAGAGGAAAAGCCCAGGGGACAGGAGGGTGGAGGTGGGACAGAGGCTTGAGCTTCTGTTGGCACCAGGAATTGCTTTATTTTTTAAATTTTCTTCCGGAAAATCTGCTTGTGATGAAATTCCTGGTGCTCTTTTGCAGCCTCCAGCTGCTGGGAGCTGTTGGATGAGGAGCTGTGTGTGACTCCAGGGGTGCTCTGACTTTCCTTGGGGAAATGTGAAGTCAGATTTGCAAATATTTGCAATAATTGCAGCTGGTTTGTCCCTGCTCTCGCTGCTCCTCCCTCCCTGGGGACACTTCCCCCTTCTGTGCCCAGCCCTGGCCGTGGCACTGGCAGCTTTTGGGAGCCCCTGGGACAGGGCACCAGCTCCTTCCTCACGCTGAGGACACCACAAAGCTCTTTATTCCAGTGAAACTGGGATTTCATTGTGGAACCTCCTGTGGTCCCTCTCCTGGGTTTTATTGCAGGTCCCCACCGTCCCTCCTGCAGGGCAGGGAGGGCTCTTGCCCAGGACAGGGTTTGGGCACCGAGGTGGCACCTTCTGTCATTTCTCCTGCAAGTCCCCTTTGCCAGGGCTCCTCTTTTTGGGGAGTGGGCAGCAGGACACGAGGCTGGAGGTCCCAGAGCTGGGGGAGACTGAGGATGTTTTGGAGGAAATGTTCTACCTTAGAGGTGGTTGCCACAGGAAACGCTTTGGGGGCACCACGTTGGCTCTTTGGTGCCCCTGGGAGTGCAGAGAAGGGCAGGGCTGGGTGTGCAGGGAGCTGCTCTGGAGTGGGGTGGCTGCAAGTGCTGGGCCAGGGAAAGGGCTTGGTGCCCACCCGGGGTGAAACTTTGAGCTGGGCATCTCACCTGAGCTGGGAATCACACCTGAGCTGGGAATCACACCTGAGCTGGGAGTCACACCTAAACTGGGAATCACACCTAAACTGGGAATCACACCTAAACTGGGCATTGCACCTAAACTGGGCATCGAATCTGAGCTGGACATTGAGCCTAGGCTGGGAATTGCACCCGAACTGGGAATCACATCTGAACTGGGCATCCCCCCTGAGCTGGGCATTGAGCCTAGGCTGGGAATTGTACCTGAACTGGGAATCACACCTGAACTGGGCATCTCCCCTGAGCTGGGCATTGAGCCTAGGCTGGGAATTGAGCCTAGGCTGGGAATTGCACCCGAACTGGGCATCCCCCCTGAGCTGGGCACTGAGCCTGAGCTGGGCATCCCCCCAGCCACAAGAGGCAGGCACACACTGAAGTGCTGCAGGAGGAGCCCCAGCCTTGGTGGTTCTGGTTTGGCGAGGGCAGAAAACCTTCCCCAGGGCAGAAAGGCCAAGTTTGTGCAAAGCTGGGCCCCAGGCAGGGCACTGCCCACTGCCCACACCTCTGCCCTGGGCTCGGGCTCTGGCACCTCGTGGGGAGGGCACAGAAACAGAAAAACTGCCCTTTTGGCCTTAAATGGGCCCAAAGTCCATGTGGAGCTGCCTCGTGCACTGGGAAAATACAGCCCAGTGTTCACCCAGGGGCACAGGATGGGCACATGTATGGGCACATGTATGGGCACATGTATGGGCACAGTATTGGCACAAGTGTGGGCACAGTAAGGGCACACATATGGGCATATGTATGGGCAGAGTGTGGGCACAGTATGAGCACATGTAAGGGCACAGGATGGGCACAAACACAGCTAAGCCGGGGCTGTACCCTGAGCCTGGAGGGGCCGATCCAAAGCGAAGGGGACCCCTCTGAGCCCACGGTTTGGCTGCACCAGGAAAAGCTGCAGAGAGAGAGAGAAATAAACTCACTTTGAGCAAGGAGGGACAATTTAAGCTCCAGGCTGAGATCAGGAGGGACCCCCGGGCAGCAGCACCCGCTGGGTGATTCCCTCCCAACCACAGAGCCCTGCTGCCCTTAGAGGGAGGTTTGTAGCTCCAATTAAGGGTAGAAAACCATTGCATTATTCATAAAACCCCCCAGATTTCTGCTTCCAAGTCTTGTGCTGCTGCAATACCAGCTGTTGGAATACCAGCACAGCTGGGCTGAGCTCTGTGGGGAAGGCTGGACACGGAGGTGGATGGAGCAGATCCCTGAATTCCCAGTGTGGATGTGAGTGAAGGACCCTGTGAGCTGCCCTGCACCAGCTCCCCTTTGGGTTCAGTCCCTGCAGGAGCCAGCAGGTTCCACACTCCCAGTGCTGCTCCAGCCCTGAGCATCATTCCCCAAAAATCCCTCGCCCCCCAGGAACTGGCAACATCCACAAGACATGAAAGAATCTGATTTACAGAGCACTTTGCTGGGAATAACCAATATTTAGGAGATCAGAGCAATGCAGGTGCTTTGGCAAAGGGCAAAGAAGCTGCCAGAGCTGGAGGAGCAATTTGGGAACCCCGTTTGGGTTTTTCCTCGGGGTAATCCCTGGTACCAGCATTCTTCCCTTTGGAAGGTCCCTGTTTCCAAGCCCATCCTCTGCAGGCAGCACTCCCTGAGTGTGCAGCATCTTCATGGTGCTCTGAAGGCTGATTTGGGGGATTCTAAACCCTTTGGGGGATTTTGGGGACAGTGATTTGCAGTGCTGTGTGACAGGTTTGCAGTGTGGGGTGAGCTCAGGGTGCCCTGCCCAGGACAGAGGGAAAACACAGGGGGATTTCTTGCTCTGGGGGGTTTTGGAAGGGGAAGTGGGGACACACTTGGGCTGCAGCACCCCCTGAAGCAGCTGCCCTGCCAGGTGCTCCCTGGGGGTGTCTGTGCCATGGGGGCACCTGGCACAGGGGGAGATGTCCCCACCCCCAACAGCACAAGGCAATGAGAGATGTTTTGAATTCTCTCCTGTTTCCAGACTGTCTTTGCCCTCAGCTCCAGGCCAGGGTTCCTGGGTTCTCACACCTTGTATCTCCCTGCTCACTGACCAGCCTGGGGAGGAATGGGGGTCTGGGGGCAGAGATTCCCCCCACCCCACAGTGCCACAGCCCTGGTGCCCAAATCCCCTCTGCCAGGAAGCCCTGCAGGCTCAGGGGCCCAAATCTGAGCCATCCTCATCCTCAGGGTTCCCCCAGGTGCCCCTTTTAGCAGAGGAGGTGCAACACCTCAGGAAGCCCCCTGGAGTCGTGGCATTATTTGTGCCCTGCAGCTGGAAATGCTGACCCTGCCCAGCTGGGTTGGCACTGGGGGCTGCAGTGCCCGGTCCAGAGACAAAAATCCCTTCTGGAAATGATCCCTCCCAAGGCATTTGCTGTCACAGAGCCTGTTAGAGGTGCCACAGGGCAATGCCACTGGTCCCTGGTGATGCCAACAGGAGACAGGGATGCTGCTGTGCCCACTGGGAAATCCACACCAGCACTTTTTTGCTCCTTGGAGACTTTCCAGTCCCGTAGTGTGGGAATCTGCCCTGTTGGGAACACCAGGGTCTCCCAGAGCACCTTCCAAGCAGTTTTTCCCAGCCAGGCCGGGCCTCTGACGTCGCTGCACAAAAAAACCCACCCAACCCCCCCAGAAAAAAAAAAGAGCTAATGATTTTCTTCTCACTTGCAAGACAATGACTCCCACGCAGGAAAAAGGAAGCACACACAGAGTGGCAGATACTGCAGCCACTTCCTCTGAGCCCTTGAGCCGCTTTGCAGAGCAGAGCAGAGGGCTGAGAGCTGCTCTCAGGGCTGGCACCTCATCCCCCCTGTGCCCACATCCCACGGTGCCCTGTGCCCACATCCCACCCCTCTGTGTCCCTGGCAGCCCGATCCAGGAGCGTGATGAGTGGGGACCCGCCGGGCTCCCTGGAGCGGCCCCTGAAGCTGGGCTGGCTCAAGAAGCAGCGCTCCATCGTCAAGAACTGGCAGCACAGGTACTTCGTGCTCAAGGGCCAGCAGCTCTTCTACTACAAGGATGAGGATGATGCCAAGCCACAGGTAGGACGAGATGGAACTTTTTGTCAGGTTTCTAAGGGGGGGATCATAGAATCATGGAATCACAGAATCAGCCAGGTTGGAAGAGACCCCTGAGATCCTCAGGTCCAACCCTTGGTCCCACACCCCTGGGATTACCAGCCCATGGCACTGATGCCACATCCAGTCTCATCTTAAACCCCTCCAGGGATGGAGAACCCACCACCTCCCTGGGCAGCCCTTTCCAATGTCTGGTCACTCTCTCTGTAAAGAATTTCTTCCTGATACCCAGCCCAGCCCTCCCCTGGCAGAGCTCAAGCCCCGTGCCCTCCTGTCCTGGGAGAAGAGCCCGACCCCACCTGGTGCCCCCTCCTGTCAGGGGGTTGTGGAGAGTGATGCCTTAGGGGTTTATGTATTTGTAGTTTTTTATCCAGCTGTATAAGTTTCTCACATCAGAGGCAGCAGCTCACAGTTTTTACCTTTGTGCCACATTCCTGGATTTCTGTCCCAAGGGTGAGAGAGCAGCCAGAATGTCATGTTTGGGACACACATACCAGGACTGGAATAAGAAGACATATTGTGGTCAAAATAAGATAGAAGACCCAGGATCCTTGGAGGTTCTGGGGGTGGCACCAGGGTGGTACCAGGGGTAAGGGGCTCTTGGATGTAACCACTAGTTAGGGTAATTAAGGAGTGTTATAAATTTGTAAGACCTCTGGGCATGTGCATTTATAAACTTTGTGACCCTGAAGAGCTTTCTAGTAAAGAACTGCTCTCTGCTTTACCCAGATTAATATTGCCTCAAAAGTTGTTTCCATGATTTTAGGCAGCAAGACCACTGGGCTGTGCTGGTTCTCAGCCTCCCCCAGGATGGGAAGTTTAGGCTGAGGTTGTTCAGCCTGGGGAAGAGGAGCTTTGGGGTGACCAAAGTGTGGCCTTGAAGTGCCTTAGGGGAGCCTGAAGGAAGGTGGAGAGAGACAGCTGTCCTGCCTGGAGTGACAAGACAAGAAGGAATGGCTTTAAACTGACAGAGAGCAGATTTAGGTTGGATATTAGGAATAAAACCTTCCCTGGGAGGGTGGGCAGGCCCTGGCACAGGGTGCCCAGAGAAGCTGTGGCTGCCAAATCCCTGGAAGTGTCCCAGCCAGGTTAGATGGGGCTTGGAGCAACCTGGGCTGGTGGGAGGTGTCCCTGTCCATGGCAGGGAGTGGCACTGGGTGGGCTTCAAGGTCCCTTCCCCCCAGAGCATCCCATGATTCTGTGATTCCATGAAATGGTTTGGGATGGGTTTGGAGTTGGGCATTAAAGGAGTTTTCTGCCTCTGGGCAGTGACAGAGGTGAAAGATCCTCATCAGGAACTTCATCTGTGCACTGAAATTCTTCAGGTGCCTTCGAGCCCTGCCAGGGACTGGATCCCCCCGTGCCCAGAACTGGGGACTTGGAGAAACCAAACCTCTCCCCAGCTCCAAAGGTGCTGTTGTTTCCCAGGACGAGGGAACAGGGCTGAGGAGGGCTCAGCTCCCCCCTGTTCTCCTGGCAGCAGGTGCAGCACTGGGTGCCCAAGGGGTGGGAGTTCTGGGAGAGATTCCAGCCCTGCTCCTGGTGGGAAAGGCACCTGGCAGGATGTTTTTAGGGAAAAACAACAGGACTTTCAGCCTAGCCTGGGTGTGAGGATGGGCCCAAGCCAGAGGGCTGGGCAGAGAACAGCCAAGGACCTCCTGCCACGGGAGAGGCAGCTGGAAGGGAAGGAAGTTTCTCTCTCTCTGAGCTCTGGGTTTGTCTCCCAGCCCAGCACCACCCTCAGTGGTGCAGATGCTGCCCTGGCCCACCCTGCATGGCCAGAAAGCTCCACTGCCTTTTCCTCTGAGGGACAGGGCTGGGAACCTGCTGAGCACTCTGGTCTGAGCAGTTCTGATGCTTTTTGGGATCCTCGGGAGGGCACAACGAGCACCCAACCCTTTGCACGTCTCTGGATTGTGACCATCCACTTGGGCAGGACTGAAATGTCTGCACCAGTGCCCGAAGGCTGCAATCCCCTCTGGGAGCACCTTCTGGGAGCACCATCCCATCCCCACTCCCTCTGGGAGCACCATTCCATCCCCAAGTCCCTCTGGGAGCACCACCCCACCCTCCAGTACCACCACCCCACCCTCCAGTACCACCATCCCACCCTCCAGTACCACCATCCCACCCTCCAGCACCACCACCCCACCCTCCAGCACCACCATCCCCCCTTCCAGCACCACCATCCCACCCTCCAGCACCACCAACCCACCCTCCAGCACCACCATCCCACCCTCCAGCACCACCATCCCACCCCCAGTCCCTTTGGGAGCACCATCCCACCCTCCACCAAAGGTTCTGCTGGATCCACCAAAGATTCTTCTGGATACACAACAGAATCCACCACGGATTCTGATGGATCCACCACAGATTGTGATGGACACAGTGGTGGTTCAGGCTTTCAGAGGCTGAAATCACTGAGAAGCTCCATTTCTGAGGCACAGCCTCATTTCCCACCCTGAGAGGCCCCTGGGGCTGTTTCAGCCCAGCCCCTCCACCAAAGTCCAACAGAAATGGCTATTTTCCACTTTATTTTACAGTTTCCCACCCCTTTTCTTCTTTTCCTCTACTCCTCCCCTGCCAGCTTTGGGTTGATCTTTGGGTTTAAGTGATGCTGTGGTAAAGAAAAAGCAGAAACAGGATCCTCCAGGGTTGTGCCAGGTCCCTTCTCCTTGGTTCTCTCTTCTGCCACTCCCAACAGGGGCTAAAAACCCCAGGGGAAGGGAGAAAAGGGAAAAACAAAAAGGAAAGAGCAAAAGAAGCAGTCTTGTCATTCTGAGAATCACTTTGTTGGGAAAAATGGCATCTGAGAAGTGCCTTCTATGGTTTGAAAAGTCATTGTAATATATCTATACCTATCTATCTATCTATCTATCTATCTATCTATCTATCTATCTATCTATCTCTTATCTATCTATTTATCTATCTATCTCTTATCTATCTATCTCTTATCTATCTATCTATCTATCTATCTATCTATCTATCTATCTATCTATCTATCATCTATCTACCTATCTATAAAAATATATAAAATATAGCTGCTCACTGTGTTTGAAAGCAGGAATTCCACCCTCTGGTGCTGCTGTGGCTCTCAGAGGTGGGACCCAGGTATTTTCAGCTCTCCTCTGCTCTGTCCTAGGGCTGCCTGTCCCTCCAAGGGAGCACCATCAAGGAGGTGGCCACCAACCCCGAGGAAGGAGGGAAATTCATCTTTGAAATCATCCCAGGTGAGGGTGCCTGGGCTGGGCTGGCCACCCAAAACCACTGGGGCAAGTCTTTCTCCCAGTCCTTTGGCTTTCCATGGTCCCCACGGTGCTGTTTCATGGGACAAGAAATGTCTTCTTTCAACATCCCCCCCCAGGGCTGCAGCAGAGCCCTGTGTTGGTGCCCATGGCGAGAGGAAGCCTTGCCAAGCTGCAAAGTGCAGCAGTTTCTGTTCCCTCCCTCGAGGGAAATATCTGAGCTCTGCTTCCTTTGCAGCCGAGGAGACACTGGGGGTGAAATCTGGAGCCAAAAAGGACATTTAGCAAAGGCAAGAGCCCTCCCCAAAATGGTGCCTGTGTGTTGTTTTTGGCAGGGGTGTGTGGGGAGCAGCCCCGGGCAGGGCAGGACCCCTGTGTGCTCATGGCCAGTTCCCAGGGCGAGATGGACGAGTGGATCAAATCCATCCGGCGCGTGCTGGGCTCGGCAGCAGGAGGTAAAGGGGCAGCTGGGGGGTCTGGGGGGTCATCTCCTCCTGCCTCGGGGGCTGCAGCAATCCTGGGGCAGCAGAAATCCTTGGCTCTGGAAGATGGAGCTCCACGTGTCCCTTGGAAGGCCCTGCAGACCCTGGTGCTGAGGGAAGGGCAGCCAAGCTGGAATGAACCTCTCTGCTCTGGCTTCATCTTCTTTTGCCAACTTCTCTCATTGGCTTCTTCACCCTGAAAATGTTGTTTTGAAAGCAACTCCCACTCAGGGATAGAATGTTGGGAAATGTCACCTTTCACCAGGCAATTTCCTTGCTGTGCTTTGCTTTTCTTCCAGTTTTTCTTACCCACCCCAACCTTTCTGCCCCCATTTTCTGTCTTGGCCACACACTCACCCTCCTCACACTCAGGCATGATCCTTCCAGCCCCTGGATCCTCTTCCAGCCCCTACATCCTCACTTCCAGCCCCTGAATCCTCTCTTCCAGCCCCTACATCCTCTCTTCCAGCCCCTGGATCCTCTTCCAGCCCCTACATCCTTACTTCCAGCCCCTGGATCCTCTCTTCCAGCCCCTGAATCCTCTCTTCCAGCCCCTGAATCCTCTCTTCCAGCCCCTGGATCCTCTTCCAGCCCCTCAGTTATTCCATTATAAAACTGGGAATTATAAAACAGGGATGGATCAGAAAGGAGCACACTGTAAATGTGATCCCACAGGTGAAACCACAAAAGAAGCTGCCACTTCTCCTGTCAGGTTAAATTATCCACGTTTTTCCTCTAAGGATGAACTCCTATAAGAAAAATCCAGCAACAAGGCAGGGCTGGGAGGCTCTTCACTCCCTTCCCAGAGAGCACTGATGGATAGATGGTCATCCTGAGCCTCCCCTCCCTCTCTCCCTGCTTCGTCCTGACTATTTATACAGTTTTTGTAGGATCCATGACCTTCAGGAATGTGAAAATGCTCTCCCACAGTTCAGAGACAGCAGCCCCCTGCCAATGTGGGCTCTTCCACAGTTCCTGCCTGAGGCACAGGGAATCAGGGAATGGTTTGGGTGGGATGGGATGTTGAAGCTCACCCAGTGCCACCCCTGCCATGGGCAGGGACACCTCCCACCAGCCCAGGGTGCTCCAGCCTGGCCTGGGACACTCCCAGGGATCCAGGGGCAGCCACAGCTTCTCTGCCCAACCTGGGCCAGGGCCTGCCCACCC
>JAXCLP010000060.1:625596-673245 GCA_035584035.1 Lepidocolaptes lacrymiger | reverse complement strand
TGTCCCTCCATCCCTTGTCCCCAGTCCCTCTCCAGCTCTCCTGGAGCCCCTTTAGGCTCTGGAAGGGGCTCTCAGATCTCCGTGGAGCCTTCCCTTCTCCAGGTGAACCCCCCAGCTCTCCCAGCCTGTCCACAGGGCTGGTTTTCCTCTTCCTCCTGGGATTTTGTGCCTCCAGACTGAGCCAGGCTGTGCCCTGGGGAGGCAGCACCACCCAACTGAACTGGGAATTGTGAGCCAGAGATTTTCAGGGCATTCCCCAACTGGTTTTAATATTATTAATAACAACTCCACATCCAATCCCTGCCTAAACTTAAGAGGCTGTTGGTTTCTTCCAGCTGGATAAAGTGATTTTATATGTTAAAAATTGCGAATTTATACCAGAACAGGGGGCCCTGAGCACAGCAGAGAGGGCAGGTACTGTGGAGCTGCATTTTATGTGAACACACCCCCCACAAAACTCCCACTTTAGGTTTTTGGCTGCAGTGTGAGCTGAGGCAACACGAGGTTTTAGAGCAGCCCAGGCACAGGGGAGGTTTTGGCAGCCCCTGACCCAGCTCACTGTGAACTTGTTGCTCACCAAAACCCAGAGAGGCTGCAGAGTGTGAACAAAGAGCCAAAGCATCTCCAAAATCTCTCTGGGGTTGGGCAGGGCTGGTTGTCACCCTCCAGCACAGGGTGGTGTCCCCAAAGGAACCAACCCCCAGCCTGCAGCCAGATCAGCAGTTCAGGATCAGCCATCAAAGCAGAGAGGCAGAGAAAGAGATATTTGCTTTTCCTCTGCACAGTGACAGGTTTGTACATTTGTTATTTCAAAGTGTGAGTGATAAATGAAACCCCCCCATGAGCAGGAAGGTTGGGATGAGGTGTCTGCCTCATTCTGCTGGTCTGGAGGATGCTCAGGAATTATTTCAGCCTCCAGAGCACAAAGTGAACACATCAAGGCACTGCTGGGGCACAAAGGACCAGAGGACCCTTTGCCATTAATATCCCAGAGCCACTTGGAGCTGGGATTTGTCTGGTCTTGCCATGGCCCAGGCTCTGAGGAGGAAGAGTTGGGATGAAGGGCTCCCCACCCTCCTGTGCTGGGAGGAAACAGCCAATTCTTCCAAAGGGAAGGTACCACCCTCTCTGGAACTCTGCTGTCCTTTGCACAGGGGAATTTCCCGAGGGAAAAAGAGCAACTAGATCAGTAGGAATTCCAGCTCCAAATCCCTGCAAGGATCTTCTCTTCTTTCTTGGTCTCCTGTGCTTTCCAGACCTTGTCTTCTCCCCCTGTTCCCTGCTCCTGTATCCCTCTGCACCAGGACTCTGCTGCCAGGCAGGATAAAACCCAAGCTCACCTGGTTGAACTTTTGGGTTCCTTGGATGAGCCTTGGGCTGAGATTTGAGTCCCTCTGATGAGCCTTGGGCTGAGCTTTTAGGCCCCTCTGATGAGCCTTGAACTGAATTTTTGGGCCCCCCAATGAGCCTTGGGATCAGTTTTTTTGCTCTTCTGATGAGCCTTGGGCTGAGTTTTGGGGTTCCTCCCATGAGCCTTGGGCTGAGCTTTTGTACTCCCCTGATGAGCCTTGGGCTGAGCTTTGGGCCCCCCAATGAGCCTTGGACTGAATTTTTGGGCCCCTCTGATGAGCCTTGGGCTGAGTTTTGGGGTTCCTCCCATGAGCCTTGGGCTGAGCTTTTGGACTCCCCTGATGAACCTTGGGCTGAGTTTTGGGGTTCCTCCCATGAACCTTGGGCTGAACCTTTTTACTCCTCTGATGAGCCTTGGGCTGAGCTTTGGGTCCCTCTGATGAGCCTTGGGATCAGTTGTTTTGCTCTTCTGATGAGTCTTGGGCTGAGGTTTTGGGCTCCGATGAGCCCTGGGCTGGGCTCTGTGCCCCTCTGACATGGTGTCCCCTCCCCAGCGGTGTTTGGGCAGCACCTGGCAGACACCGTGGCCTACGAGCAGAAGTTTGGGCAGCCCCAGGTGCCCATCCTGGTGCAGAAATGTGCCGAGTTCATCCTGGAGCACGGGCTGAGCGAGGAGGGGATCTTCCGCCTGCCCGGCCAGGACAACCTGGTGAGGCAGCTCCGGGACGCCTTCGATGCCGGGGAGAGACCATCCTTCGACAGGTACTGCTGCATCCCCCCCTCCCATTCCCAAATCCCAGGGAAAACAGCCACTTTGACCCCCCTGCAGTGCCCTGCTGGAGATCCAGACCCTCCAGGTGAGGGGAGAGGATTCAGCAGAAACCACAAATGGAGGGAAAGGCAGAAATGGGGGGTGCTGAGATGGGAGTCATGGAAAGGGAGGGAAGTGTTTATGGAATTACAGAATCCTGGAATATGCTGAGCTGGAAGGGACCCAGGAGGATCAGCGAGTCCAAGCCTTAGCCCTGCACAGGGTTTGCAGGAGCAGCCAGGGAAGGAGCAAAGGGAACAGCCTGCTGGGAGGAGACCCCAAACAGCCCAGGGAACCCCCTGATGCACAGCAGGAGTTATTCCTTGTCCTTCCAGCCCACAGCCATGGGATTTTCCTGCTGTGCTTTTCCCTACACCACCACACAGAGATGTGAGAGATTTTTGCTGCTGCCAGGCAGGTCAGACCCCCCTGACCCTCTTCCTCTGCAGGGCCAAGAGGAAATGGAGAACTCACTAAATGGGGAGAGCTGTCTGTCCCTGCTCCTGGGTCTTGGAAGGGCTTTGGAGAGAGACATTTGCAACTTCTGCCTCTGCCATGGCCCGTGCAAAGTGAGAGGAGGAGGGCAAAGCCCTTGTGCTTCCCTCCCTGAAGTCCTGGTGCTTCCCTTCCTGAAGGGATGCTGAAGGGATGCAGCTGCCCCTCAGGTGCCTCACTGTCTCCAAGGGGATTGCCCACCTGAACCCCCGTGGTTTTGGCCTCAATTCCATAAGGAATTCCATTGCTCAGTTCCCACCCTGCCCTGTTCCCCTGGGCTGCTCTGGGGCTTCCCCTGCTCCAGTGTAATCCATCATCCCAGATCTGGGATACAGGAAAAGCAGTTCCTGCCTTTGCACAGCACCTAAAATGAGGCTTTGGGGCTCAATTCCTGCCCTGTCTCTGCCCACCAGAGCCAAGCCAAGGCATGCCCAGCTGGGCAGAATTTGGGAACTGCTCCATTTGGCTCCCTGAGCTCCGAGAGCCACTGCAAAACTTGGGATGTTCATGGGAGAGAGTCCCAAACCCAGGAGCTTCCCTGGATTTCTGTGCCAAACATCCTGTCTAAGCAGTCTGAAAGGGCCTCTTCTGTCTATTCCCAGGCTGTCCCTACCACAAACTTTTCCTGGTTTTCCCCAACTTTTTGAGGAAAAGCCCCAGCACTTTTGCCCCAGTCCCCCTACACGGGGCAGCTCCAGGAGGGAGAACATCCCACCAGTGGTTGGCAGCTGGATGTTCCCCACTCCCTGGGCACTGAGCCTGTTCCTGCTGGGACCTGAGGGGGACAAGGGGAAAATGAAGCCTTTTCTTTCAATTTTTGCACAACTTTCACAGCAGGCCATGGCCAGGGAGCTCGGCCCTTTCCCAGTGCCCTGTGATGTCCCCCTTGTGCCACAGGGCTTGGGGTGGCATCGCTGTGGTGGTGCCAGGGGGATGGAACCCCCTGGCACCCCAACCCAAACATCTTCTCAGTGAGTGGGAAAGCAAATACCAGGGTGTTCAGTGACCTGAGTGCTGCAAGGAGCTGGCTCCACCCTCAGTGCCACCCTGTTTGGGTTTTCATGGGCACAACCCCATCCCAAGGGGTGAGTGGGCAGTGTCAGAAAACTGGGGTTGCAGCCCAGGCACTCAGGGTGTATAATGGAGGGGATTGGTAGGCCCTACAAAAATACAGCCCTGGAAAATATCCCTCCTAAAAAAAATCTTTGTGGCTATGTGCATTTGTTAAAAAGAATAGTGGGGTTTTTTTAATCCCTTGAATGCAGCAACAAGAGCCAGTGTAGAACTCCAGATGTGCAGCTCCCCAAAATAGTGTGGCTTCAGAGTTGTCCAGTGGGTGAAGAAAAGTGATTTTAGGGGGCAGATTGAGATTTTTTTAATGTAAAGGGAGGAGATTGAGATACCTGGCCAGGAGAGAAGTGTCCTGTCTGTCCTGGCAGGGGCAGCTGCTGCTGCTGGTTTTGGCTTCTGCTTTGCCCAAAGTTGTGATGGAGCAGCCCAGGAAAGGGACTGTCCAAGGACAGCTGGATGGGGACAGTGACAGAGACAGCGACTGTGCCTGCTCAGAACTCACCTTTGGGGGAGACAGGAGCCCTTTTCCTGAATTTGGTGATGTTCCAGCTCAGCCCAGCCCCACACCTGCTCCATACCCTGGGACCTGAGAGCAGAAATCTCCACCAAGCCTTTATCCTGTGCCACCTGGGGCCACTCCGTGCCTTGGGGTGCCCTGTGGGTGCCCCCAGCTCGCTCTGCCCTCCCCATTCCCTCCTCCCTGTGCCCACAGCTGCCCCAGGGCAGGGTTTGGGACCTGCTGGGACCTGCTGGGGCTGAGTTTCTCCCTTTGCACCTTGCAGGGACACGGATGTTCACACGGTGGCCTCTCTCTTCAAACTGTACCTGCGGGAGCTGCCGGAGCCCGTCGTGCCCTGGGCACAGTACGAGGATTTCCTGCTCTGTGGGCAGGTCCTGGATGCTGAGGAGACAAAGGTAGAGGTGCTTTTGTGTTCCTCCTTCTGGCCTTAAACCCAGCTGGGTTTTGGTGCCAGGGCTCTGGGAGCTGGAGGTGTCAGGGGGGTGTTAAGCTGGGCTTTGTCATCTGTGGGATTGTTGGGCTTTGGAATCTGGGGGAGGAAAAAGACTCAGCAAAAAGTGAAAATATTAAAAAGAAAAATTTGCCCCAAATCAGTGGGGTTTCTCAGCTTGACAACATGGGTTTATGGATTCCAAAGCTTAAATTTTTCTTGTTGTGGAGCCTTTGTAGAGAACAGCAGGTGTGGAAACCAGGAGAGAAGGAAACCCAAATTCCTGCAGCCTTCCCACAGCTGAGTGTGGAACTGGTGGGGGGCTCAGGGGGACACTGAGGAAGGAGGTGGGGATTTGGGAGGGGGAGAAGTGAGGAACAGGTGGGAACTGTCTTTCCCTAGCTGTATATTTTGGTGGAAAAGAGGCCCTTCCATTGCACAAAACCCCACCACGTGGCTGCTGCTCCCAAACATTAAATCATGGAATCACAGAATGGTTTGGGATGGAAGGGCTTTAAAGACCACCCAGTTCCAAGCCCTGCCCTGGGAAGGGACACCTTCCACTACCCCAGGTTACTCAGAGCTCTGTCCATCCTGGCCTTGGACACTTCCAGGGGTGGGGAAACACACCAAGTGATAATGGAAACACAGAACAACAACACAGCCCTCCTCAGCTCTGAGCTCTGGGAACTGGGCAAGCATTTCTTGGGGGTTCTCTCCCTTCAGCATCTTTGGGATTAAAAATGTCCCAGATGTTTTATACACAAGGAACTCGAGGAGATGAGGCAGGTGGTGAGGAGATCAGCTCTTTCTGAACAGCCCATGGCACCCAAGCTGGGCTGGAGGGGACTCTGCTCCTTCCTTTGCTGCCCTTGCTGAGCACCCCTACAAAGCTTCTCCGTGCCCTTTCTTGGTCTGATGGGGAAATGGAACTTCCAGGGTGAGCAAATGCCAAGAGATTTGTAATGTCATGGAATCCTTAAGGCTGGGAAAGACCTCTCAGGTCTTCCAGTCCATCACCACAGTGTTCACCACTAAAGCTCATCCTCAAGTGCCACAGCCACAGGTCTTTTGAACACTCCCAGGGATGGGAACTCCACCCCTGCCAGAAGTTGTGGAATCACTAAGAGATGAGGCTGTACAGGCATGGATGGGGTGACCAAGAGCTGCTCTTGAGTGCATTTATATCTGTGAATGTTTCTAGAGCTGTTTCTTAATTCACCTTTAGGGCCACCAGGAGCTCCTGAAGCAGCTGTCCCTCCTCCCCAGAGACAACTACAACCTCCTCAGCTACATCTGCAGGTCAGTGCTCAGCCCAAGGCATGGACAGCTCAGATGTGGCCTCGGTGAGCAGAATTGTCCTCCCAAAGCCAAGGCTGACTCCTCCAGGCAGACCCTTCTAAAGCCATGTTTTGGTTCCCCTCAGATCCTGACTTTTGTAGAGGGAGAATTTCAGCCACAGGGATAAATCTGGCAGTGTCTGAGCATAAATCACTGCCCTAAAAAAATGGGAATTCCAACTAGGTGCAGATTTCCTGGACAAAACCTTATGCACTGAAACTTCTGGGTTTCACCCAGCCTGGGTGGTTTCGTGCTGAGGTTTGAGGGGGGTTTCCCTTCCTTTTGGGTTTGTTTTCAAGGTGAGCAGCTCCCCCATGGTGGGTTTTACTCTGATACCAGCAAGACCCAGCTCCAGTTTGCTGTTCTCAGGTGAAATGTTTCTGTCCCTGTGACTGAGAGCTGGGTGGATGAACCAGGATTTTACCCCAGGGGGTGTGAAAGGCTCTTTGCATCCTCCCTCCTCTGATGGGAATTTTTATCCCTGCATTCTGTCAGGTTCCTGCACGAGATTCAGCTGAACTCCAGTGTCAACAAGATGGGTGTGGATAACCTGGCAACAGTGATTGGAGTGAACCTCATCAGACCCAGGATAGAGGATCCTGCAACTATTATGAGAGGTAAAGGGGACTCCTGGAATAAGTGGCATAGGAATACTCAGGTGCCTCCACAACCTTGAAATTGCAGTTTTTTAATGGATGGATATAAGCCAGAAATATGCCTGGGCACAGGAAAAGCAACAGATCAAACCCATGGGTTACTTTGGTTGTAAAGGTGTTTATGGTGACAAAACCCTCTTTGGAGTTACACAGTTTGTTCCCTCCATGGAATTCAGGAAATGAATGGAATCCCTCAAACAATTCAGGACTTTGGGAGGTCACTTGTGTTGCCCAGAGCAGGGAGGTACCAAATTCCTCTGAGAGAAACAAAGGAAACTCAGAGAAATTGGTGTTCAGCTGAGTCAAACTGTAACCCTGTGGGCAGGGCCAGATGTGACAGAACTGATAACAGAAATGTTTTAAGGTCAGAGGCTGCTCTGCTTTACAGGCATCACATGCAAAGGGTCCAGATGTTCATCCCCCTCACCCCTGGGCTTGGCTCTGGAGCCAAGGCAGCACAGTTTGTGTCCTGGGGCAGCTGAGCAGACTCACAGCTTGGTTGCTCCATATCCTGCTCCTTTTGTTAATATATACATTAAAATATCCATAACTATGGATATGTATCAATATAATAGAAACACATATTTCTAAATACATAAATAAATATATTAATATAAAACAAAAGCCAATACAAAAATCCTTCCCTTCATTTGGCTTTATGATCCTACTCTTTGCCTTCACATTTTAGACACCAGAAGGACCACCAGAAAACCCCAGTGTGGCTGAAGGAACCCCCTTGTGCTGGGTTTGTCCCTGACAATCTCTAATCCCTCCAGGCACTCCCCAGGTGCAGAAGGTGATGACTGTGATGATCAGTGACCACACCAACCTCTTCCCCCCGGCCAAGGATGTGCCACTGTCCCCACCTGCCCCCCAAAATGAGAAGAAAGCCCCTGTCCCTCGCAGCTCTGTGGGCTGGGGGGCTGCAGAGGACCCTGCCCTGCCCAGGGCCACGATCCAGAGCCAAATGGTAAGGACAGATCCTCAGGGGAATAATCACACATTAATTAAATGTGGCATTAATTATTACGCCCTCTGACAGGTCAGTGAGCCACTAAAGCACTTGCTGTTACCAGGGGAGAGATTTGTATCTGCCAGCTCTGGAATATCTGCATCAGGAAAACCATGTAGATAAACCTTCCACTTTCCTGTGCAAAATCCACTGCTGTGGGAAAAATGAAAACTCCCAAAGCTGAAAGAGATGAAACCTTTTAAGCTGGGGCTGGTGAAGGGAAAACACGGGGGATTAAAGGCTTTC
Organism: Lepidocolaptes lacrymiger; assembly: GCA_035584035.1. Lineage (NCBI taxonomy): Eukaryota > Metazoa > Chordata > Aves > Passeriformes > Dendrocolaptidae > Lepidocolaptes > Lepidocolaptes lacrymiger. Next base: position 665,313 of record JAXCLP010000060.1, on the reverse strand, counting down.
CTCAGAAGGAATCTCTGCAGAAATCACTTTTTAATGGGAAGCACGGTGCAATCCGAGGTAAATTTTTGTGGCCAGCTGTGGCCACGTTGAAATGTGCCCTTGGGAGTGGCAGCAGCTCCAGCCCTTCTGCCCCCAGGGCTCTCCTGATGCCACTCTCTGCTTTCCAGAGGGATGACCCCAATGCCAGCGCTGCCCCCGGAGCGGCTGCGACCTCCGGTGTCCCCGGGGAGGAGAAGGAGCCCAAAGACACCCCCGGAACGTGGAAATCGCAGCCAAGGAAAAGGACTCAGACTTTACCCACGAGGAAATCTCTCGTGGCAGCAGAGAAAGGCGGCCAGGACAGAAGGGATGTCTTTGCCGGGGACTTCTGGAAAAGCTGCCCCGGGAGTGGCTCCCGCTCGGCGCTCCCCGACGGGCACAAGAGGACTTTGTCTCACGATCTCTTCAAGCTGCTGGACCTTCACCGGGCTTCGACGAGCGACAACACCCCCCCTTCTCCTGCGGAGAGCGGGGACGGCAGCGGCTCCAGCGCCAGCCCCTCCAGCAGCATCTCCGACAGGGAATTCCTGCCCTGCCCCAGCCCCGGCCCCAGCCCCGGCCCCAGCCCCGCTCCCCTCCTGGAGCCGAAGGAACCGGCCAGTCCCGCCGTCGAGGGGTCCAAACCCGAGCAGGAGAGCAGGGAGGTCCTGCAGGACACGATCCTCAAGCTGGAACAAGAAATGGAGACACAGAAAGGAGACTACGAGGAGCAAATTAAAAGGTAAGTCCCTGCAGGGAGCTGCTCTATGGGGGTGGCAGCAAATACTGCACAGATTTAGGGACCACTGATATTGTACAGTGTGTAATAGTAGTGATTAATGATAAAATGCAGTGTTTAGCAGGCTGCCTAAAAATCAACATGCAGCTCTGGACATGCTGTACTCTCATGACACAGTCGCTGATGGTACCACAACATTAATACTCTGTATTTCTGCTCCCATCACTGTGTGGCTCTGCAATGCTCCTGCCACAATTACTCTGCCATCATTCTTGTTATTACCACAGTCTTGCACCATTATACTCTCCAGAACTCAGCAGGAGCATTAGAGCACTGTTAGCTGTAACCATATCATTATTATATTATCATTATTATCACATGATCAATACATATATTGATTTATTGCATCATTCATGTGGCCATTGAGGGGATCAGGGCAGCACCTCTGGCTGGTTTTATTGCTCAATGACACAGAGGTTGATTCCTTCAAAGCCAAATGAAGGTTTCCCAGCACTTTTCTGATCCAATCCTTTCATGCTGTTTCCCTTTGCAGTCTCCAGAAGGAGAACTATGAAGTCTGGGCCAAAGTGGTGAGGCTGAACCAGGAGATCGAGAAGGAGAAGAAGAAGTCCCAGGAGCTGGAGCTGAAGTTGATGAACGTGGAGCGCTTGAGGGAGGACATGGAGAAGAAAAACAAGATGCTGGAGGAGGAGATAAAAAACTTAACTAAATCCGTGAGCAAAACTGAAGCCAAAACCAAGTAGGAGGAGACACCGAGCTTTGCACAGACACAAAATGAGGCTGCCCAAATCCACAGGAATTCCCAGCAGGTTCAGAGCCAGGGACTTGTGTTGTCCAGAGTCCTGCCACTGACCATGGGCCCATTAGGAGCGAGGAGTCCAGAGGTCAAAGGCTGGTTTATGCTCTGAAACAGGAACTTTCTAAAATATTATTTAGCTTTTTTTTGGTGTGTTTATTTCAACTCCTCTTTGAGCTGCTCATGCTACCTAGAGACGAAGCCAACACTTTCTGCTGCTCAGTCAGGATATCTTGCACTTGGGAGTTTGGGTGATGGACACGTTGTACCTGTACAGAAAGATCCCCCCTCCAGCCCCCTGGCTCCCTGCTGGGGATGCCCACCGTGCCAAACATCCATGATCCTGGATTTGGGCAGACAGAGGAGCCTCAAGGTCTGGGGTGGCACAGCCTGGTGGGCTGTGAATGGTTCAGCCCCTCAGCTGAGGTTTGGGTTGGTCCCACAGCTGGTTATTGCTCTTATAGAGCAGGACAAACCAAACAGCCCTGGGGACAATCAGGGATCTCCTGCTGTGCTGTGCCAGTCACCACCACGGAGAATCCAGCTGGAAAATCCCAATATCCCAGACACCTCTTCAGTTCAGGGGCTGTTCCCACATGCACAGAAACCCAGCAGAGCTCACAAAGCTTCAGAGGGCACTTCCACACATCCCTGCTCGGAGCTCCCTGGGCAGAGGGAGTCCATCAGCAACTTCCCCGGCACAGAAAATGGGGCTCCTGCATTTTCCCTGATGGACAGTTTTCAGGGAATGACAGACCTGGATTTCTTTACTGCCTCTGCTTTGGTTGCTCCTCATTTCTGCAGCACAGGACAGGATTTCCTCAGCCAGCTGTGGGACCCTGGGTTTGCACCCCAATGATGATGTCGGGGCTCTCCCCAGCACCTTCTGCCATCAGCAGAAAGAGAAACTGGACCCAAAGATCCCACTGTGACTATTTATGACCTGCTTGTCCCCACCCCTGCCAGCCAGTGGTGGTTCCAGCAGTACCAACAGTACTTTTGGGGGAGGGAAGAAAAATAACAGAACTCTGCAAGGAAACCTTTCACTCCTCATTTATCTGAGAAGGGGGAACAGCGACACCCAGGCTCAGCCCAGCCTGGAGCCTTCCTGGGCATGGACAAGGAAAAGCCATGGAGATCTGCAGGACCAACCACGTGTCCCTGTGCCAAGCACAGGGAGGGGAATCCCAAAACACTGGACTTGCTGCTGAGGACTTGGCTTTGGTGAGGCAAAAGTTCAGCTCAAGAGAGGCTGCAGAGCTGTGTGATCGAGCCTGGGAGGAGAAGGACCTGCTGAGACAAAGGGACACAGTGAAACAAGGGGAGATGGGAGTGGAAAATGTGGGTGGAGAATAAAAATATTGGGTATAAAGCACTTGCTGCTCAGCCTTGCTGTGGGAGGGTCTTGTCTAGCCCTAAAACTGAGCCCAGACCTGGTGTCAGACTTAGACTCAGTTTGGTGAATTGAACCCACTTTTCCTCAGCTGTGAATAGAAAGTACCCAGTGAAGGAGAAGTTTGGGAATGTTGAGCCACATTTTAAAATCCAACCCATAAACAGCTCATTGGAACCTCCAGACCTGAGTCCAGGTGCTTTTCCTCTCTATGGGAACCCCAAAGACTTCACAGCCTCTCACTGTCCTGCCCACAAACCTTCCCACTGAGGAATTAAACTGTCTGTGTGGGGCTCCTGCAAAATCCCAGTGACTTCCCAGGGAACCATGTCTGAATTCCTCTGCTCTCCCAGGGATCCAATCCCAGCATGGGGTTTCAGACTTGAGTGTGAGATTTCAAACCTCAGTCTTGGTGATGTGAAGCCTCAGTGAGGATCTCAGTAGCCCTGACGTTTCAGTGAGGATCTCAGTAGCCCTGAAGCCTCAGTGAGGACCTCAGTAGCTCCTCTGTGCTGGACCAGGTGCAGAAGCTCCACAGCTTTGCAGAGAGATGGGAATCACAGAGAAGAGCCCCAGGGAGGGCAGGGTGGCCTTCACCAAGCACAGCCACCTTCCAAGAGGAGCCACCCAACCCTCACCTTCCCCACCACCCTTCAGCATCCTGAGTTGCCTCCTAAAATCTCTTTCCAGCACCACTGGTGTCAGTGCAAGTCCAAGTCCTGCCATGGGACCCACGAGGTTTCCAAGGTGTCTCCCACCTTTTCAGAACAGCTTTCCTGTGATTCCAGATGAGCCCAACACAGCTGCTCCAGTGTTTAATTTGGTTTTTCCCTTTGCAAGAGGCTCATCACTGATCTGAGAGGGAGGTTCAGGAGTCACTGGGGAGAAACTTCCCCCCGGGGTGTAGGGATGACATGGTCCTGAACATCTGGGCTGGAAATGCCACATGCTCCTTTCTGCAGAGATCAAAAGTGTGAAGAGGAGAAGAATTCCTTCAGAGCACATCTAGTGACGTGCAAAGGCTTGGCTGAGGCTCAGCATCCTCCAGGATTAGGACAAGTGCATGTTATTCCAGTGTAAACTGTGCATTCCTGCACTTCCTCTGCGCAGGGGCCAAACAGCCCCGGGGCTGTTTCTTTGAAGATATTCCACCCATTAACATTTGGAGTGTTTATAGAGGTCATCTTTAAAAGATAGACTTTCCAATAGGGGTCAGGTGGAAATTCCTCAGGGCCTGGAGGGAGGAGCAGCCTCAGGGAGCATCTTGTTGGGTGCTGCAAGACAAGGAAGGGGTTCCTTTTTTTTCTAAAAAAATGAGCTTTTCCCTCAGAAACCCACGGATGTGCCCATGCCAGAGCTGAGGAACTGCATCCCTTCCATCCCTGAAGGAGGATCCTCCCTGCTCAGCCCAGAGCCACACCTGAATGCTGGCACTGCCCAAATCCTGCTCTGCATTTTAGGCACTTCCACCTCTTCTGTTGGAGACACCACAACACGAGACCCCCCAAAAGTGATGGATACACAACCTGCATCTCCTTCCTCCTTCTTTTCTGGTGTGTTTTTTTTTTTTGCCAAGCCATGAAGGTTTTTGGGGATGGAGTGGCAGAGAAAGTGTCTCCTGCCCCTGGAGCTGCTGCTCCTGCAAGGGGCATTATAAACACATAGAGTGTTATTTGGTGGCTTTTCAGCTCAGCAGGATTTGGGCTTCCAACCTGGATCCCCTGCAAAGTGTGAAGATAATGCCATCATATATAAAAAATAATACTGTCATATAAAGCACAACAGACTGTCCACAAGAGAGAATAAGATCCTTTTCAAAGCACTGTGGGCTTGGGAACTGCCAAAAGGGCAATTTTTTACCCCTTAACCCTCACAGGAGCATCACCAAGGGGATAAACCCATAAATCAGGCTGAGGATTTTCCTCTCCCTTTAAATGTGAGACAACTTTCCAAATTAGAGCCATTAACCCATGGATCTCAGTGCATCTGAGGCTGTTAGATCACCATTTTTGGGTGAGAATACAACACCTTTAGGGCTACAGTTTCAGTCCTCTCACTGTTCAGGATTTTTTGGGTTCTGCTCCTGTCAGGTATTTACTGCCTCCATTCATTTAGGAATTCACTCCATCCTATCTAAGGGTGAGACAAGAGAATAAAATTATCCTTCCCACGTTATTCTCCTCAGATCCTGAGCCAGTCACACTTACTCTGCCTCATCCCCTCGTATTTATCAAAGTTGCATTTTTGGCATGCTGGAACTTTCCTTTTTTAGCCCGGCCATTGCAGAGGGGCCGAGATGGACGTGCCGGGAGTGTCCGGCCAGTGCTGATGGGATTGTCCCAGTCCCGAGCTGGTCCAGCCCCAGGAGAAGGGAGAACATGCTGTTCTCCCCAGCCATTCCACAGGGACCGCTCCATCCCTTACGTGGCAGCTGAAAGATACTCCCAGACCGGGCTGATCCTAAGGAGAAAATACTGTGAAATTCAGAGAATAAGAAGGAGTTTGGCAAGGTGGGGAGGAAAAAAGGTCCGGAACTCTGGGAGCAATCCCACTGAGCTGCTTTCCCTGTGCTTTCCTGCCACCTTGCTGCAGCACAGGGATGCCACAGGGTCCGACTGCCCTGGGGGAAAAATAACCTGGGAAAAAGGAACCGGGGAACTTGTGGGCAGGAGGAAGCAGCCAGGGCAGAAGGGTTAAGAGTTGTCCAAAAGGGCACTTCTTTGGAGAAAATCTTTATCTGTTCTGGCACAAAACCCCCCTCCAAGTTTAGGAATTCGGAGTTGCTCAAGCTGAGAGATGCCCTGACCCTTACATGGTGAATGATGCCCAAGGGCTCTGGCTGGGACAGCCCCTCCCATGGGTCATCCCTTTAGCCCAAAGCCCACCACATGCACTGTCCTCTCCAAGAGCAGTTCGCCCTTCCACTGTTTTCCTTTCCTCTGGAGGTGATTCCCATAACCAGAAGTGCCCAATGATCTGTCAAAAATTGGGTTTCTTAAGAAACTAAATCCACACTTCAGCTGCCCACAGAGGGGTGAATTTGGGTGTGCTTTCCCTGAGCTCTGTGGTGCTGCCACTGCAGGACTGCAGGGTGTGCTCAGCCTTTAGAAACCCCAGAGAACTCACCACGCCGAACAACCCTTGGTGAGAGGGAAATATCCTGTCCACCCTGAGCCCACCACGTGAGGAAGCTTCATGAAAAGCCCTTTCCATGCCTGCCCCTGCCCCAAATGCCTCCCTGTGCCCAGAGGAGCCAGCTCAGGGCACGGGCACCCCTGGTGCCATCAGCAGCCTCTGGTGTGGCCGGTGAGAATTTGCTTTATCACGAGCAGAAACACGTTGTGATATTTCAGCCCTCCTGGCACCACGTGCTGCCAACAGGGACGGGGACAGGGCAGCAGGAATGTCACCAGCTGGCCCCAGCGAGCTGTTTCCAGGCGAGTGGCTTCCCAAAGCAGCAGAGGCCAGGCTTTGACCTCTGGGTAACGAAACCAGGATAAGGCTCAGCCTGGCACCTGCTGGCTGAGCATGTGAGAGGTGAATCTTTCCTTTCCCCTCAGCCTTGCCTTGTTTCCTTCCTCGTCTCCCCGATAAAGGCTGGCACAGGCTGTCATCCGGCTCAAGAGGCTCCCCTTGCCCTCCATGTGCTCTGGGTGAGATCCACACTCAATCCCCAGCTCCACTGGGGGTTTGGAGTCTTTTCAGTGACACCTTTCCCCCGTGTGTCCCCTCCTGGGGCTCAGAGGATGGATTTTTGGGCACTGCCAAGTGTTCCCTTCACACACATCCCTGTTTCTGATGCCACTGAAACTCTGGGGCTTGTTTGAAGTGCTGAGTTCTGTGGAAATGCCATTCCAAAAGGAGTCAGGAGGTCAGCCAAGCACCCCAAGGACAGTTGTTCCCAACACAGCAGCTACAGACAGCGCTGAGGAGGGAAAGGTCAAAATGTCCACTGGAAACTGGAGTGTTGTCACACCCTGGGAAGGGATGTTTCCACTGGGGGAGTGGAACGTGCTGCTCCCTCACTCTGTTCCTCCCAAGCAGTGTAAAGAAGGCTCTGTAAAGTCTGAAATGGAGATAAATCCCATTTACAGCTTCCAGAAGGCACTTTTAGAAGCTCCTCAGCTCCACCAGAGTGGATCTTTCCCCAGCTGGCAGCGGAAGGGCATTGGCTGGGGGTCAAGGGTAGCACAAGAAGGTACAGAAAGGCATCAGCAGATTAAATTGCTGTCATCCACTCTGAGCCGCTCGTGCTCACTCAGGCATCAGCCCTGCCTGATGATGGCAGCAGGATGACTTTAAAAATAAAAGTGCAGCAGGGTCTTTGTCCCCTTTGGCCTTTTGCTGTCAAGGAATCACATGCAGGAAGGTGCAAAGTGCCCTCAGGGAGCCTCATGGGGGCAGGTGGAGCTCTGTGTGTGTGCTCTGCCCCTGCAGTGGGCTCTGATGGGCAGGGTGCTTTTGCTTCACCTCCCCAAACTTTCTTAGCTCCAACACCACAGCAAGGAGCCCACGGCCCCTGGAGGTGGCCCAGCACTCACCATTCAAACCAGACCAAGTCTGCTGTCCCAGTGAAGGTCAGGCCATTGAGGTCACCCACATCTGCTTCCCAAAAACCAATACAGGAGTGATGAAGCCTTTGGAAATGCATGCAGAGCACAGGGACAAGACCAAGTCTTGGGAGTCCTGAACCCCCACCCATAAATAAAGAAATAAATTCAATCTATAAATATTTGTGAAGGTAAGTTGGTCTCCAGCCTTTCCAGGTGACTTTGGTTTATTAACTTTGGGCTGGAGGTTTGAGACCAGAAATGCTGACAACGCTGGTGAAGACACTTCCCTGAGCAGAATGATGCAGAAGGAGTGTGGTTATTGACAGGAGAACATCTAGGAGTGAGGAGAGGGGTGCAATGATCCATTCCCAGGGGTATCCTCGTGTCCCAGAGGATCCCCAGTCCCCAAAGGCTGCTGCATCCCTGTGCGTGCCGAGCACAGCCTGGGGCACATCTGGCTTTACCAACCTCTGTCTTCAAAGTGACTGCTCTCTCTTGCAGCCTGAGCAGGGGTTAATGCAGCTCTGGGGAGCTCCCTGGGGCTCTTGTCTAAACAGTTCCCCTGCCCTGGAGCTCATTAGTGCTGCAGGCAGTGCCCTGAGCAGTGGCAGCCCCTCAGGAAGGACATTTGCCCTGCCAAGCATGGGCTGCTCTGCTCCCCTGCCATGAACTCCTGCTCAGGGCACGGGGCTTATCTCCAACCCACTAATTAGGGTGCACAAGATTAGTGTTTTTTGGAGGAAATTGAATTAGAGGAAGCACAAGACATGCAATCAATATTATTGGGCCAAACTCACAGCTGGTGAAAGTTGTCGATGGGCAGATGGGTGGGAAAGGGCAAGAAATCATGTGAGGTGGGGAAATCCCGAGGGAAAGGGAGGGAGCTCAGCAAGGAGCTTGTTTTCCCTGCCAGAATAACTTCAGTTCTGGTACAAAGCCCTCAGGGGAAATTTTGGGCAGCAGGTTTTGTTTTGTGTCCATCTCAGCAGCAACCAACTGGTGCAAGTCAAACCCAAGTCACTGTGACTTCAGCCCAGGAGTCCCCACACGGTGTGGGCTCAGCCTCCTGGGGATCCCCACTGTCTTTTTAACCCAGGGGGAGTTAATTGTAATTCTGGGTGGGATTCCAGAGTGTGGATCTGCTGAGGAGCAATGAGTGGTGAGCCCAGCTCCTGGTGCTTTAGGACTGGTAAAAGGGCTCATTGTTCCCACAGCACAACGTTTGCTCTGCTGGCAGCTCGGGTGGGCCAGGCTGGATGGAGGCTTGTCTGGGTCAAGGTGTGGATCTGAAATCATGGAATTATGGGATGGTTTGGGTTGGGAGTGACCTTAAAGAGCATGGAGTTCCAAACCCACTATCCCAGGTCGCTCCAACCTGCCCTTGGACTCTCCCAGGGATGGGGCAGCCACAGCTTCTCTGGGAATCCCATCCCAGCCCCTCCTCACCCTCACAGAGAGGAATCCCTTCCCTGTATTTAACCCAAATTTGTTTTAACCTAAATTTCATCAATAACCTGAGATGTGGTGATGGCAAAACCAAGCAGAGCTGGGGCAGTTTTGCAGCTTTGCTTTCCCACTCTGCTGCTTGGCCAGCGGTGACAGCTCAGGAAACGGATTCCACCGAATCTCACAACAACTGATGTGAGCTGCTCTAATCTGGGGGCAGATAAGATGTTGCTACAGCAAAGCCAACATAAACCTGAGCTCGGGGAGCCTGGGCTGTTGTTTAGCCCCTGTTGCTAGTCAGCTACTGTACTTGATTTCAGAGACCACCCTGTATTTAAACCTTCTCACTTAACTCGACACATATATTTTCAACACCATCGGCAGCTCCCAGCCTGGACAGCCTCAGTCACACGGGGCTCAAGGGCATTGTTTGGGGAGCTCGAGAGCTGCAACGAGCATCCCCTCAGCCTGAAGTCGCTGCAGATACGGGTGACAGCAGCTCCTGCAAAATAGGCACGTAAATGTGGAATTAATGGTCCTGCAGCCACCCATCTGAAATCAAACACACCCCAGAAAATGTAATATTTGGAGGTAGGGACTCCCTCCCTTTTCAGGAAGCATTGCTCTCTGTCACGGAAAGCCATTCCTCTCATATAATTTCCTTTATTGCAGGCATGTTGATTGCTTTTATCCCTCGTATTTCCTTTGTTTACTTAAAAAAATGCAGCCCAAGGTCCTGCTAAGCCCTGGAAATGCTGAGCAGGAGCTGGATCGATTCATGATGGGCAGGTACCCCCAGCAGAAAACAAGTGAACTTCGTATTCCCAACAGGAGCCTTTTGCCCTGAGCTGGCTCTTTTGCAGGATATTTTGCAGTAGAGATGGTCACAAAGCTCTCCCCTATTTCCTGGCATTGTCTACGCTCAGAAATGCCTCAGTTTTCAGGAGGAACACAGCCATTCCCAGTGAGTTATCCCAGCAATGCTGTGTGGGGTGTTGGGGGTGGAAGCAGAGACTTTCTCAGCTCATCAAGAGCTCCAGTTCTGCCCTTACTCACTGGAGGGACTCCTTGGGAGGCAGGAGGGCAAACTGGGATTTACTGGTTGGCATCTGAAAGCAAATCCCCCCAGTTACTGCAGGAAAAGTCCAGGGGGAAAGAGGGAGAGCTGGACCCCCTCCCACTGTTCATCTTCTTGACAAGGGTATCAAAAGGTGGATGTTTCTCTCCACTTTTATCTGGGGAAAGGGGCAGCAATTGCAGCAGCTGCTCCTTCCTCTGCTCCCCATTTCCCTGGGAAGCTGCTCCTGTCCCAGGGACAGACACGGACGTGCCTCGAGCCCCGTTCCCAGGAATGACAAACACATGGTTTGTGCTGGGATGGGGAGGGACAGAGGGATGGAGGAGAGCAAGGAGGGCAGGCAGAGGGAAGGAGAGAGGGACAAGACCTTCAGCAGCCACATTTGTTCCCCAAATGTTCCCTGGGGTTGTGAGGTCACCCCAAAGCCCGACCCTGAAATGGGACTTGCAAATGTGACAATGACTCTGATAAACCTCCTGCCCTTGGAAATCACTGCCTTTGTGGTTTGGAGAGAGAGAGTTTGGGTTTCATTTTTGAATGGGTGTCTCTGTTTCAGTGGGCTTGTAGGGCAAAGCTTTGCTTTACCTTCTTACTAAGATGCTTTTAAAGAATCTTCCAAACCTTCCTAATATCTTCACAGACACCAGAGAGAAACCCTTCCCTCTGAGGGTGGGCAGTGCCTGGCACAGGTTGGGCAGAGAAGCTGGGGCTGCCCCATCCCTGGAAGTGTCCCAGGCCAGGCTGGACAAGGTTTGGAGCACCCTGGACTGGTGGGAGGTGTCTCTGCCCACGAGGTGGGACTGGACAGACTTTAAGGTCCCTCCCAACCCAAACCATTCTGTGATTCCAAACCCACTTCCCCAAGACTGTCCAGGGGTGCTGGGCCATCCCCTCAGCTCCACTTTGGGTGGCAGCTCTGCCAGCTCTGCCTGTGCCCAGACCTGTCCAGCGACAGCAGCTTCAGAACTGGCTGTCACAAACCTGGCCCTTTTGTCTGGAGGACATTCCAGGCAGACACATTTTTGGGGGGCTTTTATCTGTCCTCATTGGGATATTTAAACTCTCAAAATTCAAGTGCATCTGTGATGTCCCTTTCCCTGCAGGGAAGAGAAAGGGGGTGTCACTCCCTGTCCTTACCCAGTGCCAGTGCCAGACACACCTTGAGTCATTCCTGTGCCATTCCAAGTCTTACCCTCAAATCTGTCCCACTTCACACCCAGGGAAATCACACTTTTACCCCGAGTGGATCAACACAGGGGGGAAACCACATTATTTCTCCTTTTCTCTTCATAGCAGGAGTTTGGAGTAAGATGGGAATTGGATTTTGTGCCTTTGTGTGACAGAGGCACCTCCCTGTGCTCTGCACTCCTGACATTGCCTGGCTAGAAATGCACAGCCCTGGCCCAAATGCCTGCTCCCAGCACTAATATTCAACAATAATACACCCCCTATAATAAACCTCTCCTTCCAAGGGGTGCTGATAAGAATTTCCATTTTTAGTCGAGGGCAAATGAACCATTCAGCCTTTTATTTGTTGCTGCTGCAATTGAAGAAGGAGCAGAAGCTAATTTTTTAGCTTTTCCTGTAAATATTGCATTAATGAAGACAGATGGGTCAGCAATATAAACAAAAGCTCTATCTCAAGCTGGTTTTGTTCTGGTTTTGTTTCCCAATATAGTAAGCAAACCACCACCCCTCCAGTTCCCATCCTATTAACCGTGTTTGCACTCCAAATGTTGAACTGGGTTCTAAGGAAGTTTAAATTAACAATGGGCTGTAGTTTTTCAAACACTTGAAGCAGATGTTCAAGTGTCAGGAAATCTTCCTGTGTTTTTGGAGTTTTTTCCCCTCTAAAATGAGTCAGTTTTGCAGGGGTTTGGCTCAGAGTGTTTCACAGAAAATGCCAAACTGCACCTTTCCCATGGTGCTGTAAGTGACCCAGGCACCAAAACTGCCCAGGGCTGTCAAACCTGTCTGATCCTTTGGCATTTCTACACTGCTGGAGGTTCTGCTTTGCTTTGCTCTCAGAGCAGAATAAGAAGGGCAGTGCAGGAGCTGGAGCTTGGGAGGAGAAGTTGGGAATAAGTTCTGGCTGCTGCTTTGGGTGGTGGTTTCTTTGGGAGATGATTTTTCCTGAGTGACCTCAGTTTTGGGGAGGTTCATCCTCCTGTGTTCGGCTCCAGCTCACCTGGCAGGGCACAGCAACTTTGGAAAAGGATGTGTCCACAATAGCCCAAAATACCTTTTTTTCCCCTAAAGATTGGTATTTGGGCACCTCCAAATGGGAACAGCAGAGCCAGCCCAGGCACTGCCAGGGAGAGGGTTCCCAGAACAGTTCCCTCTCCCCAGGCTCAAAGACCATCCCAAACAAAGGGATCTGCCCAGAGCAAGGGGCTGGCAGGGCTGGGGCAGTGGGGGCAAGAAAACCACACTGGGCTGTGAAGCTGGAACCCCCAAAAAGCTGGGAATGTGTGTCCCTAATCAGCTAAAGAGAGCACTGCAGTGAGCCTGGATTCCCAGGATCACACCTGGAAGAGGGACAATGTAGGGGAGCTTTGGGGAGAAATCCATTGGAGGGATTTTATCCCACCTGCAGAGCTGAGATATGGATCATTTCAGGGAACATCAAACTTCCAAGTGCTTGGTGAAATCTGGCCCTGGTGCTGAGTGTTTGCTCAGGAGACACAGCTGTCAGGGTATCTTCAAAGGCCAAGAGGTGTGTGAGATGTCTTGAAGTTCTTGCTCTTCCAGAGGCATCGGGGGTGTTGATTTAAGAGCAGCAATCCAAGACCAAAGCTCTTCCCTCAGCTCCCTCCCTGATACGCTCCCCAGGCTCTTCCTCTCTTTGGATCATCTGTTTTTGTTCCTGTCCTGTTTAGGCTGAAAGCTCTGCCTGGAATTTTGTACAGCATCCAGGGAAAAGGGGCTCCACAGCTGCTCACACTTCCCTATCCACGTTCAGCTACAAAGAGGTGAAAGCAAAAATCCAGGTGATAGTGATGATTTTGGTGAGAGAGAGTTGCTTTAGTTGCATACAATAATTCAGAGATGGATGGATGGATGGATGGAAGGGAGGAATAAAGAAACAAAGGAAATGAAAACATGCAGTGAAATATTTTTTCAGGGGCTTGGAACATTTTTCCAGGGACTCCTGACATTACCAGCACTCCCAGCTCAGCCCTGGCTCTTGTCACACCCTCACCATGTCATTTGTGAGTGTCCTGTCTATTTGGACAAGGGGCATTTAAAGCCAAGCACTTCAGAGCTTGCAGGAATGACCTTAATTTACTGCTTGGGGAAAGTTCTTTATTAAATAACTGCTCCCATTTGTTTTTTTGGTGGTATTTTATCTCATCTCTGCCACCAGTTGCCTGAACATCCAACAAATGCCTTTGCTTATTCAAAGGTAAGGGGAAAGCAAAGTGCAGTTTTGCTCAAAAAGCAGGAGTGTAATTCTCACAGACACCCCAAAAATGAAACACCATCCTCAGCAACCCCAGGTCATGACCAGCACAGGTGCAGCTGAAGGACCCAAAGGATTCTCAGTTTCCCCCCAAAAAGCACAATGAGACACAGCTCGTGCTCTGCTTCTTTCACCAGAGACTCTGCTGAAATCCCATCCAGCAGTCCTTGTTTTGGTGTAAAGAAAAGTTACTGGTACCAAGAGACTGGGTGGCCCCTGATTCTAAAACCCTGTCACTGATATTTCTTGATGTTTTTACTGATCTTGTAGGAGTTCAGACATGCAGGGTCACTGAGCCATGGAACTGCTGCCCATGTTTCTTTGTGCTGGGACACACCATTCCCTCTGCTCTGTCACAGCCAGTCCCTGCCAGGCTCCTTCCCTCGGCCCCCCTGCGCTGCTGATTGAGAATTTATAGTGATTAGGGGCAATCCCACCGGGTTATATATTAATTTTAGGGCACAGATCCACCTACCCCCTGTCCAGAGACTGTCAGGAGAGGACAGTGGTGCCAAAAGCAAATCACTGCCACGGGACCGGTCGCAGAAAAGAGATGATAAAAGCAAATGTCGGATTATCTCCCTAATGCTGGATTATCACTCCTAACAAGGTGAATGGCTTGTCTTGGCAAATGGCTTCATAAGAATCGTGGATAGTTTTGAAAGGCTCTGTGTGGTCACACTTCAACCGTTGGCTGCTGCAGTTCATGTCAGCAGAGCAAATATCACACCTCCCACAAATTCCTTCAACGTGCCATTAACCACAGGCTCAGATTGCAGAGTGGCTCAGGGGAAAGGTCTGCGAGAGGTGTCAGTCACTCTCAGGGTGAGGAATAAAGCAATATAACTATCTGGAAACAGGCAGCATGAGTGGAGACTGCATAACTCTACAATAAACTACACAGCTGGGCACTTAAAGCCACGATACCCCTGCAAGAGGAGTCATCCATTGGACAAGACCATTGGACGTGCTCCACAACGCTCCTCAAATCCCTGCAGGGAGGGAACAGCTCTGCAAACAAGGGAGGAAACTGTGGCTTGTGGGATTTATCCATATCTAGGGGAGGAGATAAGTCAGCAGCCCCAACCTCTGTGTGACACAACTCAACAGAGAGATTCAAATAGGACCAGTACAAGGTTTTATCCAAGTGGGGTTACACACAAGCACAAAAATAAAACATTCTGTATTCTACATTATATTACAAAGGCAGACAGTCAATAAATAGGTCAATAAATTATGGGAAGCACAGAAGAGTATGTGTGAAAACAGGTGAAATTGGGTTTAGTTGGTGCATGATAAAGTCTTTTGTGTTCATTCCCATGAAGTGTTGGAGTGATTCTCTCAAAGACTCTTATCACTTCCAGGGAAGATAACTTTCCCTTAAAAGTGTAAAACAGATGCAGGGACAGTACAGTAGGCTCTGGTAGGGGCTAAAAGAGTCAACATCACTTACACTTTCCCAAGAATCTGACAAATTTGCAGCTTAGTATAAATAAAGTGACGGGTCTATTGTTTCTCCGCTCCGACACCTCCTTATCGCCGGGATTTGCTGCGGAGGAGTGGCGGAAACATGGCATGTGACTCCTTCCCTATGGCTTGGGCAGGGGGATTTATGGACTGGCAACCCCAGCTCTGGAAGGAAGGGAAGGTCCTCTCTGTCCTGCTGGATCGAAGGGGTTTGCTGTTCTGCCCTCTGCTTGGCCTGTTGAGTGGGGTTACGTGGCTCTGTCACCTGGATTTTACTGGACTGGGTGGGGGGACTGGTGTAGATTTCCAGGACAATTTTAGCTGGTACAATTTCAAGGATTCCGGAAGTTTTCTGCCCTTCTTTCTGCCACTCAAAGCTCTGGCCCTTGGAGAGACAACCCTTGGCCATCACAGCAAACCAGAGCTTACAGAGTGGTTTTGTACTGACCCTGCACAGAGGGAATTTCTTGCCATGGCACATCCGAGCACTGCCCGTGCCTGGCACTGCCCCTGGGCCCTTTGCTTTCCTAAGAGAGGGGAGAGAAGGAATGGTTCCAGTCAGCTCCAGGTGCCAAATCATCCGTGCCAGTTTCCTCAAACTGGAACAGGGAAAGAGTAAGGGAAGGATTAAGAAAAAAAGGAAAAAGTCTAACACCTTGTTGTGCCTTGGTGATTTAGGAGCTCGAGAATTATCAGGACTTCAGCTCTACAGAGATTAATTATAAAGAATTGAGCATGTAAAGAGCTTTATAAAGATTTTACAGAAAACTGAACAGCCTAGATGTGACTGACCACAGCTCGTTTATCTTTAACAGCTCAACATTGAGAAAGTACAAAAATATGCCTTTATTTCTGTGAATTTGAATGTGCCCCTTCAGCACAAAGAGGTCTCCCAAGCAATCCAATGGTCTGCTCCGTGCCCTGATGGGAGGAGGGACTCGGTCATAATTTGGACAGCAAAGAACAGCAAGAAGGAAGGAATGGACCAAAATATACAATCCCTGCGGTCGCACGACTTGCCCACTCCCCAGAACAGGAAGCACACAATTATCTGTACATGCCTCATTAAATAACCTCATTAAATAGCAAATCCCAAATGTACAAATTTACAGACTGAATCATTAAATACTCCCCCTGTGCCCTCCCCGTGTGTGCCTTCCCTCCTACTATCTGCAGCCACACTCCGAGACCACCATGCCCTCGTATTTGAACTTGTAGGTGACCACCCCTGCATCCAAGTAGAGGATAGAGATGGGGTCGAGTTTGGTGGGCACGCAGCAGGCCTTGGAGGCTTTCTGGGGGTTCTTCAGGTGAACCAAAGTCTTGACTATGGCGTGCTTCGTGGGCGTGACGTGCTCTGTCAAGGGGTAGGAGCACACTCCGTGGCACTCGTAGGCTTCGTATCCCGCCGGGGCGATGATCCAGGAATCCCAGCCAATCTCTTTGAAGTCGATGTAGAGAGGGGTCTTTTTGCAGTAGTTGCCCTTTGCGTTCCTGCGGATGCGGGCGGTGGAGTCGTAGATGATGTTGGAGCGCATCTGGAGCAGCGCCTCCTCGCCGGGCTGGTCGTGGAAGTGGCCGACCTCCAGCTGCTCCAGGTTGGCCAGCTGCTCGTGGTCTATCATCTCGTTCAGCTCTTCCTTCTCCTCCTTCTTGTCGTTGCTTTGGTCGTCGGAGTACACGACCAGCAGGGGCACGTGCTTGGCCTCTGAGTTGATGTCGATGTCGAGCTTGCCCTCCCCGTCCTGCTCGTGCCCCTGCCCGCTCTCGATGTGAACCTCCAGCCGGTGCGTGGTCAGCCCAGCCCTCCTCCAGCGCCGGATGGCCTCGGTGACCTCGAAGCTCTCCCACTCGCTGCTCGTGCCGTAGATCTGCCTGGACGCCAAGGCCACCGTCTTCCTCTCTTCTCCAGCCCCCACGTGGACGTTCTCCAGCACTTCAAAAATGGTGACCTTGCGGTCGAGCCCCTCGTAGAGCATCTGGTCCCGCTCCACCAGGGTGTAGAGCCTCAGCTCGGCCATGGTGATCTCCTCGTGGTGAGGGATGGAGACGTTGAAGAGGAGAGGGTATTTCCGAATGCCTGTGACACCAGTAGGGTGGGAATCCAAGTCTGCAAAGGACAAACATCAGACGTTTTAGGAGGGTCAATACACTCACAAACACACACTCCAAAGTTTATCCCACGTGTCTTTCACTGCTTGGTTCCAGCTGAGCAGCCCCAGGGGAGGGTTTTTTCATCACTTCCCAAAGCTGTGCTTGGGAAAAAGACCAACTTTATTTTACGTGCCAAAGGAGAGCGAGATCCCAGAGAGGTTACAGACCATAAACCTGGATTTGGAGATTCTCCTTCTATCCCCAGCCCTTCCAAGGACTTCCTTCCCAACTGGAAGGATTGCATATTAAAAATGTGTGGCCTAATATTGAAATACAAACCCCTCCTTGGATGTTGCACAGCAACTATTTAATAAATGAGGAAAAACCTTCCTTGGTGTAAGAGGAAGGGACGAAGGAGGTGGGGACATGGAACAGGGCATGTAAAAACTCCATATACAAGAATCTGTGCTCGGTGTTTCTGAGCTAACAAGTATTTCCTGCTGCTCAGAGATCCCTCAGGCACCACAAGGGCCAAGCTCTGAGGGAGGAAAAGTTGCTTTGGGGGATGGAAAATTGGGAAGAGCAGGTGGTGACCACGCAGAGTGAACCACCAGAGCATCAGACCCACCACAGACCCCATGGGCTTCAGGGGAGCAGTCAAACAGTGCACTCAGCAAGGCCCTTTGGCAGCTTTGGTTGATAAAACATGTCAGAAGTACAATCTGTGCCCATCCTGTCTGTGTTTGGTTAGACAGAGACCAGGGGCACCTCTGCCACGGGGCAGGGACCAACTCTGGGGGGATTTGCTGCCTCCTCAACCCCAGGAGACACATCAGGACACAGAGACTGTGACTGCAATTCAGGCAAAGGCAAACTGTTTGTCACTATTGGTCTCCTCATCTCTGACTTCTCCATTTTTCATAGATTTGTAGAAAACTGACTCTGATAAACTGCAGGTACTGGCCATGCTCTCCAGTGCAATTAGGCAAGCAGTTAATTGACTTTAGCACGGGACTTGTCCTGCTTAATTCCAGTTTTGAGGCTTTGAGGCACCTGCCTTCTTATTTTACTTTCCTTTCTTTTTCCATTTTGCATTTTCCTCTGCTCATTAATAAGAGAATGAGGGGTGGTTCTGGTTCCATTTCCCTCTCTGTCAGTCAGGGAGGGTGGTGCCAGCACCAGGGAAGGAGCAGACTGTGAGCTAAAGACAATTTAATCCAAGCTGAGCTATAATCTCCATACTGGAGGTAACCTTTGGGGTTTCATAGACGTTCATATGCTAAAACAAGGCTTACAAATAAAACCAGGGTGGAGAAATGCCAGAAGAGGAGCCAGAATTCACCAGGAGGCAAAGAAAGGCCACTCCACGTGTAAAAAGCTGGGTGAGTGGTATCAGGGCAGGAGAGATGGTCCTTTCTAAGCCAGGTTGTGACTCTGCTCTTCATCTAAAAAGTCTCTGGGGTGAAAGATCTCCTGCTGTTCTCAGTACAGCCCTGGGAGGTTCAGGAAGGGAGATTTGGAGTCCACAGGAAAACAATAATTTCCTTTAAGACTTTTATTCAAGTAATGAGAACTGATTGCAGTCCCATTTACAACATTGTGGTCCATGGTTTAAAACAAAGAGTTGATTCCAGCCATGAGACTGTTGTATTTCTACATTAAAGGATTTAATGAGCAATAATGAAACTACCATTACTGCCAATTTTCAGCAGGAAAGCAAACCACAAAAATGTCCTGGTTTGTCCCTCCCGTCGTTATCACCACAAATAATGAATTTCTTTATCAAAAGAGCTCTTTAGTATGAAATGGATGGTTCTGAGTTACACAGGCTTTCAGGACACATTAACTGCGTGGTCCTTTAGCTGTGTTAACTCAGATTCACCTTGTGCTGGTTTGGATTGGAAGAGGCAAGAGAAATACTGAAGTGGCACAAGTTTCAGCCAAGGTTGCCCCAACTGGTGCAGAACTCCTGCAGTGATGAAATGGGCACCGGGTGGCACAGACCTGCCAAGCCTTCCTGCAGCACTGGCCAAGGTCAGGTCGTGCCATTTCAGGGCTGTAAACCTGGATTTGGGGCTGGCAGATGGAATGAATTCAGGTTTATGCCACCAAACCACATGACATTTTATTCTTCAGTGTATTGCACTTGGCAATTTTTATCCCATTAACTTTTCCCAAATGGTGCCAACCCCATCCCGTGTGTGTCCCCGCTCCTGCAGGTGAGCAACTGGGCACCACTGGGTGCAACTGGTTTGCCCCCAACCCTCCAATGAATTTCTCCGTGCTGGAGAAGAGCCTTTAAACCACAAAGTGCCTCTTCAGACCAGAAACTCGCTGCTGGTTAAAGGTGCCCAGGCCAGGCAGGAGGAGGGAGCTTTGGGATTCTTTCCTGGCATTTCAGTGCTCTGCAGAACTCAAACACTTTCCTTGCAGCCTCTCCTACAGCTCATCATTTAGAAACTGCAGAACAAGCAAAAACCCCTTTGGCTTCATTAATTAAACTAATCGAGCATGAGAGAGGACCCATGGCAGTTTGAACAGCTGCGTGTGCCCCTGAGCAGTTAAACACAAATCAAGTGGAATAATGGGAATTTGGAATTGTTGTTTGTAAAACATCTTTAACACAAAGCCCGTGTTGGTGGCAAAAAGCAAATTAGTGAATGTTAGTACCGAAGCTTTATCTCATCCCCGTTGAATTGAGAAGCAATGATGAAGGATAAACGTACAGGGAAATGATCTGAGGGCACAATTAGGCTTCTCCAGGTTCTGCTTGCTGTTTTATTTTTGTTTTTATGGGGAAATACTTTGGTCCTCCAAAGCAAAACTGAAGGATTATCCAAAATTACGCTTCACATATGTGTTTGCTGGACTGTGCTCTGATGGCAAAGGAAGAAACCATTACAAACATGAGGACCAGGAGTGAGAGGACATTAACAGAAAGCTCAGTTTGGTTAAGCTCATAAAATGAAAATATTGCACCTTTGAACAACGTGTCAAAACACCCCTTGCCTTGATTTGAAATACCACTTAAGGTACCCATGTGACAAACCAACCAGCTAATTGCAAACCGTGCGTGTCATTTTGGGGATAAAGAAAATGATGCACGGAAATTACACTTGGTGCTGCCCAAACATTAAAGGCATATTTCCCCCCAAAATCTTACAGTCTCCAGAGCAAAGGACAAGGGATTGTCCCACAGGAAGCAGGATCTGGGCAGCCCTGGCACACCCCATTTCCAAGGCCATCCTCACCCGAAGGCCTTTTCCCCCAGCTCTGTGACTGGTCGAGACATCTCATGCTGACTCTAAAGGCGCTCCTTGAAATGCACACCTCTTACCTTCATTTTTGAAGCTCCTAATGATATTTGCAGAAGGCATCGATGTCCTGTCGGTGGCAAACCTGTTGTACAGCTCTAGCATGTACTCTGGGGGGTCCACCTTGGCCGACTCGTGCAAGGGAATGTCAGAGAGGTTCAACGTCTTCAAGAACTCGTTTTTCATATTCTGGAGCAGCGTGTTGAAATCGACCCCGTCCTGCTCGGAGAGAATCTCGTCGAAAAGAGGCACGTCTTCCTCCAAGGAAGAGTGCTCCAGGCTGAGGATGGGACTGCAGGCAGCCAGGGGAACCAGGAGGGAGAGGACAGCCCATAGCTGGGGCACAATGGGATCCATGGCCTCGCTCGACAGCGCTCAAGGGGCTCTGGCTGCGGGCAGGGCTGAGCGGAGGTTTTATCCGCCGGGCTGGTGTCACACAGACATGACAAGTTTGGAAGCTCTTGTCTTGAAACTTGTGATCCGTCCTGTCTGTCTCCCCCTTCCCCCTCCCCAGGACCAGGGCCCGGTAATTGGATCTGAGTCGTGCCTGCGATGGCCGCCTTGCCTCCCTTATCTGGGCAGCGGGAGCTGCTCACCAGATTCGGTGCTATCTCGCAATCCCCTCTCCCTTAATGAGCGTTTTGTAAACATTCTGCGCGGGACACTCCGAGATAGGACAAGTTTCTCCTCGGAGAGGAGCTGCCCTTTCTGTGCCGACTTCCTCTGCCGTGGGTGAGCGACTCTCCTTCGGATGAACACGTAAATTCGGCAGATCTCTCTCCAGCACATCCATTTCACACCAGCAGCTCCCTCAGGGTGACAACCCTGCCCTTCTCCAAACCATTTTGCCCTTCTCAAAGCTATTTTAGGGTCAAGTCTTTACGCTACACTCGCAAAGGAATTCCTTTGGGGAAAGTTCCCTTCCATGCTTGTCCAGCACAAACACGGGGAGGAGGAGAGCGCTCGGTTCTCCCACAGCACCAGTGACGAGGTCCTGGGTGCAGAACAGCTCAGGAGGAGCTCGGGATGGGCAAGGAGAAGGACATTCTGCAGGGATCAGGGAGCTGGACCTGGTGTTCCCACAGGGCCCCTTCCAACCTGAGATGTTCCCGGACTCTATGACTGGAGTATTCCCGAGTGATTCAGAAACCCTTCTCTTCCTGCTCAGTCACACGTACGTGACTTGTCAAGTGACAGAGATTCCCGGCCGGTCCCAGCACTGCCAAATGAAAAATTCATAAAAACACACAAAGTCCAACAGGCGGCTCCGACTTCCCCCCCACCCAATTCCAGAGCTCAGAGACGTGTTGTGGGCAACGTGGGCTTTGCAAAAATGTGCTAAAATTCAGTGGCTGCTCATTTAGGGTGCAAACACCAACAAACTGTGGGCATTGTGTGTGCAAACCCAGAAATCCTTCCCTTCCACCTGCCCGTCCGTCCCCAGCGCCCCGCGGGGTTCAGCACTCCAGATAAGGAGGAATTTCTGCTCCTGCTGCCGAATTTTCCCCTCCAGGCCCCAGGACCTTCACCCCAGGATGGAGCAGGGACCGGGGGCTCCGCACTCTGCCCATGGCTGAGCTCAGTTTGGGCTTGTGGCCCCAGCCCTTTGTTAGCCCACAGGGGTAATTACAGTCACAGGGCTCAGGTCAGGCCAGCGTTCAGTTAATACTCTATTTTTTAGGAAATATCAATTGAATATAATAAATCAGATGGCATATATAGTAGAATAAATCTATAATAAACATACACAATATATAAGCAATGTATTAGTATAAAAAATAAATATATAATAAAGCAAATAAATGAAATAAATATATAATAAATATCTATAATAAAAGAAAAAATAAAATAAATATATGATAAATATCTATAATAAAAGAAAAAATAAAATAAATATATCTGTGAAAATCACCTGCAGTGTTTTTGTCACAGGGTCAGACATTGCCACAGCATTGTAACCTCATTCAAAAACGTAGAAAATAAATATATAATTAATTAAAGAAATAAAATTAATGTCCTTGTGACAATCATGTGCAGTGTTGATGTTGTGGAGCCAGACATTGCCATGGCATTTCAATTTAATTTAAAAATATATAAAATAAATATACAATAAAATACATAATAAAATTAATAAATAAAATTAATATATTTGTTACAATCATGTGCAGTGTTGATGTTGTGGAGCCAAACATTGCCGTGGCATTTCACTTTAATTTAAAAATATATAAAATAAATATACAATAAAATACATAATGAAATTAATAAATAAAATTAATATATTTGTTACAATCATGTGCAGTGTTCATGTTGTGGAGCCAGACACTGCCATGGTATTTTAAACTAATTTAAAAATACATAAAACAAATATACAATAAAAATACAAAAAATAAATATATAGTAAACGTACATTATAAAATTAATAACTTAATATCTTTGTGACAACCATATGCACTGTTGATATCATGGAGTCAGACATTTCCATGGCATTTGAAACTAATTAAAAAATACATAAAAGAAATATACAATAAAAATGCGTAAAATAAATATATAATAAACATACATTATAAAATTAATAAATAAAATTAATATCTTTGTGACAATCATGTGTAGTGTTGATGTTGTGGAGCCAAACATTGCTGTGGCATTTTAACTTCATTTATAAATATATAAAATAAAGGCATAATGAAAATATATAATAAAATTAAGAAAAAAATTAATATCTTTGTGAAAATCATATGCAGTGTTGGTATGGTGGAGCCAGACATTGCCAGGGCATTTTACCTTAATTTAAAAACATATGAAATAAATATATGATTAAATAATTTAATGAAATAACTATCTTTGTGGCAATCATGTGCAGTGTTAATGCTATGGGACCAGATATTGCCACGGCATTTTTACCTTCATTTAAAAATAAATAAAACTGGGTAGAAACAGGTTCCTGCTTCCTCAGGCTGATGGATTTAACACACACACAGTTATTTTTTCCTGAATTAAATTTTTTAACAGAAGGGCTTTATTTCACCGAAATGAAGAGGTTTGTCCCTTTCCCCCCACGTGCAATTTACGTGCATAAAAAGTATCCTGGAAAGGAATTGCTTTCAAAAACTCTGTGCTAAGTGGGTTACCTGAGGCAGCTGGAGAGGGAACATTAATGAGCATCACTGTTTAATCAGTATTAAATCTGTGGCAGAAACAATGACCCAGTTTCATTAGCAATAAATGGGGCATCAGAATCCCATTTATTGGGGTTTCAACGTGTTGAGTTGAAAACAACCTACAAGGTCATTGAGCCCAACCCTTAATTAGCCCTGTACGGGACCATCCCCAGGGGTCACCAGGCAGGCTGGGCTACAGAAAGGTCTCCTTGTCCTCACCCCTGGGAAGTTCATGTTCTTCTCCCCACTTAATTTGTGGCTCTACATGAGAAAATGTGCTGGTGAAAGCCCAGGGCTCTTCACCAAACCCACCAGTGCTGGGGACCAGTTCATGCCTCTCCCTCCCTCTTGACCTGGTTCCTGGTGGAAATGGGCTGGAAATGCTCCATTCCTGTGCCAGGGTAAGAACTGGAGGGGAAAATCACCCCGGGGAGCAAAGAGAAGGGCAGGAACACACGTGTGGCCGAGGCTTTGGGAACAGCCCCTTTGTCCTAAAGGGTCAGCCCTGGAGATTGTGGGGCTCCAAAATAGCCTCTAATCTGGGGCTCCCCCAACTCCCTCCCCAGTGATGCCCCCACAGCTCCTGCTGTCGAGAGGCAGAGCAGGGCAGGAATGTGCGAGGCTGGAGCGGCGCTGAAAGGCTGGGCAGGGAGGAAGGAAGGGCTGATCCGAGGGTCAAGGTCGAGGACACCCCAAAGGGTGTGATGCTCCTCCGGGAGGGAGGGATGTGGAGTCGTTTGGGAGCCTCCTCAGAGGGGTTTTTGGGATGGGGGAACACCTGGTCCCACCAGCAGGCTGGGATGTGGAGCTTGTCCCAGGAGAAAGCGATTAATGTTTGCTGAAATAATGATTAGTGTTTGTGTCCTGGCCTTGCTGGGCAGGAATAGTCCCGCAGGGATCAAAAGTAAGTTTTCCACTTCCTTACACAGTGTCACATCTAATTTCCCCATGTGTAAACTCAGGTGGGTTTTGGTTCAGCAGCCCATACCTTAAAATATTTAATTTTTAATTTAATTTGAATTTTAAGATTTTTAAATAGATCGTTAATATATATTAGGCTTCAAAAAAATGTCCATTTGTTTCTGTTTTCCTTTTTCTCTAATTGTTTTAATGGAATTTATTGAAAAAGTCTCTCAGAAAACACCACCAATCAAACCCACAGAGATTAAGGTTTCAACAGAGGGAAACAGAATTGTTCTTGGATTAAATAGAGAAGCATTTCTCTAAGGAAAATATTCCTTTGAGTTCCTCTTTTTTTAATATTTGAAAAGAGATATTTGATGAAAAAATAAATTCAATAAATAACATATTTATTTATGAGGATATTAAAATTTAGCTTGTCCTGCTTGGATATGAACATAAAAATCACAGGTAAAACTGTGGCTGGACTGTGGAGGTAAAAACATTTCATTTCACATTTCACAAGGGAAGGACTCACATCCACTGGGAGGTTTTGGGGATGTTCTTTATAGGATTTCAATCTGCAGTTCCAATTAGGGATGTTCTTTATAGGATTTCAATCTGCAGTTCCAAATCCCCATATTTAAGGCAGGTGAGACAGGAAACTTATCAAGCATTTCCAATATTCTGAGCTCTCGAAAAGCTTTGCAATTTTAATTTAAGCTTTATGTCTATTTGTCAGCAGCACAATCAGGCACTTGGATGTGAAACAGATAATAAATAAATCCTGTCCCCCAAGGACATGCACTGAACACGAGGAGACCCCCAGGCTGGCACAAGGACACGTCCCACCTTCCCAGAATAAAACTTATCCAATGATTTGCCCAGGGGAGCAGAGCCAGCAATTCCCAGGACTCAAAATCCCATGTTGTGCTTCCCCACAGGGAACCATCCTATCCCCCCCTGCTCCTGCTTGGAATCTGCTCTGCAGCCCAGGGGAACTTTGGGTGAAACCTTGGAGAAAACAACACCAAAGGTCAAGGCAGCACAGCCAGCCCCACCAGGGCTTTTGCCCATCAGTTACAGAGCTCTAATAAAGAACAGGGTGTGTTTAATGGGACAACAGGAGTGACTTTGGTGACGTTCATCGGAACTCAAAACCACTGGGATCAGTCGGAAAAAATCCCACTGCCCTGGGCAAGGAGGTGTAAGACACATCCCTGTCACAGCTCTTGGGTCCCATCTCAACACTCTGAGCCAACAGCAGGGCAGCTTCCCCAGAAATTGTTCCAGTTCCTCCTGGGCAACCCCAAATCCTCTTCAGGAGCAGTGCAAGGGCAGGGTTTTGGTTCCAGGCTGCTCAGGACACCTCAGACATCCAGATGATTGAAGGGAAGCAGGAGAAGGATCCGAGGGAACGTGCTCCAGCAACCAGCACAGCACGTGGTGTCAGGTTTTCCACAAGACAGGGATGAAATTATTACAAAAATGCCCCACACAGGTCGCTGTCAGGAGGTGGCTCTGGCATGAGGTAACTGTTGGGTGTGATATGGGAGATAAGGAGGAGTGTGACACTGACAGTGTGATGAGCTTGCAATGGAATAACTAAAATTAGTTCCCATTCCTGCATCTGCCCCAGCCCCTGTTCCCGTATGCCACAGTTCCTGCCTGCTCTGGATTCCCTTCCCATAAATGGGCTCTGCTCGGGTTTTGGTGGTGCTGGAAAGTGGAAATGTGGTATTTAATGAAAGAGTGGTGGGAGAGGAGTGAGGACTGTGTCGCAGCAAGGAAAAGGAAAGGGGCAGGAGAAGGGGAGCCAGTGGGCACCCCAGGGGCAGGGAATCACTGAAGAGAAAAGGAAAGGGGCAGGAGAAGGGGAGCCAGGGAGCAGCCCCAGGGGCAGGGAATCACTGAAGAGAAAAGGAAAGGGGCAGGAGAAGGGGAGCCAGGGAGCAGCCCCAAGGGCAGGGAATCACTGAAATGTGTGACACCAACTCCTGACCCACAGCACCCATGGGTTGATATGGGAAACCCACGGCTCATCTTCCCCAGCCTTTTCCAGGCAAGTGAAGAGGATGGGGATCACACCATGCAGGGCACTCAAAGCTCCTGCTCTGCCTCTGGAATTCCCTTTGTCCTGCTGAGGTGGCCAAAGCCCCAGGATGGGGGTCCATCCATGTTGCACCAGCACAGCCTGGGCTCAGCAATGGGCCAGTGGCCACGGGGCAGCAGATAAAGGAGGATGAGCTGGGGTTTATCAGGCCAGTGCAAAGCCTGAGGAACTGAAACAGAAAGAAAAGAGCTGGAAAAAGCTGGCCATGGCCTTCCTGTCAGTGGCCTGTGAGTCACGGGCAGCAAATTCCCTGCAGGCTCCTTGTTCCTGGGGTGCCAACTCCCTGTGTGCTCAATCCCCAAGCAGATTTTTGGGAGAGCTGCCATTTCCCAGAATGGCTGGGTGGGATTTGCACCTAACTGGGACATTTCTAGCACAGCCTCACGTTCACAGCCCAGTCCTGTGGTTGGAGAGTGATACACAGGGAATTCTTAGATCCTTACATGGATCGAAGCAAATCAGTCGAAGCAAATCCCTCAGCATCCCATATGGAACTTGTCTTTTATCCTGCTCAACCTCAAAATGAACAAGCACAGGCAATAAAACCCCCACATATTTCTAGGGGCAGTATTTTTATACATATATATATAAAATATAATATATATATAGCTATTTGCTTATCACATTTATGGGATGGGAGACAACCCAAGGAATCTATTGATCCATCTCCCCTCCCATGAGCTCAGGATGAGCCTCCATGTGGGTGCAGCCTCTAACTAATATTAGCAGACCATTCAAAATTTAATACTCTTAAAGGTCACACAATTCATTAATTCACTCCTGGATTAACTCCAGCCTGGTGAGACACGGTCAGAAATAAATCAGTTCTTCTTTGAGGTCCTCACACAGAAAGTGGGAGCAGTGCAGGGCTAATGAACAGGGAGGAGGAACGTTGTTTAATCCCAGGAGGTTGCACTCCACAGGCTTCTTATCACACTCCCTGCACAGAACAGTTGGACAGAAAAAGGTCAAGAGAAAGTTTTAATTTTACATTTTTGAAATTCCTTCTCTCATCATGCAGTCATTTGATGGTGCTTTGGTATCCATGTGGGTGTTAAACTTCAGGGAGCTCTTCGAGCAGCCCCAGTGACACTGACAAAAACAAGACAGCCCAACAAAACCTCACAGAAACCTCCAAAATTGATCCCCTTTCCCTGTCAGCTCCATGTCCAAACAGGCTGTTTGAGGAATACCATTCTTTTCCTTAATGAGAGCTCCATTGAAATGCTCCCACAGCCCCAAATGAACAAAAAATCTTGGGAATAATTGCTAAATGTACCTTATCTTGGGGTTGAGAACAACGGGGAAAAAATCAGATCTGGCCACCAGAAATAATTTTCTTGGCAGTTTTGATTAATAACTTGGAATTATTTAACTGGCAACTTGAGTACTGAGCAGAGGTGGAATATTTTCTGTCAGCTTTAGTTGATATCTCAGCACAAGATATTAATTACAAAGTCAACAGCTTGTAATCACACCGATAAAAAAGGAGGATAAATTAGACAAGCCTGCCTAATATTTGCTCTGTTTATTTGATGTTAGGGCTGGAATCAGAAAGGGAAAGCAGGTTGTATGTAACAGCAGAAAGGATTGATTCAATTAGAAATATTGTTTAAGTGCAGCCTTAAAAAGGCAAAGATGAAAAAGTATTATATTCAAGTTTCTGTAACTTGAAGCCTGGAATTGTCCTGGGTGAGTTCAGGTTGTCAGCAGCCCCTCTCTGTTTTGATTGTCATGCAGCTGGATATCAAATTTTGTCTTTTTTTGGGATCCTTTTTTAAGGGAAACTGTCTCAAATGTCTCATTAATTTCAACTTCAACTGCAGCCAAAATTCCACGTATGGTCTGTTCCTCTTAGTCTGGCTCCTGCAACTTCATTTTTTTGGGATATTTGTGGATTGGTCAGCATCACCAAGGGATCTGCCAACACCTCAGTCCACAAGGCAACTGCTGAACCCTCACCTGGAAAAGTCTTGGCTCTATCCAAGATCCACAGACTGAAGGACTAATTGCTCTCCAAATTTAATGAGTGCTCAAAGATGTGACTTTGTCTTGCAGCTTTTAAAAAGCAGCTCCCAAGGGGCAGGGAAAATGAGGGTCCATAGGCAACAGCTCCATGCAAATGTCTTTACAGCAGGAAAATTCCCTCATGGATACACAGACTGTGTGGGGATTAACTGGTACATCAGTTTGAGACCATTTTAGTGGCATGTGGACACAGGGACCACTCTCTCTCAGGTACTATTTATACTGTATTAACACTGGGGATCACGAAAACACATTTTAATTGGAGACTTTTTAATCCATGTCCCACTTTCCAGGCTCTGGTTGTGTTAGATCTGTCCCTGCTGTGCTGCTCTCCTTCCCAGTGTAACACCTGTAAACTGTGCACAAACCCTCCCACCCCCCTGGAACCCCCTCATTTATGATCAGCAATCCTCCCCCATTTGGGGCAGGGGTTGGGGAGCCTGTGATGTGCTTTAAATCAGTCAGTACATCCCAGTTTTCCAGCTTATCCCATGGAGGGCACGGGACAAGCCCCTGGTGTTAAAGGACTCGACTTATCCGGGCTCAGCCCTCGCTGTGCCCACCCAGGGATGGGGCTCAAAGTGCTCCTGCCAAACACCCCCTGTGGGCTCAGGGCAAATTTCGGAGCAAAGGAGCTTTTTGAGGTGAGAACAACCCCTGCTGCCCATCACAGGGGGTGGAGAAGGTGGCTGGCCATCCCTTGAGCCTCAACATTCTCAGTTTAAACAGGATTTTGAATACTTGACAGTATGGATGCTTCATGTCCCACCTGGGCAGGGAGGGATTTCCAGTCTGCAAACTGATAAAGGTCCTCCCCACCTTTTTATTCTGGGCTGCCCTGGAGGCCACCTGAGTGACAGGAACCTCCTTAGGAAGCCTCACTTTGCTTCATCACCCCCCAATGCTCCTTCATGTATTTGTTTTTTGACACTCCTTTACATATTGATTTTGAAGGTTGGACTTGGTGATCTTGGAGGTCTCCCCCAACCTTCATGGTTCTCTGATTTTGTGATTCTCCCCCCACACTGACTCTCACCCCAGTGGCAGCCTCTACAAAGGGATTTGTAGGGATGTTTTCTCCTCTCCCAGCACAGCCACAAAAGGATTACCTTTATGCTGCTTTTGCTTTTCCACCCAGCAAGAAATGGCCAGGACAGCCCGAGGTTTGGTTGGTCTGAATCACCTTCCTCTCTTTGCACACACCCTCAGAAAACTAAATAGAGTGGGAACCACCAGGCCATTTGTTTGGCTGCCTCTTGCTGAGCTGAGAGAAAGGGCAAAGCAAAGGATTTCAGGAGTGTGAGAGGGACACCAAACCCAGCAGGGGACGTGGCCACGACTGGTGGGACCTGCCTGCAAGGAACAGAGACCTTCCCAGAGAATCCCTGCCAGCCTTCCAGCCCCCTCTGCCCATGGTGGTCTCCAAAAAACCGCAAAGCAAAAGCCACATAACCCCTCTGGGGGTTCTTCGTGCCCGAGGAAGGGGCAGGATGGGCAAGGCAGAGCCAGAGGAGGCTCTTGGGTTTCCCTTGGGGGCAACAGGGTGGGGGATGAGCAGAGAGAGAAGAATTCAGGAGTGCAGGGGCTGCCCCCCATCCCTGTGCTCACCTGGCCTGAAAGATTGACCCTTCCCCTTTTCTGAAAGGGAAAAGACTTCACTCCTCCACATTAGAGCTTGGGAATCTCTGCTGCTTGTTTTTCTGGAACACTTTGGAATATTTGATTGATAAACCTCATGCAAATGCAGTTTGTTATATAATGGAATATATACATATATATATATATACACACACACGTATCTATTAGAGAGAAAACTTGAAAATATTAAGAGATCAAAACCCAGTTTAGTTAATCACCAAATGGGGAATAATTGCATGT
The DNA here is from genome assembly GCA_035584035.1 of Lepidocolaptes lacrymiger. NCBI lineage: Eukaryota > Metazoa > Chordata > Aves > Passeriformes > Dendrocolaptidae > Lepidocolaptes > Lepidocolaptes lacrymiger. The sequence goes on along the minus strand of JAXCLP010000060.1, from coordinate 634,854 downwards.
GAAAATGAACATTACGTTGGTGTAGAAATCTGAAAGAAGGAATTCTGATCCTCTGCATCCTGACTCAGTTTTTGCTTTCTGGGGAATAGGGTGGCAGTGATTAGTTGCATTTTATTTTTGACTGAAGTTTTGCTCCCATCGGTGTTTTTAGCAGCTTAATGACAGCAAGATCCCCGCTGCAGGAAGAAAACCACATGTTGAGGTTGCTGTGACAATTTGCCATCTAGTGGTCAGTGGGAATCTCCTTCGTGCTTGGCTCGAGTAGAGAAACCACCAGGATTGGGGTTTATTCCTTGGAAATCTGCTGTGTCTCACTGGCCGGGACACTCAGTTTAAAAAAATAACCACGAAAAACCCAGCTCACCTCCTAATAATTTCTAATCTGAGTATTTAGGACCAGACACCCTGTGTCAAACTGAGCTGGGGAATGTTCGTTCCCTCCTTTCCTCTTGCCCGTGGATCTTGCCAAGGTGCTCAGTGCCCAGACACACCAATTTGCTCCTCAGGGGTTACAGACAAACACTCCAGAGGAAAATCCTTTTGCCTTCTGAAATGAAGGGGTGATTTTTTTCCCTCTCACGATTATGCCTTGTTAGCACAGAAAGGGTGGAAAGATGAGGACATCATTCACGTCTTTACCTGCCAGCCCAGCCCACACAAGTTTGATTTTAAGCAGCAGGTTTGATCCTCCAGTCTGGCTCATTTTTTCCTATAAGGCAAAATTTGCCAGTGTCAGTAATTGTCCCTTTTCATGACTCGATACGAACTGGAAAACTTGTTTTCATGTCTCACAGAAGATATATTAAATTCTGCCATTTCTCCTAATGTAAGCAGTGCCTTAAATGTCAAAGGTGCTGCTGAGCAGGGTAAGAGTTTCTACACTGAGCTCTGGCTCTGAAATGACCACAACTGGTGAGGGTGTCACACCTTAACTTCGGGAAATAGCCTTGCACCTGGAAAACTGAGGAGGTGGGAGGTTTTTGGGATTGGATTCCAGGGGAAAAGCATCTCAGATCAATGTGCAGCACAGGTGACCAGGAAATTCCGTGTCCTTGGCAGTGAGGGACCACAGACACATCCTGCCCGAGGGGATCAGGAGTGTTTAACTGCAGAGGGATGGAGATGTGACCAGGCTGGGCTCATCCTGCCCACCCCAAATGCCTGGCATGTTTCAGCTGCCTGTCAGTGGCATCCGACGATACCATTGCGTGGATTCCAGACGTGCCTCCCAACACCTTCCAGGCTTTTTGAACAAAGCTGGGAGCAAACAATCAGCATTATCCTGGTATCCCAGCCAGGGATAAAACAACCAGCATTATCCTGGTATCCCAGCCAGGGATAAAACAATCAGCATTATCCTGGTATCCCAGCCAGGGATGTATCTCGGTTTGATTTCCAAAATCTGCCAGTGCACACACAGACACTCCCTCAGACACACCAGGACACACTCCCACTGAGCTCTCTGCCACATAAAGTAAAGCCCCCACTTTTTACAGAACAAGCCTGGCTGAGGAGGCAGGTCACCTTCCAAAACAGGCATATTGGGTGGAGGGAAGCTCTTGGAAACATCAGGTGACTTTCAAGATCGTGAATCACATCCCAACACTCCCTCTCTTGACTCTTCCAGTCAATACATTTTTAGGACCCGAGCTGGTGCACTGGCATCTTTCTTCATTTCTGGCCAGCTCTGGTGGCAGTGCCAGCAGGGTCAGCACAGCCCTGCCATCTGCTGCAGGGACCTGTGGCTGTGCTGCTTTCAAGGTGTTCACCTTGCTCTGGGTGCCAAGAGGCTCCCCCTTATCCTTGGGTGGTTCTGGGGCCAGCTCTGATTGCTGAGGAGAACAAGACTCCAGCTTTGTTCCTGAGCACAGCAGAGCCCCCACGGTGCCTCCCGTGGGAAGCAGTGGGAATTTTCCATCCCTCCTGCTGGAAAATCTCACCGATCACAGTGCAGAAAGACAACCCACAAAGCTGCTGATACCTGAGGGAGCTCCAGGGCAGCAGATGTTTGGTATCATATAGAGCATGTCTAAGCTAATGGATAACTGAAATTAAATGTTTAATATATTAATGTATTCAGCTTTGGTTGCCTCATGACAAGAGAGGTTGAGGGGCTGGAGCGTGTCCAGGGAAGGGGCTGGAGGATCAGGAGAGGCTGAGGGAGCTGGGGGGGCTCAGCCTGGAGAAAAGGAGGCTCAGGGGGGACCTTCTGGCTCTGCAAGTCCCTGCCAGGAGGGGGGAGCTGGGTGGGAATTGGGCTCTGCTCCCAGGGACAGGGACAGGAGGAGAGGGAACGGGCTCAGGCTGGGACAGGGCAGGGGCAGGTGGGATATTGAGGAAATTCCTTCACAGAAAGGGTCCTGAAGCATTGGAAGGGCTGCCCAAGGAAATGGTGGAGTCACCACCCCTGGGAGTGTTCAAAAAACCTGTGGATGTGGCACTTGAGGACGTGGTTTGGTGGTGAACATGGTGGTCCTTCTGGCTGATGGTTGGACTTGATGATCCTAAAGATCCTTTCCAGCCTTTATGATTCCATGGATCTGTGATTTCCTTCGATGTGACCTTCCAGTGCAGACCCTTTGCTGACAAAGGGTGGATTTAAAGGTGAACATTTTTGGACTACAGCTATTTGAGACAAGAGACGGACCTGATCTTCAGGACTCTGCATGTTGTTGCTGTTTTTTACTCTCTTGGTCTATTCCTATAGTCCAATAATAGTATCAATCAGCTTCCAGATAAGAAAAATAGATTAATTACAGTGTAAGACAGCTACATAAAACACACTGTAAACTGTGGCCTGGTCAGCAAAGAATGAAATGGCAGGAAATCACAAGGGCAAATAGAGTGTCAATAAATAAAATATCAAATTTCTCTCTCCTGAATATGTCCTTTTCTCTGCTTTGTTCAGAGCTGGGTGTACATTCCTGTTTGCCCTGCAATTAGTTATCTGAAGTTGAGAATCAATTTCTTTTGCTCTACAGCCTTTTCTAGCAGGATCTTTCAGGCTCTTGGGGATACCAAGAGGTTCAGGCTCAAGGTCAGGAATTTCAGAGGTGTAACTTGCCCATCCATGTGGGGACAGACCATCCTATAAGAAGCTGGGGGAAGCAGAATAAGGCCACATGGGCTGTGTGGTTTGTGATTCTCCCTTTTGTCTTTAATGGACCCCAAAAGGTGCAGCAACACCACAACAGATTTTCCTCCTGGGTGCTGCACCAGAAGTTTCCTGTGAGTGTTGGGGGGGCTGTGAGTGGATGGGAAGTTGAAGCTTTATTTACCAAACAACAAACACAGCAGTCAAAAGGCAAATCTATTCCTTGCAGGCCTGACTGATCCAAGGAGACTGGAAACTAAAATTAAAGCCAGAAATCACCTTCTTCCATTTTTGAGTACATGAAGAGCAGGAACACAACCTCCCTAATTCAGAATTAAATGGCAGACAATGAGGTATTGAGGCTTGTTTCAGAGTTCATAGAGCATAAACCAACTATTCCTGCATTGAGTTACCAAAGTTTGACTCTCCACAAACATAGCTGGGCTCACCAAGAGCCCACAGCCTGCTGTGAATGTAGTTCATCTGAAGGGACACTTCACCATATGACAAAATGCTCCTTTAATAAACAGCAGATGGTTTGACCAGGAGTCTGATTTGAAAATAACAACTTGCAGACCTGGGACCAGTTTCCTCCAAAGGAATGCCTTGTCCTCTGGCAGCCATCCAGGGCTCTAATAAAGAGCAAATATTCAGCCATCAGCCCCAAAACATCCACCCCTTCCAAGCACTGATGGAAAGGGAGCATTCCCTGGGATCAGCACAGAGCAGGGAGGTGGCACCAGTGCTGTCTCACTGTGGATTTCCATCAGCTCCTGACACAAATGACTCTCCAACAAGGGGGACACTCAGCAAGAGGTCACAGCTCTCTGTGCCCTGGCATTGTGTGAAAGGGAAACTTTACTCCAGGTGACAAATTTCTTAGGACTGGGACAGTTTCCTCTATCCAGGTTTGAAAAAGCCCAGAACAAAAACTCTCTGCAAACTTCAAACTGCTACAACTTTCCAGTGGCCCCATGGAATTCAAGCTGGTTTTTTGTAGATCTCCTCCTTCCCTTTTTCTCCATTCACCTGTTTGCTCCCTCCCTCCAGCACTTGTCCATGAGGGGAACCAGCACCTGAACAGGCTGAAGGCTGATGCCAAAGTGAAGTTCTCCCCTGGAAAAACCCATTCTGTTTCTGTTTTGTAGCCTGGGCCACATTGCAGCCCCAGCACAGGAATAAATCAAAGTCTCTTCTGCAGGAAAACTGGCAATGCCCACTTTGATTCTGTTCTGATTCTGGGTGGATAAAAAGGACAAAGCATTTAACTCAGTTATCAAAGCATTAGCTTTATTTGTATATCATAGGCTTGTCATACATCAAAGCTTTGAATAGGCAAGTTGGACCTCGCACTCGAGCTCTGATCCAGCTGGACAACGTGGTCACCACCACAAAAGCATGCAAAGAAACCAGGCAATTCCTTGCAGCAGGAATGTCAGGATCCAGTTGCAATGAGTTCTTCACAGATTTTAAGGCCCAAAATGCTCGGAATTCCTGCACTGGCACAGCCATCAATACTCTCTAGTGCTACAAGAAACAAGAAGATGAAGATATGATCAGTGGTGAGATGCCTACAGCCAGTTAGGAAAAGCCCTAAACACACAAATATCAACCCCTTTTTCAAGGCTCCTGTTGGTCTCAACATGGTGCCAAACATCTGTGGCTTAGCCAAATATGAGGAATTGTCTACAGAGCTCAAAGGGACCACTTGGCCTTGGGTTTGAGGGATAGGGAGGTTCTCAGGCAGGACCAGGAGCAAAGAGTTCTGATCCACAACTTACGTTCAGTGGCCACGAGCTGGTAGAGGGGCAGCCCCACACAGAGCTTCTCAATGTGTTTGCCATAGAGGAGCCAGTCCTTCCAGTGCCCCAGCACGGAGCTGCCAGGCTGATACTGGGCCCAAACGTTATTTGGGGAGTAAACGTCCCTCATGGTCTGCAAAGGAGAGGTTGCACAGCATCAGTGATGTAGCTTGGCTTCCCAAATCTAAAATCAGCTTATTTTGCCTCACAAAGCAGCACCAGCTAAAGAAGCTTCAGGCTTTTATGTATATATATATATATATATATATATATGTATATCTATATATCTATATATATATATATATTCAATCTATTCAGAAACAATATTCACTAGATGGTAAAGCTGAGCTGTGTTTCTGTCATATTAAATTATGTCAATTGGCAGTAAGTGTTGCTGTAAATGTGCTACTGTAGGGCTGGCACAAAATGGGCCAGAACTCCAGGTCACCTCCAGGAAATACTTCCAGTCACCTTCTGGAAACTCAGCCTAAATGGGGAAGTCAAAGACTGGTCAAAGTAAATCGATCTCTAAATTCTGTTCTGCAAATAAAAAGTAAAATTCAAGCCGTGCCAAGCTCAAAGTGTCAGGACAATGATCAGTACAATCAGCACAATGAATAAGGGCCAAATCTGGCAGGACTTACATTGTGACCATCTCAAAAGGGCCAAAGTCCATCAGTTCCAAGGACTGGGGGTCGCACAGTTTGAGACACCTTGACAACCCACTTTAAAACTGATTGTTCATTATCTCAAGGGAATGTTCCACACGACATTCCCTGGAAGGTCCATCAGATCAGCTCCATCATTGTTAAGCTGCTGCAGCTGTTCTTGGAGGCAGAGTGAGGGGCTCCCATCACATCCCACCACTCTCCCAGCCCTCCTTGTGGGCAGGGAGGGTTCCACCACAAACCCACCTGCCTTTCAAAAGCCAGCCGTCCCATCTCCCGCATCTCTGGGATGGATCCCTTCTTTATTTTCATGATAAAGCAGGCATTTCGGGAAAACAGCCTGGTTGCAATGTAGCCCTGTGATGAAGAGAATGAGTATTAAATATTTGGCCAGCACTGATGTTATCTGATGGTCTCTGCTGAAGGGCAATCCAGAAGGAGCCCTGAGTGGCCACAGAGGCTGCTGCTGTGGAATGACTCTATTTGCACCACCACAGCCTGTCCCAGCCTTGTCTGCAGGGCTGGAAACATCATTCCTGACAGACGTGGCTGCTGTGAGTGCTGGCAGCCCATCCTCAACTCCACAGGTTTCATTACATGTCCTTCAAACCCACCCATCCTGTGGGTGAAACAAGGAGACAGCCCAAGAGGGGGAAAGGTGATGGGAGGCTTCAAAGAGACAGGTTTCACCACGTGCTAAAAGCACACTAAAATAATTTCCAGTTTAAAAACTTCCTCAGAGGTGAAGCCGAAGAGGATTCTCAGATTTACTGACGTGGGAGTAGTCGAAAATGGTGTCGGAGGAGTAGACGCCGGAGCGGACGTGGACATCAACAACGTGCTCCTCGCTGTGGATGGTCATGGTGCCGGTGACATAGTTACTGCCAGGCTCTCGCAGGAGGAAGGACTGTGGCAAAAAAAAGCACAGAGTTGCTGCTCATCCTCTGCCTTCACCTTCAACAGGCACAACCAACCCCCAGCTCGCTTTGTGGAGACACCAAATCCCTGCCCAGCCCTGGAGCAGCCTCGGGAGGTTCCTGGGGTGGGAGCAGTCGTGCAACAGGCTCTCCTGAAGGATGGGGAGAACCAACCTGGGGCACCCCAGTCACCTGGGACTGGCAGGACACTGCACCAGTCTCCAATTCTTAACTGGAGTGAGGGGACCTGTGTCACCGGAGTTCTTGTCACTCTGCACCTGCACAGAGCCACCTCTCTGCCCTGATTGCCACCTCTGGCAACAGCTCTTTTTCTCTACACTTGACAATAAGCAGCTTGTTAGTTCCTCCTGCGCTTCTCTCCCCAACTTATTTGTTCCTCCTGTGCTTTTCTGCCTGTTCTATTCTCCCCTGCTCAGGGATGCCACATGTTTTAAACAAGCACATTCAGGAGAAGGTTCATCCCCTCCTTACCTCCAGTGCAGATGTTTGAGTCCACAAGACTCCCAAACAAACGAGGATTGCAACCTGTAAAAGGAACCATAATTCTCACTCAGCAAACCAGGCAGTGACTTCAAATCCCTGTGGTGGCAGCAACTGTAGCACCAGTTTGAAAAATTACCCTTTCAACATATATATTAGTTGGAAACAATTACAATTCCTCACTGTAAAGTTTGGGTCTCTTTTGCCCGTGACTCGAAAAGCTGAATAACTTAACCATTCAATTTTATTTTGTATTTTCAGAAGTCCCTCCTTGACACCTTTTTACTTCTTGACTTGCCTCTACAACTGCAGTTACTAAACCATAAATAACCCCCCTTTGTGAATGGTAACCAGTTCTGCACTCTTGGCTCAAATGATGCTCCCGCTGAGCGCAGTGACCCAAGAAATGCAGGTTTCTCACTGAACCACCCAAAGAAACACCACACAGATCATTGCACCCTGTACTGTACCACTTACTCAAGCATCTTCTCCTCTACCCTTTTGTTTTTAAGAATTAGGAACTCACAGTATTAAAAATGGAGATACTCACAAATCCCTTCATTTTTCTTTCGGATGAGAACAAGACGCTGCAGAAGGTAAGAACTCAAGGAAATCCAAGAGACCTTCAACTTTTATATCTTGCTGGAGGTGTGGGAAACACTTGACAGAACTTTCCTTCATGCCTCGAACGAGTCCATATCTGCATGTCGTAAGCCTCCTATCTGAATTTTGGGTTGGCACAGATAACCTGACCCTGATATATTTAAAGCACTCTGTAAGACTCAGCAAATCAATCACTCTGCAAATGGCTATTATTTACTGGTTTAAACTTCAGAGGAGTTCCCAGTCTTGCTGCTTCTATTTTTTTTAACTGCTTAGCAGGATATTATCCAGAATTAAATGACATTGGGAGTAGCTCTGCTGTTCATTTGTACAAGCTGCATTTTGTCTTCTGGAATACAGTCCCCAAGGGCCTGGCTGATGGTCTGCAGAGAAATCCTGGAAAGAAACACCTGTGTCATGGTGGCCTCCACAGCAGCCACCCAACAGACCAACTCCTCAGACACCTTTTTTCATCTCATGTGTTGGATGGGGCAACCTGATCCTGTGAGTGGCATCCCTGCCCATGGCAGGTGGTTGGAACTGGGTGATCCTGAAGTCCCTTCCAACCCTACACCATTCTGGGGTTCTATGGTTTTATTCCATGTGCAGGGACTCTTACAAGAAGCGCTGCTTGATTTTGATGGGTTCCCATGATGGACACAACACTTGCTCTGAAATCAGTGACAGAATCAGGAACAACAGTCGTGCTCCAGAGGACAAACCTAGGTGACTTCTGGCCTTCTCAGCATTCCTAGGAGTGATGGGGAAATTCAGAGCTTCAAGGTTCACACAAGGTCACAGAACCAAAGGACCGGGGTAGGAATTCCCCCTTTTGAGCTGCCACTGATATCTGTGTTTTATGGAAATGCCAATGGCCACACGATTTTGCCGTGAGAAATGTTCTCTGCTGCCTGTGACCTTGGCTGGGCTCCTCCTCATCCGTGACTCCATCCCAGCCACTGCTGGGACCTTGATGAATCACACTCTGCTTTCTGCTCGAAGGTCATAATCGAGCCTGGTCCCCTCCAAATAAAACAAGAACTCAAACTAACAGCAAACACATTTCTGGAATCGCTGTTATCGGGAAAAAGGTGAAGGAGATTGTGCAGAAATCTCTCGCAGCAAACAGGCCTCAATGGAAAACAAAAAAAAAAAAAAAAGAAGGGAATTGCACACATTTGCTTTATGCCACCTAAGTCCACAAGAGAAAAGGTTATCTCCAGTGTAACAAAGCTGTGCTGCTAAGCAATATATCAGAAAACACATAAACAGATATCAAATTGTGATAAGCACAGTTAGACTAATGAGATTGAAGTTGCCCTCCTCTTAAAAGCTGGCCCTGGCCCTTTTTCTCAAAAGATTCTTTGTTTCTAAGATTCCAGGTATTTCAGAAATACTTGGAATAGGTTTCAACAGTCAAATAAGCTTTTCTCAGTGGGAATATAACAAGGTCCGTCCCCACAAGTTAAAATAAAAACCTTTAGTAAGTTCTAAATGCATTAAAAGGAAAGCTGGATTTAATTTCCCATTAATTTTAGGGGTGTTTTCCATTGAATTTTCCATGCCTTCGTATACTTATTTCTTTTGAAAAACGCCCAAGGAACATGAGCTCCTGCTTTCCTAAGCATTGATGTGCCTCGACACAGGTAAGGGCAGAGAAACCTGGGACATCC
>JAXCLP010000060.1:590515-610235 GCA_035584035.1 Lepidocolaptes lacrymiger | reverse complement strand
GACTCTTTTGGACAAAGCAAGATCCCAGGAGGGCACTTAAACAGCTGATCAGGAGAAGGGCACGAGGATCCTCATGAGCACATTAATCATCCAGACCTGCAGTTACACTTCTCTCTTTGTTTTTCATTTCAGATTTTCACTGTAGTCCTTCTTGGACTCGTCCTGACTCCAGCCCTTGGTGGACATGTGAGTACAGTGACCCATTTCCCCATGCATGGCTGCTGTTTCTGTATCCCCCTCTTTGGGAGATCTCCTTGAGTCTTCCATTTGTCTAAAGCTTTGCAGAGAAAACTCAATCACTTGAAGGCCAGTTCAAGTGTTCTTTCATTTGGTTTTCCAGTCTGAAAAGATGGAAGTAAGCAAGAAAATCTCCACTGGTGGGGGTTACCAAATTATGACCCTCAAAAGGAATTGGCTCGTGGCAACTGTTGAGCAAAGGACCCACCATGGATCATGGAAAACCCTCTGGAATTACGACACGGTGAGTGGGAGGGAAGATGTTTCTTCAGAGCCCCTGTGAGGGGACTGACTCGTACATTTAGTAAAAACTGATTTATTACTTTTTTAACACAGGTTTAATACCAATAGTAACAATTGAGAGAATGAATTCCCAGTGTCAAATAACTTTATTTTACAGGGTTTTATGGCAACCAAAGTGCTGCCAGAGAAAGCCTGCTACCTCTCCATAATGAACAGGACGGAGATGCCCAGCTTTGATGCCCTTCCCCAAGTGGCTGCAGAGAGCAGGGTAAGACTGAAAGGGAGGAGTTACTTGGAAAGTTCTACTTCATGCAAAGCAAACTGACATCCTACACTATTTTCCAAACTTTCAAACCACCAGGTGCTGTAAAAGCCGTGTTAATCACACCATTTTCATTGATTTCAAGGATGTTTTACATCAACCTGACTTGAAATGTTTGAAAAAGTAGAATACCCTTGTTCAGATGCTTCAAGATGAGGCTTTTCATGTTTTGCCAGTGCTGTAAATCACTTAGATTATTCTTAGGATGTTTATAACAATTAAATCTAAGGATGGATTCACCATCCCTGGAGGTGTTTAAGATGAGACTGGATGTGGCATCAGTGTTAGGGTTAGGGTTAGGGTTACCATGGTCTGGTAATCCCAGGGGTGTGGGACCAAAGGTTGGACCTGATGATCTCAGAGGTCTCTTCCAACCCGGCTGATTCTGTGATTCCATGTTTCCATGATTCTATGGATAAGCCCAGGGATCAGGCACTGATCTTGCTGAATGCTGCTATTTGATGTTTAGAACCAGAATCATCACAGACCTCCTGCAAAGGAGATTTTATTCACCCTCGTCAAGAGAAATATTCGTGACCTCGAGTCTTACGGGCCAGACACCTTCTCTCTGTGCAGAGGACTCACAACGTACGTGGCCTATGAAGTTCCTGGTGAGTGCAACCAAATGAATTCTGGGCATTTATTCCCCTTGGGGAACGACCACTGCACCAAAGCTCCTCTTCCTGTTTGAGAGGGACAGAAACCAAACACCACAAACCCACCCTTGTAGAATGGCAGCTGTCAGTGTGGAGATTGGGAGAAATCAACCAAGCATGCCTTAATAGCATTTTGATCCCTTGCAATATGATTTTGTATAGATGGGGAAAAGACATTTGTTCAAATTTATCCAAGTTTTACCCTCAGGAGTCAGTCCTGAAGCACCACCAAAGCACTCTGAGCCTTCCTGCAGGCTGAGTGTCTCCAGCCCTGCCAGGGAAAGCTGCTTCCCAGCTCAGGCTCAGGATGGGGCATTGTGGCATCACAGCATCTCCCTCTGCTCCCTCCCCCATGCTTTGGGCATTGCTTTGGCACCTGAGGGGGCTCGGTGGGATTAGAGGGGGAGTTCAACATGCCAGGTGTTTATTAAGGGCTGTCCACAAATGCACAGATCACAGCATTTAAGGCACCATCTCAGGGGAATATTATTTATTTTTTTTTTAATTTTCTTGTTTTTCCAGGACCACAATTCAGCCACGGATCATGTATTAGACTTGATGTCCTTCAATATTTGGCCCTTACCTACTGTCACAACAATAACTACGTGTGAAAATCATACCATTCTTGAACCTTCTGTAGATGCTTGAGCTGCAGCTTTGCAGCCCACCCCGATGCCCTCCTTCCTTGGCACCTCCTCATTCCAGAGGTTCCTTCTTGAGGATGGAGAGGCTCAAACACATCACTGGGTGACCAGAGCTTGCAATTAAAGACCTTCATCAAGGATTGACTCCTCCTTGTTTGTCATTATTCTTTGTCATCTGTGAACACCCACAGAAGTACATTTTGATTGTCTCTCTTTTGCCCCTTTTGAGCCCTCTTTTCCTTGCCAGCTCTCAGCACAGGGCACATCCAGAGAGCTGGGCAAGTCTTGGGGTGTTTACATTACAAACAAGGCTTTCAGAGTTAAGACCTTCCTTTCCCTGCTCAGGGGAAGATGCCACACATTAAAAATCTTGATTCATGTGGCTCAAAAGGCAGAAGGAAGGACAAAGCAATGAATTTGCCTTTTTTAGGGCAAGAGGAGTCTTCTTTCTGGGATTTATTGCTGTTCTGTTCCTAAAATAAAGCAAGGCAGGGTCTCCGTTGCTCAAAACTTTAACATCAGGATTATTTCCTCTTCTCTAACAGAAATGACAGGATGTTCTGGGTTATCCAGGTGAATGCAAATCTGTCTCAGGCACAAATACCAGCCATGTGAAGTCCCTCAGTTTTTGGCCCCCTCTCACTGGCCCCAGAGGTTTCATTGTGAGTGGGTTGAAAACATGCAGAGTTCACTGAGGCCCCTCTCAGAAAAGCATCTGAATGGGCTGGGTGAGCACACAGCAGTCCCAGAGGAGAGGGACAGGCATTTGTTGCTGCAAATCTTCCTCCTTTTTGTATTACTCAAGGTCTTTTAATTCCCGCACAGACCATTGGTTCTTATTTTGTGCAGTCTGAGGCTTAAACAGAGAGAATCAAGTTCAGGAGGGATTTTAATTTCTTTTTATTTATTATACAGTGCCCTAACAATAATTCAGCCCTCCTCATACCCTCCTTTGCCTTCTCCTTGGCATTCCTCAAACTCCCTTTCCAGCAAGGACTGGAAAGAAACTTCTTCTTACCAGTTGTAAATTCATTTTAATGCTAAACACACGAGTCCCAGCAGGCACCAGCAGCTCCCAGACTCCCGCAGTTTATATACTGGGCACGACATTCTGTGGTGTGGAACATCCCTTTTGGCCAGTTCAGGTCAGCTCTCCCAGCTCTGCTCCCTCCCAGCTCCTTGTGCAGCCTCCATGAGGTTGGATCAGGCCATGGCACACGGCAGAGCCTCTTTCCCCCCCTGGCCCAGTGGGTTCCAGGGGTGCTGGACACCCCTCCAGGTGAAAGCCACCTGTGACCATCACTCTGCTGCCCAGGGGATGGAGGGAAATGCATCAGTTCCTGAGCAAGGTCAGCATGCCCAGCACTCAGCCCAACATCATTCAGACCACCATAACCTTCTGTCAGTCTCCATTCTCCATGAGACTTCCACACATGGGGCTGTTGAGGGGTTGAGCAGGTCCTGCTGGTCACTCTTGGGCTCTCCAGTCAATGAATCACCTCTCAGATGGGACCAGGGGCTTGGCTGGTGGGATATTTTCACCAGTGCACCGCTGGGGTAGAATCAGCACCTCTTGTTGTTCAACCCAAGGGACCAGGCAGGGCAGAGCTGTTTCATTTCCTCCATCTCCAAGGCACCCACCAGTGCCCTTTGGGGTGCTGGAAACACTCTGAGGTGTCCCATGCCAAGGGTGCCCCCAGACCAGTCACTGTGGGGGGCTTTGGCCACTCACTCCCAGTGAAGTGGATTTTCAGCCCCAGAGAGAGTCTCTGTTGAAATCAGGACACCCTCTTGGATTACGGTGGCATTATTCCCCTTGCCACGTTTTCTTCTATTTTATTTCATACATTACAAGTGATTTATTTTCATCTGTATGTACTTAGTGTAACTCTCCTCTGCAGGAAAAAGTCACTACACACCCAGAGTTGGCAGCTCTGTTAGAAGAGCTAGTGGAACAAACTGGATTCACCCAAGAAATTACCATGCTGCAGCATAAAATCATAGTAGGGCAAAGCCAGATTAAAGCCAGAGACAAGGGAGCTCTTGATCCCTTGAAAACTGAGAGCAATCCAGGGAAGGAAAACCCCTGTTGGCCACTGAGCGTCAGCCTCGAGTTGTGTGTTGGTCCCACCGAGGTGGGAGCATCCCGAGGAGTTTGTTTATGGCCATCCTCCCACGGCAGGGCTGAATCACAACCCTTGGAGACACAGCCAGGGACTTGGGGACCTGCCTACACCGCCAGCAAGGAGTGACTCCTGCTCAGAGATAATACAATTGTGGTAAGAGCATCAGGCAACCAGCTTGATTATCCCCCCAGTGCCATAAAAAGCAGGGACCAGGGGTTTTAGATTTTGGCGAAAGCCCCTGCCCACCACTCATTGCCCACCAGACATTTGGGAGCCAAAGGGAACCACCCCCAAACCCCCCCGATGCTGTGCTGTGTCTCACCCCTGGGCAGCACCACTGACCCCACAGCCTGACAGAACCAGCTTCCTCCCCACTGGGAGATCCAGGGAAGGTCCCACAGACACACAAAAGGGAGTAGTTTATAAAACAACACCTGCAGGTACCACTTCCCAATCAGCTACATCTGCAAGGTCTACTCACTCACCAAGGGCATCCCCTGGAGCTTAATTGCTCATGGCACTGCTGAATTAAAATGAAAATTAAATTAAAACACCTTCCTGTTGTCTCTCACACAAGGACTAGAACACACCCAAGCACTGGTAGGTCTCTCACACCAAAGTTGCCCGCATAATATTCTTGGGTTTTAGCATTTTTGAGGGAAGGAAGGACAGAAATTCCAACACCTCCTGTGTCCCACATGAGCTTCCTGTTATGAATTTCTCAGTGTGTTGATGCTGCTCTTACCGGGTCACAAACAAAAATACACACTCTTCAGATGGGCATATGAAGAGGATTAGTGCTCAGGAAAGTCCGAGCTGCAGCACAGATGTCAGTGGCTCTCCCTGCCAGCAGCTCCCTCCGTGGCAGGGGGCTCACAGCTTCATCTGAACCCTCATTCCTTGGCTTTCCCCCAAGCTTTCCTGGGCCCTCGGAATCCACAGCTACACAGAGAATCCGATCTCCTCCTCCTCCATTCCCCCTCCTTTCCCTCTGCTTGCTCTACAACACAGTTATTTTCCTGAGGTACAGCTTTTCCTTTGTTTTGGTTTCTTTTTCCAGCTTGAAGTATCTGTTCATCTCAGGGCCAGGGACAAAAAATGGAAGGGATTATCACTCTCTTTTAACCTTTAAGCAGACACAGATCATAAACCAATGGCAGGAAGACAGATCTGGCCATGGCAGGAGCCTTAAGTGTATCTCAGGTCTGAAGTTGGCCTTAAGTACTTTTCCAAAATTTCTCAGAGTGAGCACATCAGTCCCCAGAGAGGAAGCTTTTCTTCTGCCCTTCCTATTTTCACATCCTGCGTTCAGCTCATTTTCTTTTAAAATACAAAAAAATGAATCCATAGACTAGTCCCATCCCCTTCCTCAGGGCAGCACAAACACAAACACAAATCTCTCCATGCCTAACCCTGGGATTTGGTGACTCCAGCTCCAGAATTCCAAACAGATTTGGTCCAGAACACCTGCATAAAACTTGAAAATCCCCAAGCCCTACCCCTTTGGTGGTTACAGGAGCTACAGCTCTGCACTTTGGTGTCTCCAGCAGCCTCACCTGGGAGGGTCCAACCCCCCAGACCACCTGGACATGCAAAGCAGCAGGTGAAGCTCCACCTTTTCCACACAGGAGCCCCGACCCAGGACTGGGACAGGGGCCAGCCCTCAGTCTGGGCAGGGGCACAGCTACCTGTGCAAAAGGCTCCTGTCACATCTCTGGCCCTGGGCTGTAATCCCATGGATTGTGGGGAGCCCAACACCCTGACACACACCCCAACACCCTGACACACATCCCAACACCCTGACACACATCCCTTCCCTGTGCTGTAATCCCATGGATTGTGGGGAGCCCAACACCCTGACACACCTCCCAACACCCTGACACACATCCCAACACCCTGACACACACCCCAACACCCTGACACACCTCCCTTCCCTGTGCTGTAATCCCATGGATTGTGGGGAGCCCAACACCCTGACACACATCCCAACACCCTGACACACCTCCCTTCCCTGTGCTCTGACGAGCTGTGCTCTCCTTTCAGACTCAGAGAGAAGTGGAAAGACTCGCTCCTGCACTACCAACTCCTCTTGAGTTTAGGGGTGGAAGCCCAAGATACTCACCTATAAAACACCTCTTTCTGCTCCTGTCTAGCCCTAGGGAACCTTTGGCTTCCAAGGGCTCTCCACTTGCACCAGGATTTGGCAGCAGGACTGGGCAGGTACCATTTGCCCATGTCCCAGTTCCCCACACTGGAGGTGGAAGGGTGAGCACTCCTAGAGCTTTAATCATCAATGCCCCAAAGTGTCTGATTAATCTGTCATTCAGATACTCTGTTATCACAGTTGGCTGCTTCCCCTTGCAGCTCATCCTGCTGCTTTGCCTGGGCTTCCCTCACATTGGTTGCTTCTGACAAGACATTTTTAAAGACAAATTGATCACTTTAAGCACCGAAGAACAGCTGGAAATCCTGACTCGAGTGCACTTCCATCCCCTGCCAGAAACCTGAGCTGGTGCCCCCAGTCCTGAGGCTGCTCCACTCACCAGCAGGGGGGACTTGGAGGACAAGTGTGTGGGTGTAACCTCTTCTGTCTCTGCTGTCCTTGTGGGATACACGGATGTCTCTAAGGGCAGGTAGTGATAGGATGAGGAGGAATGGCCTCAAGCTGAAGGAGGGCACTGTTAGATGGGATATTGGGAAGAAATTCTTCCCTGGGAGGGTGGGGAGGGGCTGGGATGGAATTCCCAGAGAAGCTGTGGCTGCCCCATCCCTGGAAGGCTCCAAGGCCAGGTTGGAGCACCCTGGGATAGTGGGAGGTGTCCCTGCCCATGGTGGGAGGTGAAATGAGATGGTTTTCCAGGTCCCTCCCACTCAGGGTTAGGTTTGCTGGGAGAGAACCACGCGTGTGTTCCCACCTGATGCTGCCGTGGGTTGTTGGTGTGTTCGGAGCACAAACACCCTGCAAACCAGGCTCGCTCAGCCCGAGTTTTGGCCACGAGGTGGCGTTCTCTGAGCTCCTTTCGCTCAGGAGAAATAAAACTTGCCCTCTTTAATAATAACAATAATAATTAAGTGGAGGGGGGGAGAAGAAAGCCTCAAACCCTCCCTGTGTTTTCTGGAGGCTGTGACAAAGCAGGGCTTGTGAGGAGGCTGCTCCTGCTCTTGCCAAACAATGGTGCTGCTTCCCCAGAGCTGCGAGGGAAGACTGAGGGTCAAGTCCCTTTAAAAAGAAAAAAAAAAAAAGCGAAATACAGTATTGTGCATCTTGAAATCTGAAACCAAGAAACAGAAGTGCAAGGGAAACAAGGGGGAAAGTCTTTCAATTCCTGAGGACAACTGTTGCAAGTGAAGTTTTAAGGAATACAACCGACTTATATACATTTAAAGGTCATTGAATGGCTTTTGTGGAGAAACCTGGGAAATAAGGGAGCCTTGGAAGAAGAGGTTTCTTTTTCTCCTCCTCTCTGGATATATATAATGGCCATTGCAAAGCAAAGCATCTTGAGATTTGGCTTCAAATGTCTCTTCCTGGCGATTTTTGTGCTCCCCTGTGATGGACACGGTGGAAAGAGAGAGAACGGGGGTCCTGCCTGCTACGGGGGCTTTGATTTGTATTTCATTCTGGACAAGTAAGTCTCTTCTGCTTTGTTCTTTCTCAGAGAGATCTTTCTCTAGGCTTATCCCGATGCCGAGGAGGTTCAGTGGAAGTCCCTGTGTCCCCAGGGGACCCGTGAAACTCCAGACTATTCTCTTTGTTCTCGCTGTGGTGACTCCTTTGGTGGGTCCATGCACAGAGCCCACCGTGCTCCCTAAATCACCCCAGCCCCACTTTTCCTGATGTGGGGGCTTCACTGTGTGCTCGCCCCTGTCCTTTCCTCAGCGAGGGTTTGGGACAAGGGCAGCCCCCCAGGCCCCTCTGGCTCCTCATGAGATGTGGGGTTGGAGGCTCCCACCACAGCAGGGCTCGCAGGGCTGAATTAATTCCATGGCTGAGAAGGTGGAGGGAGTGCTGGGCTCCTGTTCCCCAGGTACCTCCCTGTGGGTACAAACCAGCTCTGAAGGGTTTGCTCCTCCAAAGGGGCTCAGCTCAGCTCTGGGGTGCCAAACAGCTCCAGAGCCTCATTTAAAGAGAGCTTTATTTTCTCCAGCTGAGTCACACTTTCTTTGTTCCATGCTAATCAAATGCATATTTTGACTGTAGCTGTTTGTACTGAGGGTAACTTCCCACCTCGCTTTTTCATCACTAATTGTGACAGTGTCATCTCCTTGGCTCTCTGAGAGAGCCTCTTTTTTTTCAGATGTGAAATTGTGCTGAGCTTTGGAAAGCTTCACTCAAAAAAAAAATAAAAAAAGACTAAAAAACCCAGCTAAAATGATTGTCCTGGATTAAGAATAGTCATTTTGAACCAAAAGTTTGGAAAAACTGGAGATTATGCCTGCCAGAGCCATGGCACTGACATTATTAACCATAAATTTCAGAGACAGGAAAGTATTTGTGAGTTGCCAAAAGCCCTCGCAGATGGAGCTTTCTCTGGAGTGTTTTGCAGTAGCTCCCACATTCCTTTAGTATAAATGACTTGGAATTACATAAGCCTTTATTACAAAATACTGGGTAAAATGCAAGATCGAGACTCTGGCTGTTTCACTGTGCCAGTTGTCCCAGCGCTCCAAGGGAAAGATTTTTGAATTTATTTCTTTGATCCAGTGGAAAGATCTACCTGGCTCATGGATTTTGCTGCTCTGGCTGTTCAGTTATTTGTTGGAATATCCCTATTGTATGGAAAAAACCCCAAACCCAACCGAGCCCAGAGTGTGATTTGTGCTGCAGGGAGTTTTGCAAACTGCATTTCTTTGGGAGTTGAAGCGGGATGGAAGGTTTTGTCAAATCTGATGGATGGGCTGTGTTACTGCTCTGAGCTAATGTAACTTTAGCAGGCACTTAATCCAAGTTCTGTGCTGTCCCCTTTACTAAAATCCATGACTCTGTAGCCTCGCTCAAGGGATGAAGGATTTGGGTGGAAACTGGAGCCTTGGCACAGACTTTAAAACAAGCAGGCTGGCCTCAGAATATCAGGGTATCAGCAAAAGTCCTGCTTTGCCAGGTGCAGGGCTCCTGTTTCTGGGACTGTTCAGAAAGGGACAGGATCTGATGTCACAATTTCCTTGGAGTCCTGTGGAATCTGGAGCTTTGTGGGGTTTCAGCTGTTGGGGAGTACGAGGTGTCATGGATCTGGCTGAGAGACCTGCTGGGGTGGGCTCGGTTATCCCACATCCTTTACCTTCAAAACCTCCTTTCAAGGGATCACAGGATGGTTTGATTTGGAAGGGTCCTTAAGGACCATCTGGTTCCCCACCCTGCTGTGGGCAGGGGACCTTCCACAGGCAGTTCATTTCTCAGAGGCCAAGCTGCATTTCCAAAAAAGCTGAGTCTTATTTAGCCTGGCTTCTCTACGTTCTACTTATCTACAGAAGGTTTTCCAAAATGCTGCTGAACTCCTGAATGCAGAGAGAGGTGATGCCTACAGAGGCATTCAGGTGAAATGATAACCAGATTCAGAGCTCACTGGTTTTCTTTGAAATATGTCTAGAAATGACTCCAGTGATAAAGGACTCTGTAGCAGAAGAGATTTAGACCCTTAAGCCTGAAATGTAATTTCACTGGTGGAAGGAAGCCATGAAAACATTAAGCAACCTCCCTTCTGGGATCAAAGGAGGGATACAAAACCAACAAAGAGAGGCTGGAATCTGCTGGGGCAGAGCCCTGTGCTGACCCGTGCTGGGCTGGATTCAGAGACTCCTCGAGCCCCCGGAGTGCCCTGAGTGTGAGCAGCTCGTGGCACCCGTGCCAGGCTCTGCCCTGGGTCACTCCTGGTCACAGCTGGCTCTCACTGACAGTGCTGGCCACCAGGAGTCCCTTCAGAGGGACCACAGAACCCTAAAGGGTGTCCTTGTGAGGTGATGCCCCAGCTCCCTGCAATGTTCTCCCTGGAGACCCCTGCAATGTTCTCCCTGGAGATCCCTGCAATGTTCTCCCTGGAGATCCCTGCAATGTTCTCCCTGGAGATCCCTGCACTGTTCTCCCTGGAGATCCCTGCAGTCCTGCTGGGTGAGGTGCTGAGGGCACACCAGGTTTGCTCCAGGTGTTTCAGGGAGCTGGAGACACAACTCCCTGCACGTGGCAGGCTCAGAGGACCTGCAGCAAAGCTCCCATATCTCATGGTCAGGAAGGGGAAGAAAATCCAGGGTTCACCCATTCCAAACTAACCCTGTTACTCTTCCTGGCCTCAACATGCACAAAGCAGAGCAAAAGCCTGACTGGACCAGCTGTGTTTGGATCCAACATCTTCATGTCTGTGTGTGTTTTATTGCCCCCAGGGCTCTCACAGCCCTGCTGGGGCAGCAGCAGAGCCCTCTCGTGCTGGGACCACCAGAGCTCAGGCTGGCAGAACAATGCCAAAGACACGGAGCTGCTGGAGCAAATCCAGAGGAGGTCATAGAGATGCTCCAAAGGCTGGAGACCCTCTGGAGCCAGACTGGGAGAGCTAGGGGATTCACCTGGAGAAGGGAAGGATCCAGGGACACCTGAGAGCCCCTTCCAGTGCCTAAAGAGACTTATAAAGGGAAGGAGAGGGACTTCTTATATGGGCAGGGAGTGACAGGACAAGGGACAATGGTTTTAAGCTGAAGGAGGGCAGGGTTAGATGGGATATTGGGAAGAAATTCCTCCCTATGAGGGTGGTGAGGCACAGGTTGCTCAAGAAGCTGTGGCTGCCCCATCCCTGGAAGTGTCCAAGGCCAGGTTGGAGCAGCCTGGGCTGGTGGGAGGTGTCCCTTCCCATGGCAGGGGGTGGCACTGGATGGGCTTTGAGGTCCTTCCAAGCCAAACCAGCCTGTGATTCCAGGATTCTGTGCTCCAGAAGAGCTGCAGGCTCCCCAGAGGACCACACTGTGGGTTGGGCCAGCTGCTTGCCCAGGAAAACTGAGGCTGGGATGTTGTGTGGGTGCCAAGCCCAGCTCTGCAGGAAACTGCAGATTGGCAGCTCTGTCCAGAGCCATCGCCTGGCATGGACAGACTGCAGAGGACAGACACACCTCACTCAGAATTCTGAGCTGAAGGACCTGGATTCACCTGGATTAAGACTGGATTAATCCATTTGTCTAGTCCTTTGATGGCAAAGTCTCAAATTGTGACTGTTTTGTGTTTAATCTCAGGCTGTTTGCTCTTTAGAGTGCAGTTTTGTGCTATTTGTTTGGCATCTATGCAGGACCAACTCACACCTCAAAGTGCAGGTGGAACTGAGATAAACCCAGCACTGTGGATGGCAGACCTGGCTTATCCTGAGAGGTCTGGCCCAGCATGGCCTGTCCCCTCGTGGTGCTGAGGGGGCTCATGGGCTGGGGCTCCAGGAATGGGCAGGAGTTGGTGCCAAAGAATTCACAGCCCACTGTGAGCTAAGGCATATCAAGGAGGAGCAATGAGGAAGCTGAGAGATGCTGTTAAACACCCAGACATCTGCTTTTGCTGATGGTGTCCATTCATTAATTATATTAATTTAAAATAACCTCCATGTGACTAATTAACAATGACTGTGACCACCCCCTAATTGACACAGTACCCATTTCTGCTGCTTGGAAACCCTGCACAAGCACAGCTGCAACATTTAGAGGCAGTTCCCAGATAATTAATTAATTATTAATTAATTAAATTTGGAGGTAGGGAGGAAGGAATGACAACTGAGTCTTCTGCTGCAGCCTCTGTGAATCCCAGGGATTATTTCATATACCCTTGCCATTGGTGTCCAAACAATGGGGAATTTATCCCCCCAAGGAGCTGTAGGTGTGGGAAGGAACACTCGGCTCCAAGAGAGCCCTGGCAAAATGCAGCAAGCAATCCAAGTGGTTTCCTGGGATCCCTTCCTTACCCAGCCAGCCAGGGAATCGATTTTTCTCCAGTTGTGTTGAAGTGACACTCCTGCTCTGCAGAGGTTTGATGGTGGTTTGTTTGACTGGAGCTGGAGTTACCATGACTTAAGTGAGACTAAGTCCAGGTTTACACTCAGAGTAGAAGACAGAGAGACCACGGTGGGATGGGAAGAGGCAGACAGAGGCAGGGAGAGACCTGCAGGAACTGCTCCTTCCCCTGGGAAATGGGACATCTCCAGCAGAGCCACCACAGGACCTCCCAGAGCTGGTGAATGTTGGACCTGCTCTCATGGGAACAAATGTTCCCTTTAGGAGGGAATGGTGAGATGAAGCATCTGCAGAAATGGAATCATGGAATGGTCTGGTTGGAAGGGACCTTAAAGCTCATCTATTCCACCCCCTGCCACAGGCAGGGACATCTCCCACCAGACCACATTGCTCCAACCTGACCTTGGACACCTCCAGGGATGGGGAGTCCACAAGCTCTCTGGGCAGCAGATTCAAACCCATCTCTGATCTCTGCTGACCTACTCAGTGACCCCCTGGTTGTTTTTCCAGGCTCCCAGCCCTGACTCCAGAGCAATGGATGTGTTTGGTTTGGATGGCAGGGCTCAGGGATGCAGAGGGATGGTTCTTCTCTGTGTTACCATGAGGGCTGAGGGAGCCAGAAAGGCAGGGGAGAGGAATTTGTGTGTTCTTGTGTCTTTTTTCGTGTTGCCTGAAGGAATGTAATTAACTCCTCAGTCTGCTGAGGGCTTGCAATTGCAGTGAGCCGAGATAATGTGTGAAATCCTTGCCAGTCTGGACCTGTGGACGTGTTTTTTACCAAGTGGAGCATCTAAGGTGACTGTCCCTTGGTTAAAGGGATGAGTAAGAGCTTCCTTCCAGCCAGGATTAAGTGTGTGCCTGCACACTCTGCACTTTATCTGCTGCTTGATGTAAATTAAGCCCAGGGTCGCTTGTTTATTAGTTGGGGTTTTGCACAACCCCTGCCAGCCAGGAAGAGAAGAATGTTGTTGGCCTGTGGCTGGGCTTAGAGGCTTGTCCTGCTCTGAACTGGACCTCTAGGGACCCTGTGACCTCAAGAGTTTGGCAGTGTCTCTGGTGAGCTGTCTCGTGTGAAGTGTGGCACAAGATAATAGTGTTTCCTCAAAGAATTGCATCATCTCTCTGAAGTCTCTGTGCAGTGTTTTGAAAATTGCTCCTGAGTTATTTGGAAAGCCAAAGGACACTTTTTGGCTGGCTTGTGTTGTTTTTGAAGAGCTCGAGAGAGAGATGCTGCACAACTTCTTAGGTAAAAGCCACTCTGAGAGCCACGAGACTTCTTGGAGTTAGAACAAAACTGAGGATATTTAAGGAGATTTCAGATCCACATCAGCCTCAGGACCGGGTGTCTTTGTGTCCTTCTGTCAGCTGCATAGCACAGCACTCATGGGAGGTCTTTGTGGAAGGGTGTGTGGCCTTGATCCTGTGATTCTTCTAGAACTAAATAACCCACGGGTATTCTGAGAAGGTGCAGTGACAGAAATGGAAAAATGGAGTCTAAAACATGCAAGAAGGACAAACCCTAAGGAGGGTTGAGCTGCTGATGCATCTTTGTCCCAGGGAGCAGGAGAAAAGCACCTGCTTTGAACAGAGCCTGGCTCTGCTTGGCTGGAACCACAAAACCACGTGGAGAGTCTCTCTCAACACCTACATTCAGTTTAGAGGTACAAAATGCCAGCAGAGTTGACCACAGAGAGCATCGTTCTCTTGTTAAAGAGAACAGTTTGCTTAGGCTTAATTTCCATTTATTGGGCTCTTCTCCAGAAGAGAATTTGGCATCCTCACTTTGAGCCTTCTCCTAAACTGCAAGTTTATAGCCTCAATCATCAGCTCTAAAGTGCTGGCTCACTGATCATTTGGTTTCCTTGGGGAGTATGAAGGGACAACTATTTTAAAGTTGGCATTTCTTATCTTACAATTGGGCTTTAGAAACTCTTGTTCTGCTCAGAGCCCTTGATCTCCCTCACAAGAGGGCCAAGAGTCTTCACTGACTGACCCAGCTCCAGGCTGTGCAGGTGGCCACTGTAGGGTAATGCTGGGCTTGGGAACTCTCATGCCCAGGGTCTGGAGTGTGTTTCAGAAGATGCATTTTCTGTGTAAGGAGGGTCCTTTTCCCTCACTGCAGAGCTGGGCATTCCCACACCCCTCAAGTGGAGGGAGAAATGAAGCCCCAGCACGCTGGGCTGTCTGGCCACAGGTGGGAACTTGCTGTGAAGAAGGAACAGTGTGTGGGCACCAAAAGTGTGAGCCTGCCTTTTGGGACCATGGCAGAGCTGAGGGATAAATGGCTTGTAGACTATTCCAGCAGTGCCTTGGGCCTGAAAGCA
Source organism: Lepidocolaptes lacrymiger (assembly GCA_035584035.1). Taxonomy (NCBI): domain Eukaryota; kingdom Metazoa; phylum Chordata; class Aves; order Passeriformes; family Dendrocolaptidae; genus Lepidocolaptes; species Lepidocolaptes lacrymiger. The sequence continues at coordinate 595,712 of JAXCLP010000060.1, read as the reverse complement.
GAAAATATCCTCATTTGGTGGGTGCAGGGGAGTTGGTTTTGTGATTGTAGCAACGGTAGGAAGTTCCCTCAGAATGGGTGTTGAACATTGTGCAGCTCCTGAACTGCAGGTCGTTCCTTGCTCGTGTTAACAGGAGAGTGGGAAGGTTTAGTGGGAAAAGTTGTGTTCTGGAGGGCACAAAGCTGGGACTGTGGGTGGAGCAGCAGAGTGAGGATGGTGAAGGGAAGGAGCTGCACTTGGGTCAGGCATTAGAAGGCACTGCTTACCTGACAAAACTGCCCAGGTAACACAACCAGCAGAACAAGAGCTGCATGTGCTGGTGGCTTTGTGAGTGGCACAGCCCTGAACTGAGGCTCAGCTCTGCCTTTGGAGCTTTACTCTGGCAAATTCTCTTTTCAAAAATGACTTCAGGGCCACAGGAAGTGCCAGGGGTTCAGTGTGATGAGCTGGTGACAATACCTGGTGTGCTCTGTGGCTGGAGCCCCTTCCCAGCTGCCTGGCCTTGGGAGGGATGACCAACAAGGCAACTTTGCAAGGCTAATGGAGCTCCCAGGGCTCTGTCCTGTCAGTGTCCTTCCCTAACGTGTGTCATGTGGTTGTCTCACCTGATGGCTGGGGCAGGGTTGGTGAGGGGCTGCTTGTGGAAGGGTCCCAGCTCCACAGGTCTGATATCAGATGGTTCAGGAGACGTGTGAGACTCCACTGAGGTGTATTTTTGAGAGTATAAAGGTATTGGGTATAAAGGTCCAAACCAACATACATTTCACTGAAGGAAGGAAGGACTAATTGGTTTATGATTAACAAAGTCTTGGCTTTGTGTGTCTTCTGGAGGCTGATGTGACCATTGCTTTAAAGTCAAGTGTTTCTTTTATGCCTCATCTTATAAAGACAATAAATACCGATTTTCTAGACCAGTTCTTGAAAATTATTTGGGCTATTTGGCATTGCTGGGTCTGGAGTGCCCATTGTATTCAATGTCTCAGTTATTCCACAGATCCCAGGGCAGTTTTCACCTGGGGCTGGGATTTGTGGATCTCTGTTCTATCAGTTTGCAGTTTGGATGCAGCAGGAATTAAGTTTGAGAGCCAGTCCCGCTGTCCCTCCCCCTTCATCTGTTCTGACCCCAATTTTCCCACTGTCTGTGGAGTCTGCCCTGGGCCAGGTGTGCCAGCCCTGCCTTGGCCTTTGCTCCCTCGGACCTGGGGCAGAACAAGGCAGGTCAGATGCCTTTTCTTCCTGTGGAAGGAAAAACCATCACCTCAAATGTCCATCTTTTCTTCCTCGGGCACGTCAGTGAGGTTTCTGTTCAGGCTGGAATGGTTATTTCCCCTATAAATATTTCTAATTGTAGTCAGTGAATTAAATAAGTGATGACACATTTATTTTTCAACTCTAGGAAGGAATTTTTTCCCCAATATTAATACTCCAGTGTTCATAGAAGTGTTTATGCCAGAAGGGGCATTTAGTGCTGAAAGATTCTGATTAACCTAATTTTTCTTGGTTCTCACAACATAAAGAAGAATAACCCAATCCCATTACAGCCCATGGTTTATTCTCCTGAGGAGCAAAATTAGTTTGCTTTGTCTATAACGGAGGTGTGAAAGAATTAACCAGAACAGTTGAGATGTGGACTAATGTGTTTTACTTCTCACGGGCTCTGGCACAGTGGAAACACAAGAGAAGTTTAATAATCTGTTCTTCCAACTGCTTGTTATTCTCAGAATACGCTTGAGCTGTGTTTGGAAGTGAGTGGGTGGAATGAATCTCAAACACTTCAGAGAAGGTCTTCGCTCACCCAGGGCTTAATTTGGTTAGGTCCAGCCTAACTTCCATGTGTAATTGCCAAGGGGAGCCTCAAACACTTGTGTGGAACTGGAATTATTCTTGCTTTTCAAGCAGGAAATGCCATTTGCAGGAAGAATACGGGCAGTGAGTGGTAAACAAAATAAAGGCAAATGTTTGGCTGAGCACCACGTGGCAGAGCACAGGGCTGGGAAAGGTGCAGGAGCAGCAAGGAAACTCATCTGTCCTGCCCTGATTGTGTCCCCAGGTCAGGAAGTGTCCTGCACCACTGGAACGAGATCTACCACTTTGTGGAACATCTGGCGCGCAAGTTCATCAGGTGAGCAGAGCTGTGGGTGGGCAGGGGCTGCTCCAGCTGCCTCCCCTGGGCCATGGGGCTCTTCAGGCTGCCCTCAGAGCATCCCACAGGCTGCTTTCCCCCAGTTCCTCTCACATGGGAAATAGAAGGGGATAAGTTGGTTGTTCCCTTTATTCCTGCCTGCTTTCCATGGATCACATCAGAATTTAGTGGGGGAGGGATGCTCCTTTTGGAGGGGCTGCCTGAGCCACACGAGTCTGGCTCTGCAGGGAGGGGCTGGGGCTTTTGGGCTCTGAATGACCTGAGTCTGCAGGAAGGATCCCTCAGGACACAGAATGAGTTATGACACACAGAATTACCCTTCCTTTGTGCCCGTGGCAGTTCCAGGATGCATTTAAGCCTCGCTGGCTCTAGCAATGCCAAGGTGGAGATGTAAGTGCTTTGTGCATCTGTCCCAAGGATTCCCCGTGGTTGGAAAAGCCCAGGATAAATCCCCTTGTGCTGCCTCCTGTTGAGTTAGGGCTGAGAGAGCAGAGTGTCCCTGGTCTTGGGGTCTCACACACCACAAGCTCTGGGCCCCCAAAGTAATTCACTTCTTTTCTCTCCTCCAGCCCTCAGCTGAGGATGTCCTTCATTGTCTTTTCAACCAGAGGGACAATTCTAATGAGGTTAACAGAAGACAGGTAAGAAGAGGTTTGGAGGTTCACCTTCACCTTCTTTGCTCAGTGATTTCCAGTCCACTGTGAACAGAGTTGTGATACCTTCATGATTCTCGATTTCACATCCTGAAATGTTCAGCCTCTCAAGGCAGAGGCTGCCTTCTTAAATTCAAATTTAAATGTCTTTCTGGCAGCTCTTGGGGTTTTAGCTCAGAGTGGTTTCACTGAGGGAGCTGCATTCAGCAGAGGGTCAGGCTTTTGTCAGAGAACAAGAGACTTGTCCCCTCTGAAACATCCTTTGGGGTTTCTCCTGCCAACAAGTGGGTGAAACTCCTTTCCCATAAAACCAGCCTTGAAAGGCAGAGGTGACTCCCACACTCTTGAGGTGGAGGGGAAGGGGATTTGCTCAGAGATCTGACCAAAGGGGTATTACAAACAATGTTTGGGTGGACTGCAGGGTCTGTGTTTTGGCAAAGGCACTTGGATGGCCCTGTTTCTGAAGCGTGTTCCTCTCAGCCCTTTGCAGATCCCCAAGTTAATCCCAGTAAAATCCATGGGATGGATTCTTTTTATTTAACTTTGACTTCAAGGAGAGCTGGATGAGGTCCTTAAATCGCTCCTGCTTCCTCTGTTAACTTCATTGCCACGTGGAGCAAAAATATATGTAACACATGTGTAGGCTCTATAAGTCAGCATGTGTTTTACATATTGGATGTCTGAAATCACATACCAGAGCAGCTCCCAGGGAGGAACAGGGAGGAAACTGGCTGCCTTCCTCCAGAGCAGTCCACATTCACACCAGCCTTGGAAATGCCATTAACCCCAGCCAGCCTAAGCAGCCCTTCCCTGCCACAATATTATTATTATTATTATTATTATTACAGTAAACTAGGATAAAGAGAATGAACCATATTTAACTGGGTGCCAGGGGAAAACCTGCTGCCTGCCTCTTGCTGTGTCCCACCCTGTGAACACACCCCCCTGCACAGACCCCTCATCTGCTGAGCCTGAACTAAGAGCCTGAAGTGTGTCCCGTGTGGAAATGCACTCCATATTTATCCAGCTGTCCTAGAAATGTTGACTGGGAACAGGATATTGATATGGCATTAGTCTAAAAGCCAGCTGACTGCAGAGCTGCTGGTTTTTACTGGGGCACAGACAAAACAAGGTGCTGGAGCTTTAGTTCCCACTGGCCTTTCCCAGTGGCAGGGGGGAGTGGTGGGAAAACCTCCTTGCCTGGTCTGAGCCTCTGTGTGCTGAATCAGCCCCTGAATGTGAAGAGGGAGGGTGCTGAGCATCCCTTTTGGAACAGCTCTGTGCCCTGATGGGACTGGAGTGGTGTTCTTAAAACACCTTTGCTGTGCATTTTAAAATGTCAGTGTTCACCTCTGAAAATGCTCAATTTTGTGCTCCTCTGAAAATGGTCAATTTTGTGCTCAGCTGTGACTTGGTGTGTGCCTGGGTAGCTGAGAGGAGGACACATCTGCCTCTAGCCCACCTGTGGCAGTGTCTAACTGGTGTCTAACTGGTTTGGGGGATCACAGGTACAGAATGAGTTCCCAAAAGCTTGATAATTCAACCCATTGCAGAAGCAGACAGTGGGGTTTTTCTCCCTGATCACACAAACCAGATCTTGTGAAGTAGTTAAAAAACTCAGGGACAAATCTGATTTGTGGCTTGTCCATGAGGTCCTGCCTGCAGTGACTTCACCCTTTTCCCAGTAAGATCGTGGGGTTTGCTGGGATACACCCCACACATTGCAGGGTCTTACCCTGTGTTAGAGACCTCTGGGCTGTTCTTGGCTCCCAGAGTTTGGTGTTTGCCACTCTGGGGGCCAGCAAAGGACTGCCCACCCCGTGTGCCCTGCAGCTGCTCTGTCACTGTGCCTGGGATTCCTGGAAAGAGCCAAAGCAGATACCCTGACTCATAATGAGCTGCTGGGAAACGCTTCAACCTTGGAGTCACTTTGGACAGGGGCTGAAGGTGTGATGTCCAAATAAACAGGGCTGTGAGATTGTGTTTGTCTGGCCAAGGCAGCAAACACAGGTGAGGGAAATGAGCCAGGTGAGTCAGCTCAGTTTGACCAGGGAGGATTTATTTGGGAAGAAATGTATGAAACGTGTGGATATTGAGGAGGTGCTGCCCTTGGGATGCTTTGCCAAAGCTGTGGGAACACTGGGAGCACAACTACTCTGTTTTCCACATCCTTGGAGAGGCATCCCCCCATTCTGCACCCAAATAAATGTCAGGTGGGCTCTCTGTGTGTCCCCTCCGTGTCTGTCCTGCCCTGCATGTGTCCCCTGGCCACCAATGCTGCTGGGTGGGTGCTGGCTCTGACAGTGTGTGTCCCCTGGCCACCAGCTGGGTGGGTGCTGGCTCTGACAGTGTGTGTCCCCTGGCCACCAGTGCTGCTGGGTGGGTGCTGGCTCTGACAGTG
>JAXCLP010000060.1:565210-579890 GCA_035584035.1 Lepidocolaptes lacrymiger | reverse complement strand
TCACTGGAGCCCCTGGAACACAAGGGGAGCCTGGGCTGGGATGTTTCCTCCCCTCTTGGGCAGGGGGTGCCGAGGCAAAGCTGCCTGAGCCCTGCAGGGAGTTCCCAAATCCCAGATGGGGGTTCTCCCTCCAAAAATGGGGACGTGGAGTCGGTTCTCCCAGGCTGCTCTGTGGGCCCTGGGGGTTTCCATCCCCACTCTCCCCTGAGATTTGCTTTCCTGGGACCCCAGACCACACAGGGGATGAGCTGTCCCTCCAGAAATAAGAGACCTGATGAAACCTTCCACAGTGAAGACACTGAGACCCTTTCTGAGTGTGTTTTTTATTGAGGAAGAGCCATGAAGGAATTCTTTTGCAACAGTTATCGCTGCCTGATTTTCACTTTAAGTTAGGGTGGGTGCTTAGAGCATTGGAAACTTAATCTACATCAAAATAAATATTGCAGTTGGCACCGTAAAAACCCATTAAGGCCAGTTTTTTATGGTCATGTCAATGGGTTGGCCTGGCCTGGGAGATCTGCATCATCTAATGGAGCCACCTGCTCTTCCACCCCAATCTGAGCTGGCTGACAGCAGGAATGTTTGCAAAGAGCTGAACTGAAGTCCTGAACCTCAAACTGAATCCTGGGAGGGTTGACTCGATTAAAAAAATAAAAGTATTGATCGTATTTTGTGTCTCTCCTAATTCTGTCTTTCAAATTCTTCCAGTGCTTCTCAGTTCTCTTCCCTGCTGTTGACTTTCTCTTTTTCTCCACTCAGCAGTTCCTGTATAACCCTGTTCCTGCAAACCTCTCTCCTCACCTGCCTCCAGCTCCGACGGTCCTGCCTCCTCCAGTGCCTTGGTACTCTCAGTCTCTACCAGTCCTGCTTCTGAGTAACTCAATCCTCTCTTTAAATCCTCTCAAAAACAAACCCTGGCTCTCTGTGGCCCTTTTGCAATCAGGTATTGGAGGCAGAGAGAAAAATAAATGTTATCGTTTTCTTCCAGAATTTATTGTATTGCTTGCAGTTCTTTCCTTACAGATGTTTCAATTTAAAGTTGGGAAAACAGTTTTCATGTTGGATTGGAGTCAGGATGCTTGGCTGACATCCCCTTGCCTCTTGGGGCTGACCTGAACTTTGATCAGTGTTGTCTCAGGCAGGGGCAGCTCAGCTGAGCCCCCCCAGCTCGGGGGTCACGGGCACTGGCCCAGGGTTTGGGCACTGAAGGCTTGGAGTTCAAATGACTTCAAATAACAGCCCGAGCACTTTCAGCACCATCTGGGAGTAAACAGGGTCCAGCTCCAGCCAGATCCTCGTGCCTTCCAGCCAAGCCTGAGCCCAAGTGTTTGTGTAAATCACAGTGGTTGGAGGCAGTGAGAGCCCTTCCAAAGATGTGCTGCTTAATTTGAGCTTGGGTTGAGTCAAGAACAACTGTCTGTGCCTTGGGTTTGAAGTGACAGAGCAGCTTTGGGGACACCCCCAGGTGTGCTCTCCTAAATCAGACCCTGTAACAGACCCTGAGTGGTGGCTCTGCAGAGATTCCTGAGCCCTGGGGTGTTTTCATGCAAAGCTGAACAGCTCAGCCTAAGCCTGTGATGTTTTATTCTGAGTTCTGGGCTCCAGAATCACCCTGGAGAGGGAGGTGTGACTGCCAAGGGAGGGCAGCAATGACAGCTCTGTAACCCTTCAGAGGGCACCAGGGTGGGTGCAGAACAACTTGTGCTGCTGACCAAGGCAGGATTGCACTGGTGGAGAGCTTGGAATCCACTGGGTGCTGCAGAGCTTGGCATCCACTGGGTGGTGGAGAGCTTGGCATCCATTGGGGTGGTGGGGAGCTTGGCATCCACTGGGGTGCTGGAGAGCTTGGCATCCACTGGGTGGTTGAGAGCTTGGCATCCGCTGGGGTGCTGGAGAGCTTGGCATCCACTGGGGTGGTGGAAAGCTTGGCATCCACTGGGGTGCTGGGGAGATTGGCATCCACTGGGTGGTGGAGAGCTTGGCATCACTGGGGTGGTGGAGAGCTTGGCATCCACTGGGGTACTGGAGAGCTTGGCATCCACTGGGGTGGTGGAGAGCTTGGCATCCACTGGGATGGTGGAGAGCTTGGCATCCACTGGGTGGTGGAGAGCTTGGCATCCATTGGGGTGCTGGAGAGCTTGGCATCCATTGGGGTGCTGGAGAGCTTGGCATCCACTGGGGTGGTGGGGAGATTGGCATCCACTGGGTGGTGCAGAGCTTGCATCCCTCCCCTTCCAACCCAGCAAGAGCTCAGGAGGAGCAGTGCTTGGGTGGGTTTAGGGTGACAAGCTGAGCTTGTGCCACGAATGCCAAGCTCAGCGTTGGGTTAAATGTTTGTGTGAGAAGGAGCTGGCACTCACAGAGCTGTGTTTCTATGGGAACAGGCCTGAGGTTCTTCATGACATCTTGTCTGTCTTTTAGATCTTGAAGAAATCCTGCATAGAAATCCTGGCAGCAGAACCTTCCAGTATTTGTGCAGGGGGTAAGTATGACCGAGGCTCACGTTGCCTAAAATACAACTTTTCACTGATTACCTGGAGTTAAATATTCTGGGGTTTGGTTTTTTTTCTTTTGGTGAATTTCTTTTTTCACCCTCAGGTAGTTTGCCCAGCTCCCATTTCTACCAAATGGTGTCAAATGGAATTTTCTTACAGAAAAGGTCTGAATTCGATGCTTTTCCCTAAATGTTCTTCTGTCAAATCAGCCTGTCTCGCTCCGACTGTGCCAGCCTTGGAAGCAGTTATGCTGCCAAATGACAAACCAAATCAGGAGAACCCCTTTGATTGGATTTAGGGTTTTGCCAAATTCATCTTCTGGGAGGGTTGGTGAGGGAGGTGCTTCAGAAACTACCAGGAAAATCAGATGAGCAGAATTGGATCTGAAGGCTTTTAATAGTCTTTGGCCATTTCTCAGGCATTTAGGGGTGATGCAGTGACTGAGAACTGGAGTCCAACCCTCACCCTGCTGATTGAGAGTCCTCCTGCCCTCCGTTTGTCCTTGCTCTGCCCTCATTGTGGCTCTAAAGCCCTGGCAAGCAGCAGGACCCAGCCTTCCAAACCAAGCTGGAGAATCATTTTGGCCCCTTCCATCTGTTTCTGTGAATTCTTCCCATCTTCTGAAGAGCATCCCAGCTGTTTGCTGAATGTGCAGCAACTCCTGGAGCAGAGGGGTTGGGAGCAGAGCTGGCTTTGTGGGGAAGGGCAAGTTCTGCATCTTTATTGATAATCCCTCTGAGTAACCCAGTTATTTATTTCCACTCCCAAAGCAGCTGCTTTGGTGACCCTGCATTTCCTCTTGCTGGAGGAACTGCCTGCACCCCTGAACTTCCACAGGCAGCCCCATCTTCCCAGCAATGCACGCCAGGCTAAATGCCCAATAAGTACCTGGCATCAGGTTTATCTTCTATATATTATGTTCCATATGTGCCACTCCAGGTTTGGGGTTTGAAGCCAGGATGGCAGAACTGACATGAATTATGGGACTTCAGCAGCATTTTGGCTGTTCAATTAAATAGTTTCTGTGCTAAAAGAGGCTCCAAGGCAGGGCCTGTCTGCCTTAGCATGGTGGGGGATTGCTGGGACACTCTCTGGGATAATGCAGTGATATTCCAGAAATGCTTGGGAAAGGAAATGGCAGGAACATTCACATCCACTCCACGCACTTAGAGATTGTTTAGAACATATATTTACATACTTATTCAAGTGCTAAACACTGCTGCTTATATAATGTCAGCCAGCAGATGACTTATGATCATCCCTTATAACCATCTTTAATGCTTTGTCAGTGGATCTCACCACTCTCATTCCTTGTGCCTCAGTGAGAAGGCAGGGTGGGCACAGCAGAGCCAGCTGGCAGGAAACACAGGGGGCTTTATGGGAATAAAAAACATCAGAGTTTGGCCAGCAGAGCAACGTTATCCCTGAAAAATGCCCCCAGACCCTCAGTTCAAGGGCTGCTCTCCAAGTGTGGGCAGACTGTCCTTTGCTCCTGGGCTGCAGGTGGTTCCATCACTCAGGGCTCTGACACTGAGGGAAGTGCCATTCACTGTGAAAATTCTGTGCATTGGTGCATTTAAAAGGAATGTTTGCAGCTGTAGCTCATGGTTTGGGGTTTCTGTGCATATCCTTGAGGACTGGGGGCAGTTTCCCCCCCTTTATTTAATTTGCAAGGAGGAAATGTGTGTTCTGTGCTACCTGAGGCCACTCTTGCTCTGCTGGCTGGTCCCAAACACTGCAGGAATGAGTTCCATCCCTCTGGAACGGCTGTTTCTGGAGGCTTTGGCTTTGCAGAGTGAACTGTAGAGTTCATTCCAGCCTCGAGCAGAGCCAGGGTCCCCATGGCCCCGCTGACATCACTGATACAGTTCTTTGACTGTACTTGAACCCTCATCCCCCAGCAGTGGAGACTTCTGTGATTTCTCTTAAGGATTCAGCAGCCCCCACACTGCAGAACTCTCGTCCCCCCTCCCTGCTCTTCCCACTGCTCTCAGACAACACACAAAGGGGCTGGGAGCAGCTTCCCTGGCTGGACGTGCTGGGATGATTTGCAACTTGGCTGTAAAGGAGCGGGCCCTGGAAGAGAGCCCAAATTCCACAGCAAAGCTGCCTTTTTTTATTTGACAAGTACAGTGTTGGGTTCTTAGGGGAGGGGAAAGGAGATGGGGACTGTAAAAATGCAAAGGGCAAAAATCTGAACCTGCAAAAACTCAGTTCCTTGGTGCTCCTGGGGATTCCAAACCAGGCTGGTGTCCCCAGTGCACTGAGGTTGCTCCTGCCTTGTCTTGGGCAGGGAAACATTTCGTGTTCAAACCATTCCCCAGCCAAACTTCAGTGAGGATTAGCTGAGGGCCTCTCCCAGATAGTCCCAGGAATTGTGGGGGCTGTTTCCTTGGCCGTGGGGAGCAGCAGAGCTGGACTCTCTGCAGCTGCTGCCAGGACTGCTCTGTGGCTCCCACTCAGAATCTCAAAGTGGTGCTTTGCTTGCAAGGCAATCTCCATGCTGGGGCTGCAGGGGGTTCACAAGCCTTTCCCAGCACTAGGTTCATGAAATTGGAATATCAAGGGATGTCTGAGAGTGGCCTCAGAGGCTGGTGAGGGTGTGAGCTCAGTGCTCAGCCCTGCTGGTGCCAGAGGGGCTGCTCAGCTCAGTCTCAGGTGTTGGGGACTGTCCTTGGTGCTTCCTGCTGGCACCACGGTCTGTGGTGACCCTGAGGTCACAGGCTTTGTGCAGAGACTGAAATGCTGCCCAGCTGATCAAATCCCCTCCCAGGGCATGGAGATGAGTCCAGTCAGGAACTTGTGGTTGTTGTAGGGCAGGATGTGAGAAAACTCAGGGCAATGGACACAATTTTGGAGTTACGTGGGAAAGTAACACTTAACCTTCTCCAAATTACCTGTCACCAGGAGATTTCCTTTCCTTTCCATGGAAAGACCCTTCTGCCTTCCTCCACCCCAAACTTGCTGCCATTTACCATGGCCAGCTGGGGAGGGGAAAGCTCCAAAGCTCCCTGTTTTCACTGCAGGCCCATTAAGATGTTCCTCTTGTGAATTGTTTCCTCTTTCTAAAAACTCAGGTTGAAGGGAGAGAGCGGATGTTCCATTTTACCCATTTTTACACTCCAGAGTTGTTAAGCTCAAGAGATTGCAAGTGAAGATTTGTGAGCTAAATGGCCTTTGCCTGCCTTGCTCTGGATCACTAATGCAGTGCCTGTTTCCCCTCAGAGTCCTTCCAGGTGGTGGTGAGAGGGAATGGATTCCGACACGCCCGCAACGTGGACCGGGTGCTCTGCAGCTTCAGGATCAACGACACGGTCACCCTCAGTAAGCTGCTTGCTTTGGGATGCTCCAGTGTGGCAGCAGGAATGATGGGCTGCAGAGCTTTGGATTGCAGGATGCAGAAGGGATTATTGCTGCTGGCAATTTGTGTGCTGTGGTTCTGAGCAAGGATGTGAAGCTCGAGGGGGATGAAAACACAGAGGACACCAAAGGGCACCAATATGAGTCTTGCTGGGCTGGGTGTGCAGGGGGATCAGGCTGTTTCTCTCCTTCCCTGTGTGCTGTGTGCCCAAAGGGCCTGGTGGTGCAGTTCAGCCACGCTCTGCTGTGGGGGCTGTGTTGGAGGGGGGCTCAGGCACTGCTGAGCTGCTGGGGGAGCTCAGAAAGGGGTTCCCTCTGCAGTTCCCTCAGCAGAAGAACCAAAGTAAGAGAAGCAAATTAGCCCTGAGTGTCTCATGGGAGGTCTGAGCTGGCAGAACTGAGGACCCCTCTGCTCCCATCGGGCACATCTGGACACATGTGGGAATCCAGATACTTCCCAGCTGACACCAGCAGTGAGAGCAGAGCTCAGCTTTCCTGACGTGGAATCTGTTCAGATGATGATCATTTTGGAGCCAGTCCTGACCCCTTTCAGCACAAAACAGATGTGTTAATTAGTTTCTTACATGCAGAAGTCTAATGGCTCAATGTTGGGCTTGGTTGTGTCATCTTCTCTTTGGAGCAGGGCAAGTTGGCCACTGCTGCTCACCCTGATTGGGATGGCAGGGACCCTTCAGGGCAGGTGTAGGACAGGGAGTGCTTGCAGCTGGTCCTGAAAGGCTTTTGTGCTGCTGCTCTTCCTCCTCTGAGTGGGTTCTGGACCTGCCAACCCTTGTGCCACCCAGCAGAAAGCCTGGCTGGCTGTGGGTCACGTTGGCTTGGTGAGTGCTGAGGACATCACGGGCTCTGCAGCAAGGCATTCATTCATTCCTTTAACACCCCAAAGCCTTCACAGAACTAGGAATGTTCAGTGGAGACACAAACACTTCCAGTGCTGCCAGTGGGAGAGCTGTGAGTGAGGGTTCCCTCACCCCAAGCACCGTGAGCTGCTGGTGGGGATGAGGAGGGACACTCCTTCCTCCCTCCCTGTGCTGGCTGCTTGTGTGGAGGAGTCATTTCTTGTGGTATCCACCATCATCAGGTCACAGCAGCTTCCAGGAAAGATCAGCTTATCTTAATGCACCCCCTGGGCTTCTCTTCTTGGAGGCTGTGTCCACAAAATCAGTGTGGAAAAGGAGGATAAAGGCCAACTTTATTTCCTGCCCCTGTGCCCTGAGGCATTCCTGGAGTCCTGAATTGCTGCAGAGGTGAAAAGTGAGCTCAGTGTCCTTGGCTCTGCCCCAAGACCTCTCCATGTGTCCTGCACAGCCTGCAGTGTTCAAAGCAGCCACCAAGAAAGGCCACAACCCCCAGTTCTGGGTCCAACCCAGCCCTGACTGAGGGAGCTCAGCAGCTGCTCCCAAACCCAGGTGTCTCCAGGTGGGACAGGCACAGCTCTGCTGGGTTTAAGCTGCTCTCTGAGAGGTGTCCCTGAGCCTGTGACCCCAAACCTGCTGCTCCTTGGGACATCCCACTGCAAAGAGCCCACCAGGAGAGTCAACTCCTGAATGGAAACCTCATGGAGCTTGGACAGCTCAGCTGCCTTTGTTTGCTTGAAGCCTCTGATGTATCAGGGAGGGAGGTATTTTTACAGATAACACTAAGCCAACAGTTCCTGAAACCTTAAATTATCCCAGCTGAGATGTAGTGAGCACAGCTAGGACGTGCTGAGGTTAAAGGCATGAGCTAATGGGGTTTTATTGGGATTGTTGGCAGAGAAAAGTGGCAGGTGAAGAGAGCAGCGACTCATAATGTTCATAGTTATGGGATTGAAAAAGGGAACATCTGTAGAAACCATGAGGAATATTTGGCTGAGCAGAAGTGGAGTCAGATGCATGTTCAGCAGCAGAGTGTTCCTGCCAGCAGCAGCACCTGGGAGAATTGGTGTCAGCCTGCACAGAGTTAAAAGTGATTATCCAGTGCAGTGACTTATGAGTGCTCTGTGGTGCAAAAATGTCTCTGTCTGCCCAGGTTGTGCAGGATCCAGCAGAGACAGCTCTGGGCAGGGAGGTAAACTCTGTGCTGGGCAATTTAAAACTCCCCAGGGAGATGAAATGTTGGTGAAGACCCAGCAGGCACCAGAGCAGAGCTGGAGCTGGAGCTGGAGCTGCTCTGCACGCTTGGCCAAGCCCCTCCCTGTGCACAGACTGGCCTGGCTTTGCTTTTCTCAGACTGGGAGCAGGACTGTGCCAGGTACCCACTGAGAGTGAGATGTGTGGGGAACTGGATCCCCAAACTGCCCAACAAATGTCTTCTAAAAACTGCCTTCTGTTTTAAAGCCTATCAGATTGCTCCATTTTCCCCGTCTTTCTTTATTTTTGGCAGCACAGTAGGTTTTTTGTGATATCTTCTTCACTTTCTTGCAGCCTCATCCACTCTTAGCCCAGGAATGTTTTGCTTTACAGTTCAATTCTCTAATCCCCGATTTTCCCACTTGTTCATGCCACTTTAACCCTCCACTGCATCTTTTATCTTCTGACAGCAGCTTTTCTCTCTTTCCACTGTGGTACCAGGGAATGTCCATCAGCGTGTCCCAACTCCAGCAGGTGTTTTGGGGACACAAAACATGCCTCTAATGTTTCCTAGGTGAGAACATGCACCAAGGGGAGCTTGACATCCTCTTTTGAGGGGTGGCACAAGTCATTGCTGGACCAGAAGGAATGGTCCCACATCCCTAAATGCTCCCCCAGCCTCCCAGCAGTGTCAGAACCTTTAACTCAGGATTTGCCTCCAGCAGAATTCCCTGCAGCTGCCCAGGCTGAGTGTGGAGGACCAAAGATAGGGCATTCAGGACACTTGGGCTGAGAGAGGAGGAGACTCTCTGGGCAGTGTGAGAGCTCCGCCAGGCTCTCCCTGGGTGCTGCTGGGGGACCAGGGTGGTCTCTCCCTGTGCCAGGGGTAAATGAGCCATGGGCACAGCTCTGGGTTGGAGGTGCTGCAGGATGGCCCAGGGGTGCAGCCTGAGCTGCCAGTCCTGAGCAGGACCAAGTGAACCGGGGGGTGTTTGCAGCCTCAAGGCTGGAATTGCTCATTGAACAGCTCTTTGCTCAGCACACAAACCCCTCAGAGGAAAAGGGAGCCCTTCCAAATCCTTCTCCCCCTCTAGAGAGTGTTCTGGATGTGATATCACTGCTCTGTGCTTATCTGTCTGCTCCCCATCCCCTCACTCTGCTCTCAGTGCCTTTGGCATCCAGAGCTCATGTGTCCCTACACAAAGCACAGCAATTACAGCCTGATCTCAATGTGGTTTTCATTACAGCATTAACAAAACATTTCTTATTTATGGGCCTCTCTCTTGGGCAGTTTCTGCAGCTCAGAGTGTGCTCCAGTGTCTTCCTGCATTCCCAGCTCCCCACAAAACGGGTTTGAAATACAAACTTTGCTTGCAGAGTTGTCACAATGAGTCCATGAGAGGAGGAGTCAGCCAAGAGGAACGGAGACTGGAAGTGGGGCAGAGAATTAGGGAGGTGTTTTGGCTGTCTGAGGTGACAAAGGGACAATGGAAGTGCTCAGGGTGACTTGAGGCTGCCAGCTCAGGTGGGATGAGGTGCAGAGAAGAGCCTGCCTGGCACAGGGAGTGTTGGGTGAGAGCAGCCAGTCTCCCACCCCAACTGGGCTGTACTGGTTTCATCTCCTGCAGAACCAGGAGAGTGGGGCAAAGCATCCTCTGAGATGAGCTTTGGTTGAATGCAAATCACAGCGACAGGGACAGCAGGAGGAAACTGTTGGGCTGTGATTTCTGGACAGTTTGGCAAACAGCTGTTGCAGCCTTTCCTGGCCTCAAGCATTGCTGATACTGCCAGTCCAGCAATATTGCAGTGGAAAGGGGGAGATGTTGGACCTTCCCAAAGCCCTCAGGGAGGGATCCTTTGCAGCCTCATTTCAGTGCATCACTGGGTTCTTGGGTGCCCCCTTAACCAGAGAGAAGGCTCTTGATTTTGCCCTGGTTCTATGGCTAAAAGAAAGTGCTGCTCCCTCTCTGGTCACCTCCTTTGGGTTCTTGTGCTTCTCTTTCGCTGAGGTTTCTCTTTTTTATTAAAGCATCATGCATATGTTGAAGTTTTTATCATCATGGTTGGGAAGTATTCCAAGTCCTGGCTTACCAGAAGGTTACACCCTGCTAATGGCATAAGAAACTATTCACTCTTGCTGGGAATAATAGATTTTACAGGCTGCAGGTAGTTGTGCAGGGTGTAGGAATGCTGGGGAGAGAGTTCCAGGAACATGAGCAGCATCAGGCAACTTGTGGAAAGGGCAAACACAGAAAATGGATGTGTTTTTTGAGGGGTTTCACCCCCCAGCTGTGCCCAGTGCCCTGCATGGCTCAGGCCTCAGGACTGGTTTGTTGTTGTCTGTGTGTTTGTTCTGTCCTGGGGGGGTTCATACAGTGATTTAGCCCGAAGGAGGGATGAGAGGGGCACAGGTAGGGGGCAGGTTGTGCCATGGCCATGGGCAGCCCTTGTCCAAAGTGAGGCATTGCAGTGTTTCCTGAAGATATCCACGCTCTGCCTGCAGGGTCTGAAAGGTGATCAAACCCTTCCCCAGAGCTGTCAGAGGAGGCAGAGCGATTCCTGCACCCTTCCCCATCCAGCCCCCAGCCAAGACCCCAAAGGACGTGCTGGGCAGGAATTGCAGCGACCCCGAGTCGAGCTCTCCTCCCTCCCTTCCCCAGCCCTGCCACCAACACTCAGCTCAGAGCAGTCCAAGCCACAAAACCCACATTTTGGCACGAGCTGTGGACTTTGGGAGTGCTCAGCCCCATCTCTTGCTGCACTGGGAGACAGGTTTGCTCCACAGCAGCCCCGAAGTTCATCCTTGTCCCAAACCCACCCTGCAGAGCCCCTACAGGAGGAGTCCTGCTCGGGTTTGGTTCCCCCGTGGGTTCTCCAGGAAGGAGCCAGATGGCCACAGTGATGCAAACCAAATGGATCCTCTTTTGTTTGGAGCGAAGGGAAAAGAGTCGCTGGTTTTGTGGTGAAGCACAAACATCCTCCAAACAGAATAATCTCTTCTTGTAGCCAGCCTGGCCAGCCTCGAGCTCCCTCCTGGGACCCCCAGGCTGATAAACTTTCTGGAGAGGCATGGACTGATGCGAGCTGGGAAGGGAGAGAAAGAGAAACAAAAACCTAATGAGGTCAAAGCAAAAGGCCTTGCAAGATGAAGCAGCTTTTGTTTGAGTGAATGCTGGCCCAGGAAAGGCTCTGGCCTTGGCTTGCCAGAGCTGGCAAAGGAGAAAACAAGGCATTGGTCTTCCTATTGTTGGCATGTGTGTGCTGAGACAGTGTCATAGATGTGTGGGAGTTAATGACACCTTCATAAATCAGGGTGAGGGCAGCACTGTGGGGCCACGTGGGCCACCTCTGCACATCTGGAGTGGGAAATGCTGCTGGCCACGCTTGGGAAGCCCATGGCAAACCCAAACCCCCATGACCCCAGGGCTGGGCTGGATGGGAGGGGAGGGGAGGGGAGGGGAGGGGAGGGGAGGGATGTAAGAGCACTGCTGTGCACCCTTGAAATGCCTCTGACAGGAGGCAATCCCCTGGAGTGTGGGGTGGCAAGGGAACATTCTCTGCTGGAACCATCAGCTCCTGGTGTTTAACACAGTGGGAATGTTCCTGTGTGTTCCAGCACTGAGCCCGTGGGAAAACAGCACTAATCTGGCATTCTCCATGCCAAGGGCTGGAGCAGGGGCCGAGAGGGATCCCAGGGATCTAGAGGGATCTCAGGAACCTGGAGGGATCCCAGGGACCTGGAGGGATCCCATTAATCTAGATAGATCCCAGGGTCCTAGGGGGATCCCATGCACCTAGAGGGATCCCGGGGATCTAGAGGGGTCCCAGGGACCTAGAGGGATCCCAGCAATCTAGAGGGATCTCAGAGATCTAGAGGGATCCAAGTGATCTAGAGTGATTCCAGTGATGTAGAGGGATCCCATGGTTCTGGAGGGATCCCAGGTACCTAGAGGGCTCCAAGTGACCTAGAGGGATCCCATGGACCTAGAGGGATCCCATGAATCTAGAGGGATCCCAGGGACCTAGAGGGATTTTGGGAATCTAGAGGGATCCCAGTGACCTGGAGGGATCCCAGGGACCTAGAGGGATCCCAGGGACCTGGAGGGATTCCAGGAATCTAGAGGGATCCCAGGGACCTAGAGGGATCCCAGTAATCTAGAGGGATTCCAGGGACCTGGAGGGGTCCCAGGGGTCTAGAGGGATCCCAGGAGCTCAGAGCCTGCTCCCAGTGGGTGAGCCACAGGGCAGGACCAAGGCCAGTCCATGAAAACCACTTGTCTGCCCAAAATGTGGCACGTTCAGCTCTTGGCCTGGGTCAAACAGCCCTTGACAAAACAACTGCTGTGGGTAACCCAGAAATTCAAGTGTGTGTTTGTAGGCCTGGAGAACTTCAGGGAAGATTCCAGCTTTTCATTACCATCTCTTCTCTTTTTTTTCCCTCTTTTTTAATGGAGTGTAAAAAATAAACAGTTCCTAACCTGCCTGAGGAAATCTCCTTTTATTTTGCTGCCAAAGCAAAGAAATCCCCCAGTCTGAACCAGGGATTCTGGTGCGTGACAGGAATGACCAGGGCAATACTTCTGCTTTCTGAAATGTTGTATTTGGTGGAAGGAGCCTCCTGTAGGAATGTCTGGGAAGGAATGCTTGGCTTGGTGAGCCCTGCTGATGCCTAAGGGGACAGGCAGTACCTCTTTGTGCCTCACCCACTGCAGCAAAATGTGCTGCCTGACCCTGATGTTGAGGGAACCCCCCTGAGCTGACACTGAGACCAGGTCAACAGTGCTCTGCTGCTGGTCCCTGGTCACGATAAGACACCCTCCATCTGGACAAACTCATCTCAGCAGCCAAGGGAAGCAGCAACAAGGCTCCCAGCTGATGCAGAAAGCACTGTGGAGGAGTTTGCCATGTTCTCCTTGGCTTTGTGTCTCCTCATGGCTTTTCCTCTTTCCACTGGCACCTGAAATGGAGTTGTAACTCGCACAAGTTTCCTCAAAAGCAGAAGACTGGTTGGCCAGAAGAGCTGAGCTCTTTGTTCCATTGCTGAATGCCTTGGTTAAGTTTTTATCCTCACTCCTTTCCACTCCTGCTGCTGCCAGTGGGGCACCAAACACTGCCCCTGCTCCCCTGTGCCCACTGTTCTGTGCACCCTGGCAATTAATTAAGTTGTGAGGAGACTCTAGGTGGTCTGAGAGCCCAGGTTGTGTCTGTGATGTCAAAGAGCTCAGCAAGGGTGTGGTGAGTTGTGCTCCTATTCCATCATGGTCCCGTGGAATGAATGTCCCCTCCATCCTCAGGGTACAGAGGAAAGATTGAAGATGAGGTTTGAAACCCACAGGTTTGAGAGGCCAAGGGGAAGGAATCCGTCAGGAGCAGGGGGGATTTCAAAGGGATGGAGAAGTTTAACTGGAAAATGTTAGGAAGCTGGTGGGAGTTGGTGACAGCTCATTTCAGGTCTATAAACATCCCTGTGAGGGCCCTCGAGCTGGTTGTGGGTACAGATGGTAGAAAGATTTGTGATGCAGGGAGGTGCTTCTGGAAATGCTGGGTCAGCAGAGTCAAACCCTCCTGTGGAGAGTTTTGGGTTCCACTCCAAAAAACAACCCCCACCCAGCCTGTCTGCCTGGTTTCTGCCAGTCTGCCCCAGCGCCAGTCAGCTGGCAAAGGGGCTGGAGGTTCCTTGGCATCTCCCACCTTGGGATCACTATCTGTCTGACCACCTTGGGATCCCCATCTGTCTGATCACTTTTGGGATCCCATCTGTCTGATCACCTTTGGGATCCCCATCTGTCTGATCACCTTTGGGATCCCCATCTGTCTGATCACTTTTGGGATCCCCATCTGTCTGATCTCCTTTGGGATCCCCATCTGATCACCTTGGGATCCCCATCTGTCTGATCTCCTTTGGGATCACTATCTGTCTGATCACCTTTGGGATCCCCATCTGTCTGATCTCCTTTGGGATCCCCATCTGTCTGATTTCCTTTGGGATCCTCATCTGATCACCTTGGGATCCCATCTGTTGGGTCACCTTGGGATCCCCATCTGTCTGATTTCCTTTGGGATCCTCATCTGATCACCTTGGGATCCCATCTGTTGGGTCACCTTGGGATCCCCATCTGTCTGGTCCCCAGTGATGGTGTAAAGTCCTGATTTAAGGCTACAAAAGAACATTAGTTGATGTTCCTGTTTCCCAGGAAATTTCCTATTGATAATTTCTCTCGCTCTGCTTTTAAAGCCACAGTATAATTCAGGCTAACAAGTTTAATTTGGGTTAAGATGTGTCTGCCTTGAAAGTACAATTTTTTCCATAATACACAATTTTCTTTACTTTGATATTTGCAATTACACCTAACCTGCTGCAACTCCCTTTGGGCTCCTGCCCAGAGTGTCTGTGACCTTCTAGAAACCTTCATCCCTGGTTGTGGCTCAGATATGTGACACAGCTCTTCACCCCCCAGCGTTTGATCTTATTTATTGTGCTGATTTAAAGGTAAACCAGCGGGAGAAATGAACCCAACCCACAAAGAGATTGGAAGTCAGAGTTACAATTTAATAAAAAGATTACAATAAGTACCATGGTACAGAGGAAAAATTGGGTTTAACTCACAAAACCAGATGTCCCAGCACCCTGGGACATGAACAGAATGGTGTTTGTTAACCCCTGTGCTGAGCCCCACACGGGCCCCTGAGTGCAAAGTGAAAGGAAAGGAAAGCTGTTGGTGAGGGTGATGGTCACAGTCCTGTCAAAGCAATGAT
>JAXCLP010000060.1:516594-543685 GCA_035584035.1 Lepidocolaptes lacrymiger | reverse complement strand
GGAATGGGGAATGGGGAATGGGGGATGAGACATGGGGAATGGGGAATGGGGGATGGGGAATGGGCAATGGGGAATGGGGAATGGGGGTTGGGGAATGGGGAATGAGCAATGGGGATTGGGGAATGGGGAATGGGCAATGGGGCATGGGAAAGAGGGAATGGGGAATGGGCAATGGGGAATAGAGAATGGGGGATGGGGATTGGGGAATGGGGAATGGGGGATGGGGGATGGGGAATGGGCAATAGGCAATGGGCAATAGGCAATGGGCAATAGGCAATGGGGAATGGGCAGTGGGGCATGGGGCATGGGGAATGGGCAATGGGGCATGGGGTCCCCAGCTCCAGCAGGACCCTGCCCTGCCCTGCAGCAGAGGGACAGGAGCTGTGCCCCAGGGCAGCAAAGGTCCTGTCCCTGCCACTCCATGTGCCACTCCTGCTCCATCCTCTGCCCTCCTCTTCCCATCTGTTTCCCGTCCAGAAATTCCTGACTGGTTTTTCGCCTCCCTCTCCGCCGTTGTTGGAATGTGATGTAATGGCCGTGAACAACGTGGGGAGACAGCGAGGCAGGACCCTCTGCTCTGAGGATGTCTGTCTGTCTGTGTGTCTGTGTGTCTGTGTGTCTGTCTGCAGCCAGCTCGGGCATAAATCACCGCACTGGAGCCTCAGGATGTTGTTTGGGTTTGGGTTTGGGGTTTTTTCCCCCTCTCCCCTCCTCTCTGTAGCAGAAAAGGTGTGGAAGTGGAAAGGATGAACTGTGCCCAAAGCCATTCCCACACCCCCCCGGGAAGGGTTTGGAGCTGGGCTGGGAATATTCCCTGGGCTGAATCCACTGGGGTGGGATGTTCCCTGTGCTGAGCCCACTGGGCTGGAATGTTCCCTGTGCTGAACCCACTGGGCTGGAATGTTCCCTGTGCTGAACCCTCTGGGATGTTCCCTGTGCTGAACCCACTGGGGTGGGATGTTCCCTGTGCTGAACCCACTGGGCTGGGATGTTCCCTGTGCTGAACCCACTGGGGTGGGATGTTCCCTGTGCTGAACCCTCTGGGATGTTCCCTGTGCTGAACCCACTGGGCTGGGATGTTCCCTGTGCTCTCTGTATGACACACAACCCACCACATTCCCAGCCAGGCCAGAGATTTGAGTCAAAGCCACCAAAACTGTCACTGAACGGGGACAGAAGGGGGAGCAGGGAGGAGTCACGAACTTGGCTTTGTTTCTTGGGCTGCAGAAGCCAAGAAGGGAAGAAACCACCCAAAAAACAGGCAAAGTGGCATCTTTAGGGAAGAACAGTCTGCTTTTGGCATTTGTTTGAAAGTAAAGATGATCTTTGGAGAATTTTATTGTTTAAAACCGACAAACAAGACAAGAACTGCAGTGCAAAACAACCAGCAAGGAGAGTGATGTCTGACTGTCACTCATCCAGAGGGTGGTTCTAGACCTTAATCAGTGCTGAACACTCACACTGGGGGTGCTGAGCTGTGCAGGTGACACCTGAACACTCACACTGGGGGTGCTGAGCTGTGCAGGTGACACCTGAACACTCACACTCGGGGGTGCTGAGCTGTGCAGGTGACACCTGAACACTCACACTGAGGGGTGCTGAGCTGGGCAGGTGACACCTGAACATTCAGGGGTGCTGAGCTGTGCGGGTGACACCTGAACGCTCACACTCGAGGGTGCTGAGCTGTGCAGGACAGGTGACACCTGAGTGAGGCCATTGCTGCCCCAGGGGAGCCTGGGCTGAGCCCAGGGATGGTGGCACCTCAGGGATGGTGGTACCCCAGGGATGGTGACACCCCAGGGATGGTGTCACCTCAGGGCTGTTGTCACCCCAAGGATGGTGTCACCCCAAGGACGGTGGCACCCCAGGGCTGTTGTCACCTCAGGGTCAGTGTCTCGCCAGGGGTGCTGTCACCTCAAGGATGCTGCCAGCCCAGGGCTGGTGTCACCTCAGAGCTGCTGTCACCTCAGGGCTGGTGTCAGTCACCCCAGGGATGATGTCAGCCAAGGGTCAGTGTCACTCCAGGGCTGGTGTCACCCAAGGGATGCTGACACTTCAAGGATGCTGCCAGCCCAAGGCCAATGTCACCCAGGGCTGGTGTCACCCCATGGCTGGTGTCATCCCACACTGCTGTCACCCCAGGGATGCTGCCAGCCCATGGTTGGTGTCACCCGAGGCCAGTGTCACCCCAGGGCTGGTGTCAGCAGGGCTGGTGCCAGCCCATGGTTGGTGTCACCCCAGGCCAGTGTCACCCAGGGCTGGTGTCACCCCAGGGCTGGTGTCCCCAGGGCTGGTGGCACCCCAGGGACACTGCTGTGGCTGCCAAGAGCTCACCCTGGCTGTGGCTCCTCCTCTCGGCTCCCGAGGGGTGCAGGATGGGGCTCAGTCCCTGGAGGCAGCAATGCGATCCACCTGCAAGAAGGACAGGCAGCCATCAGACCAACAGCCCTGCCAGCTGTGCCAGCTGTGCCAGCTGTGCCAGGGGCATCCACACAGCACCCCAACCCTGGCAGCTGCAGGAGGAGGGGTGGGAGGGATGGGAACCCCTGGAGAAAAGGGAGATATTGGGGTGTTAATGTGGGGTGAGACAAAGGACGTGGGGGGTGCTGGGTTATAAAGCAGCCCTGGTGGGATTGTCACTGCAAGGGACACTCTGCAGGAAAACTCAGCACAGCCCGAGGGGTGTGGGGTGTGGCAGAGCTGCCCTTCTCCTTCTGCCTGTGTGTCCAGCACTGTGGAGGTCAAAGCCACCTGCTCTGCCCCTTGGGGACCGTGGGGGACTCTGCAGACAGAGAGGGGAGCTGGTGCTGGTGCATCAGAGGTGGCATTGTGGGGACACTGAGTGGGCTGTGCCAAAGCAGCCAGGCTGGGGTCGGGCTCAGGGTGGCACTGAACTGGTCCTGGCTCTTGTGCCCCTCTGAGCCCACCCTGCCCTGTGGCCCCCGAGGCACCGAGAGGCTGGGCAGGACCCCCAGACCCGCTGGGGGAGGTGGGCACAGGGGCTGTGCCACCTCAGGTGCTGCTCTGACACTGCCCCTGGGCCACTCTGGCTTTGCTCCCCATGTCCCCTCTGGAAGCAGCACCCTCAGACTGCCTGGTCAAGGAGCTGCTGTGGTTCCTCCTCTCTTCTCCCAGCCATGGAACCATGGCAGATATTTCCCTCTGGAGCTGGGCTGTCCATCCCTGGTGCTCTCCAGAGCCCCTGAGATGAGCAGAAAGTGTCACACAGAGCAGCATTCCCAGGCTGGGAGTCCCTGTCCCAGCTGAACATTCCCTGCTTGGTCCTGGTGATGACAGAGGGGTTTCTGAGTTGTTTCTCCATGGTGTCAAAGCCCAGGTCCTGCTGAAGTTCTTTTTTCCTCTGTGCTAAAGCTCCAGAGCAGCTTTTCTGGGAGCTGTGGCCACTGGAAGTGCAGCAATCCCCACTCCTGGCCACTGGAAGTGCAGCAATCCCCACTCCTGGCCACTGGAAGTGCAGCAATCCCCACTCCTGGCCACGGGAAGTGCAGCAATCCCCACTCCTGGCCACTGGAAGTGCAGCAATCCCCACTCCTGGCCACTGGCCAGCTCTGCTCCAGCTGCTGCCCTGAAGGGAACACAAAGAAATCCCTTTTTTATTGCTTTTCCATGTAGGCATTGGCCACGACACCACCTGGAGACCCCGAGGGGAGGGTGGGTGTGACACGCAGAGCTGGGACAGGTTTGGAGCTGCCAAAGGTTGAGGAGCAGGTTTGGGCTCTTGGTGAGCCTGAGCAGGAGTTGTGTCCTCAGTGGCACCTTCCACTGTGCAGGTGGCACTTGGTGACTGAGCAGTGACCCTCCTGGGAGGGGAAGGGACATTCAGGTGGCACTTGGTGACTGAGCAGTGACCTTCCAGGGAGAGGAAGGGACATTCAGGTGGCACTTGGTGAAGGAGCAGTGACCTTCCAGGGAGGGGAAGGGACATTCAGGTGGCACTTGGTGAAGGAGCAGTGACCTTCCTGGGAGGGGAAGGGACATTCAGGTGGCACTTGGTGAAGGAGCAGTGTCCTTCCTGGGAGGGGAAGGGACATTCAGGTGGCACTTGGTGACGGAGCAGTGACCTTCCAGGGAGGGGAAGGGACATTCAGGTGGCACTTGGTGACTGAGCAGTGACCCTCCTGGGAGGGGAAGGGACATTCAGGTGGCACTTGGTGACGGAGCAGTGACCTTCCAGGGAGGAGAAGGGACATTTGTCCTTCTGGAAGAGATGGGTGTCCCCAGATGTTTGCCTCCTTCCCCTCTGAGGAGGTGACTGTGCTGTGGCTTCACCCAGGTGAGACCCAGCCTGGAGGTGCTTCCTGAGCCCATCCCTGCCCAGCAAAGCCCAGGATGAAGCCTGGGCAGTGCCAAGCCCTTACCCTGGGCAGTGCCAAGCCCTGGAGGGAGACAAGGGACAGGTGACTTCAGACCCTGCTGATCCCTGTCCCAGCTCCTGAGTCCCTGCAGCAGAAATCCCCCCTAACCCCAGTGCTCCAGAGGCAGGTGCTGCTCTGGGGGAGCTCAGGGGGGCTCAGGACCCTCCCTGGGGTCCTGCAGGGACATCCTGGGGACACTTCATTCATTCATCCTGCCCTGAGCCTGCCCTGAGGCCCCAGGGAGGAGACGTGACTGGTCCATGGGCTCAGGTCCCACCAGAGGAGAGGAGGATGAGGATGAGGATGAGGATGAGGATGAAGATGAGGATGAGGATGAAGATGAGGATGAGGAGGATGAGCACTGCCCTTCTCTGCTGACACATCGAGGGCCACAGAGCAGGTGGCTCCTCCCAGTTTGATCCAGCAGGAGTTTTTCCAGCGTGTGTCATTCCCAGGTTTGTGCAGTTCTGAAATCTCCCCAAATTCCAACAGGTTAATCCCGGAGGCTCCAGCTTGATGTTGTGTCACCAGGGATGTCACTCCCTCAGCGTGAGGGTCCTGTCCTGGTGATGGCCACGTGTCCCTTGGGCTTCCTCAGGTGGACCAGCTGGGGCTGGGTGGGTGGAGAGAACTTCAGTGGTCAGCAGGTCCAAGGCTGGGCTTGGGAAATCCTCTTTTCAGGGGACAGGGATGGAATTCCAGCAGGAATGGGAGACCCTGCCACAGCCACGGGGGACACTGACCACAGGGGACACTAACCATAGGGGACACTGACCACGGGGGACACTGACCACGGGGGACACTGACCACAGGGACACTGACCACAGGGGACACTGCCCATGGGGACACTGACCACGGGGGACACTGACCACAGGGGACACTACCCACAGAGGACACTGACCACAGGGACACTGACCACAGGGACACTGACCACAGGGCCACTCTGCCTGTCCTGCTCGTGCTCCTGCACTGCTCTTGTGCTGCAGAGGAGCTTTGGTGCCAATGTCCAGTGCCCAGTGTCCAGTACCCAGTGCCCAGTGCCCAGTGCCCAATGCCCAGTGTCCAGTGCCCAGTGTCCAATGTCCAATGTCCAGTGCCCAGTGCCCAATTCCCAGTGTCCAATGTCCAGTGCCCAATGTCCAGTGCCCAGTGCCCAGTGTCCAGTGTCCAGTACCCAGTGTCCAATGTCCAATGTCCAGTGCCCAGTGCCCAGTGTCCAATGTCTTGGCTTCTCTTCTCTTTTCAAGCACCTGCCCTGTATTCCAATCAGCTGATAAATGCATGGAAACTGGTCAGAAAGAGCCTTTTCTGAGCACACAGGGGGAGTTTTGGGTGGAAACAGGTCCGAAACAGCCTTTTCTGAGCACACAGGGGGAGTTTTGGGTCAGGCTTGCAGAAACACAGCCTTAATGTCTGGGCAGGAGCCAAAGAGGTGCCCAAGTGCCATGCCAGGCTGGTCTTGGGTGACCAATGGATCTGCTCTCTTGGCAAGGGCAGAGCACATCCTTGATAAATGATAAAAGGGTGATAAATGGAGCTCCCAGGGCTGTGCAGACACACGAGGGGTCCTGGGTGCTGTCCCTGCCCTGGCAGAGGGCTGGGGTGCCCCTGGGGCACAGCGGGCACAGGTTGCTCAGGGGGCAAGCAAAGCTGGGCTCTTGCAGCATTTCCCCTTGGCCCTTCCAAGCTGCAGGAGCTGGAGATGTGGGGAGGCACAGAGGGATGGAGGAGCAGCCCAGAGGGCTGTGGGCAGGGGGGAGGCAGCTGCTCCTCAGTGGAACGGGCCAGGATGCCCCTCTGAGATGACACTCCATCCCTGTGCAGGGTTTTTTCCATGTGTCCCAGCAAGTCCCACCCGCTGCCACCAAGGCTGAGGGCCCTGAATCCCCCTCCCTGGTGCTCGGGGTGCCAGGGGTGCTGCTCTGGCACGGGGCATTGCTGAAGAGCGCCCTGTGGCAGCCCGTGGGTGGCAGGGGATGCCCTGGGCACTCTCTCTGTGCCAAGGGGGGTGGCTCCTTCCCTTGGGGTGCCCCAGGCCATGGGCTGAGTGTGCCAGGCTCCTTCCCTGGGGTGGGGGATCAGCAAACAGCTTTTCCCTGTCTGAGGGGTGCCAGGACCCCCAAAGCAGCCCCAGAGCAGCAGAGCAGGGTGAGGTGCCACGATGGCTCCAGTGCAGACCAGTAGGAAGCAGCACCCTGGGAACTGGGAGTGGTTTAAAGGCAAAACATCCCCTCCTTGCTCTGTCTGTGCCCTGCAAAATGCATGGAGCTCTTTCCAGATTTCTCCATTCCAAAGGGTTCTTATCCCTCTGGACTGCTCCCCCCCACTCAAGAGCTTACAGTGACCTGAGAACTGGCAATTTTGGGGGGCAGGTGCCTTTTCCCTGCTCTGGGGGGACATTTTCTCTGTGTGTTCCCCAGGTGTGCTCTGCAGTGGGGAAAAGCATCTCCCAGACAGCATCAGGTGGGCAGTAACCAGCACTGCCAGGGCCCTGGCCATGCCCAGCCATCCCAAAAACCCAGGGGAGCCCCCCTTTTATACCTGGGAGAGAAATCAAGAGGCTGGCACGGGGTGTAGGGGCAGGAACAGGTTGAGGTTCAGCTCTGGAGAGGCTGGGGGGCACCTGGCAGGGATCAGAGGGGCCCAGGAGTGCTTTGGAGCAGATATCAGTAAATCTGATATAATTTACTTAAACCAAACGCTCCTGCCCTTCTTTGAGTCCCACTTGGCTCCTGAGAGCTTATTTATCCCCTTGCCTGAGACAGACTGTGCAGGATTGAAGAGTTTCTGTGCACGGGGCCTGAAGGTCTTTGGCTCTGGGTCTGACTGTTCTTGGCCACATCAGGAATGGGTTTGTGCCAGCCCAGAGCTCGGGACTGAGTGGAGAAGGGCCCAGCCTGTGCCCCTTGGCAGCTCCTCTCCATGAAGAGCTGCAATCAGCAGTGCTGGGCAATGGGAGTGCTTGGTGGGGCAGAGAGCACCTGGAGCTCCTCAGGGCACAGCCCTGGGCACAAATGACAGGACCTGGGGGCCCTGTCCCCTCCCTGGGGGGCCTGGAGGTGCCACCAGCCTGGGGCAGAAACTGTCCCAGTGCAGAGCCTGGGGTGGGAGGGTGGTGCAGCCCTGGAGCCCTCTGGGCACACCCTGGAGCCCCTTTGGGCACACCCTGGAGCCCCTTGGGCAGAACCTGGGACCCCTCTGGGCACACCCTGGGACCCCTTTTGAGCAAATCCTGGAGGAGTTCCTTTGGGCAAATCCTGGAGCTCCTTTTCGCAAATCCTGGAGCCCCTTTGGGCAAATCCTGGAGCTCCTCTGGGCAGATCCTGGAGCCCCTTTAGGCAGAGCCTGGTACCTCTTTGGGCAGAGCCTGAAATCCCTCTGGGCACACCCTGGAGCCCCTCTGGGCAGAGCCTGGTACCTCTCTGGGCAGATCCTGGTACCTCTTTGGGCAGAGCCTGAAGCCCCTCTGGGCACACCCTGGAGCCCCTCTGGGTAGATCCTGCCCTCAGCCACCTTCCCAGCCCAGTCCTTGCACTATTCCCTGCTCTTTCAGTGTCCTGGCCAGCCCTGACCCCCAGCCAGGCCAGGGGCAGCCCCCACTTTGGGGCTGTTTGGCTCCTTTTTGGTGCAGTACAAGTGGTTATTCCTGCAGAGCTGAGCAGGCAGCAGCAGAGCCTGGTCCCCAACCCCTCCTGTGCTCCCAAGGACACACGGGCATTGTCCCCAGGCTGGGAGATCCAGAGAGGAGCCTCCTGACCTTCCAGGGCTGGTCCTTGTACAGGAGAGGCACTGGAGAGAGGAGAAGCTGCTCCCTTTGCCTGGGAAAACAAACAATTGTGTTTGATGCTGCTCCCCCAGAGGTGAAATCCCTGAGGAAATGAATCCACGAGGGGCTCCCACTGCAGCAGGGATGGAATTTCAGACCCTGTTTTGTCCCTGTGGGTTTCCCTTCCCGAGTCACCCAGGCATTTTTTAGCCCTGACTGAGCCCCCAGCTGTTGTCTGGGCAGGAGATGCACTGCATTGTACCAGCTCAGCAGCAATTTGGGAGCCTGCCTGGCCCTGCCTGACCCAGACAGGGATTTAGGAAGGTTTGGAATGTGTGGGATATCCACAGAGCACGGGTCATGTATGGGCTGTGCTGGCCATGACTGGGCTCACTCAGGGAGAGAAAACAGGGCATTAAATAAGAATTAAGGTAAAAACTGTTCTGTCTTAGGGGGATTTCGTGGGTTTTCCTGTAGAGTGCAAAACAATCAGAGCTGGGAAAGGGCAGGTGAAACACAGGCTGTACCTCTGGGCAGGAGGGGGGAGAGTTAAACCCCCAGGATTTCTGCTCTGGCCATCCTGCCCTCAGCCTGCCCAGGGGCTCCCCCTCTCCTCAGTGCATTCCACTAAAGACCAGCAATTCCATTCGTTTCATGTAGGGCACTTGATTTTATTCAAAGGGTGAGATACAAAAAAAGTCAGCCAAAGGACGAAACCCAACTGATAAAACACTACAGACAGGAGTAAGACATCATCTCATCCAGCACACGACAGGACACACGGTACACTCTGGTCCCCACAACCCCCAGCCTGCTGGGAATGCACAGCAGAGCAGATCCACAGGGGAGGAAAGGGGGGGTTTGCCCCTCAAATGGCTATTTACAGAGACTCAACTGAAGGCAAAGAGTTTTCTTTCCTTTTCTGCAACCCAAACACTTCTTGGTTTCTTCTTCTTCCTGTTCCTGACGAAGAGGAGGGACTCGGTGCTTGGAGGCAGGTTTGGGACATTCAGGGAGGATCTAAAATTGGCCACAGCTAAACACTGAATTTCAGTGCCTGCCTCCATCCAGCTCGGGCCACCAGGCACCTCCTCATGGCACCAGGGACCCCCAGGGACAGCTGGAGAGGGGAAACGCCCAATTCTGCACCTGGGTTGGTTTTATTTGTCCCTTTAGATGACCAAAGCTGTGTGTCTGGGCTGGGCTTAAGGCTCTGAACTGAGGGTGACACACCAGGTCTGTGAGCTCTGTCCCACTGGGCTGGGAAAGGCTCTGTGTGAGGCTTTTGGGGGTTGAGCCTGACCCAAAAAGGGTGTCCAGGCAGGATTTGGGACAGAAGGGTGTCCCCACCTCAAAGAGGAGATGGATCTGCTGCACCTCACCAGGACAGGGCCACCCAGAAACTCAGAAATTTGGGAAGGAGCTGTCCACAGCCCCCCCTCTGCAGCAGAGCCAGGAGGGAGAACCTTTCTGACATTTATTCCACATGTTCCACGTGCAGCTGAATTTCCATGGGTGTGTGGAATCTCTCTGAGACCCACTGGGCACAAACAAACTGTGCTGAGCTGGAAGGTCTCTGGTCTTTGGTAATTAAAACCCCCTCAGACCTCCCCTTGGAGCCTCTGCAGACACAGGTGAGGAAAACACAGCAACTCCCACCCCAAGGAACTGGGAGCAAAAGGAGGCAGGAACAGGAGCTGCTGTTCCACATGGAAAGGCCTTTCTCTGTATTTACCTGTGGCTCAATTTTAGAGACAGGGCTACTGAATTTTTCAACACCTCAGTGAGGAAGGAGAGAGTTTTTTACTGGCTCAGTAGGCAAAACATTCATTTGGGAGAGCAGAAGACTGACTGGCTGTTAATAAATACCACAAGACATTCTAAAAGTTTGCTAAGGAAAAGAGAAATATCCTCGGATCATCAAAATGCAACACGTGGACAAAATGAGGTAAGGAAAGCTAAGAGAGTCCTTTACACATTCTCACTTCACACTGCAGGGCAACAACAACAAGAAGGAGATGCTGAACAGGTTCCCTGCCATGCCCAGCAGGGCAATTCTTCACCCAGGGGTGCCCCAGAGCCCCAGGGCAGCCTCGGGGCACTGACCCTCTGCTTGGGCAGGCAGGGGTCTGGCACAGCCTGCCAGTTTGGGGCAGGAGAGGGGTGGCACCCCCAACCCCTCAGGAATTCAATGCCTCAGTGACAGGGAAGAAGGATTTGTCTGTCACAGCACAAACCCAAAGAGCTCAGCACTACCTGCACAGCCCCACTGACCTGGGAGTGTCAGACCTGAACGTTTCTAACTCAGAACTCCTGGTCTTTGGTCCTCTTTGTACACAACCTTCATCAATATTTAACAGCCTGCAATCACAAACGGTGACTGAATAGCAAGTTGTATCTAACAGGGGAGCCTGTCCCTGCTTTGCTGGCACACCTGGCAAGGCAGGGGGGAAAAAGGTCTTAAATCACCCTCTTGCAGGGTTGTTTTCCAGGAAATCCCATTCCAGGAGCACAGGATGGGATGCTGTGCCAGGGGGGATCAGGGGGAGCCCTGCCTGGATCCATCTGCAAGGTTTGCAGTTTCTCTTAAGCAAGTTGGGTGGGAGGAGGAGGAGGAGGAGGAGGAAGAGGAGGGGTTGTCCTCCACCTGTCAGCACTGAACGTGCCTTGTTTCTCCCTCAGCTCTCACCTCCAGGGCTGCAGGTCCTGCCCAGGCAGAGCCCCAGCAATGGGCAGTGCCTCCCACTCAGCACCTGCTCAGCTGAAATGCCCCAATATTTCCTGCTCTGCTCTCAAACAGACACTGGCAGCACAGTGTTCATATAAATCAACAGTCTGAAGGGCACAGACCAACAAACACACACCCTGGCTCTGAAAAGTTGTTTCCAGGCACACAGTTTTCATGCTCCTGATAAAACTGAGCCTTGGGCTGACACTGAATGGAAGTGAAATCGTCCCTGGGGGGTTTTGCATTAGGAAATTCACCTTTCTGTGTTAGGACATGCACAGAAACTGCCCCCTGCTGACTCTGACCAAGCCAGTTTTGGAGTCCTGAAGGCATCCCTTCCATGTCATTTCTGATTCTCTGCAAGCTTGTTATGAAACTATTCCCAAGCTATTTATTTCTGTTGTGTCTATGGAGTTTTTTTATCCCCTTCAATTTGAAACCAGCTGAATTTGCCCCAAGTGACACCCAAACTGCTGCTGACCAAAGCAGAGCCCTGGCTGTCACCAGGGGCCACCCCAGCCTCAGGCAGGAGCTTTGGTGCCATCTCTGCTGGAGTCACACGAGGGAAAACCACAGCAATCCATGCAGCAAAACCCCCTGCCCCTCAGGGGTGTCACAGCCCCCAGAGCTCAGGGACAACCCTCAGGGTAGGGAAACCTCCACTGGGGTGAAACCCCCCCAAGAGCCACAGCAAACACCAGCACAAAGCAAGGCCTGGCCATGCCCCTCTCTGCCCCCACCCCCCAGTGCTCCCAGTCACATCCCAGTGTCCCCCTGCCCTCCCAGGCACAAGGACAGCTCTGTGCTGGTGTCACACAGAGCTGTGGCCACGAGGCCACACGAGATTGTCACTTGCTATGTTTTTGGCATAGGTAAAACCCTGCTGAAGCAAAGCTACTCCCTTGGCACACCCACCACGTGCCCAGGACCGAGGAGGTTGGGACAGGACAGTTGGGTTCCCTTTTGGACATGAGGCAGAAAGGGAGCCCCAAAAGGCTCATTCACTGGTAAAATATCTGCACAGGCATGACCAGCACCTGCTCTTGTTGCAGTTGTGTGTTCTGGTGTCCTGCTGCACTGCCTGAGAGCATGAGAGGTGGTGAATTCATTCAGGGGATCCTCAGCAAGGACTGGAATGAGCCACCCTGGGCCAGAGACAATGACAGCAGCTCAAAGGAAAGTGGAGGGCCCTTTACCTACAGGACTCAGGAATCTTTAAAGAAAACCATTTAACATCTCTCATGGAAGTCTGTTCAAAAAAACCCCAAAGCTCTTGGCATAGCATGTGGAATCAACTGGACAATCACTAATGTAATGGAATTATGGTGATCTTATACACAAACAATGATTTACCAAAATAAGATTTACCTAGGGGGCTTTAAAATCAAGTTATTTTGGTACCAAAAAGAGTCTTTCATTGAATTCCCCTTTGCCCCTATGATTCAGATGATCTTTCACTCTACAGTTACGGACTTGGCCAGATTTCTTGGAAAATCAACCTGCAGAGAGGGAGGAGAAAGAACAGGCTGGTGAGTATTGACACACTTGGCTTGTTTGGGTAGAACTTTGTAAAGTGTGGAATGTTTGTTCTGCCTTCAAAATGAAAACAACTGAACATATTCTCATGTTCATTTAGGACAATCAGAGCAGGAAAAGTCCATCACCTCAATTGTTCCCACTCCTCTGCCAAAAACCAGGAGCAAATGCCTTGTTGCAGGTGGGGAGAGGACACAGGTCAAGGCCAGTGCCTGGATCAAGGTCAAGTACCTCACAGGAACACAGTGTTGGTGAAACACCCCTCTGAGGGCTGTCACCTTCCTACAGTTTGTGAAACACCCCTCTGAGGGCTGTCACCATCCTACTGTTTGTGAAACACCCCTCTGAGGGCTGTCACCTCCCTACAGGTTGTGAAACACCCCTCTGAGGGCTGTCACCTTCCTACAGGTTGTGAAACACCCTCTGAGGGCTGTCACCTTCCTACAGCTTGTGAAACACCCCTCTGAGGGTTGTCACCTCCCTGCAGGCCCTGTGACTCCTGCCTGAACACAGCCACGTGTCCCAGCTCCACCACAGCAGACTCTGCTGGTCCCAGTTCTCCCTGGCTGGGTGTCCCCTCCATCCTGCCCCTGCAGCAGCCCAGGTGTCCCCTCCATCCTGCCCCTTGCAGTAGAGGTGTCCCCTCCATCCTGCCCCTCTCAGCAGCACAGGTGTCCCCTCCATCCTGCCCCTCTCAGCAGCACAGGTGTCCCCTCCATCCTGCCCTTCTCAGCAGCCCAGGTGTCCCCTCCAGCCCAGGTGTCCCCTCCATCCTGCCCCTCTCAGTAGGCCAGGTGTCCCCTCCAGCCCTGGTGTCCCCTCCATCCTGCCCCTTGCAGTAGCCCAGGTGTCCCCTCCAGCCCAGGTGTCCCCTCCATCCTGCCCCTGCAGCAGCCCAAGCAGCTCCCCAGCCAAGCCCCCAGCCTGGCAGCAGCCTGGGCACCCGTGCCAGCCCTGCAGGGCACACACACAGGGCACAGGAGGCAGAGCTGTACTCACATCATATCCCCGGAGCACAGCCAGGTGGAAGGCCAGGAGCTGCAGGGGGATGACACTCAGGATGCCCTGCAGACAGTCCACTGAGTGGGGCACCTTGATTGTCCTTTTGTTGCTCTTGATGGTCTCGATGTCCTCCTTGTCACAGATCACCACGGGCCGGCCCTGCCACAGAGGGAAAGGTTGCATCAAAGCAGGCCTGGGGGTTCATCTCCCTGGTCAGAGCAGCAGCAGCAGCACAAATGAATTCATTTGGGACCAAATGGCTTCACATGCCCCGGGCAGCCCTGCAGGGGACTTCAGGGTTGCCCAGACCTTCTGCAGAACCTGCTCTTGGAATGCCCCCTGAATTTACTGCACTCACATTTTGGGCAGTGACACCCAGGTGAACAGCCTGGGTGCCCAGTGAGCTGCTCCTCTGTTCAAAGCTCCCTTCCTGGTGCCCTGCCAGCAGTGCCAGGGCCTCACCTGCCGTGCAATGACCTGCTGGAGGGCGTTCTGGCACTTGGCATAGGTGTGGTCTCTCATGATGATCATGATGACTGGCATGAGCTTGTCCACCAGTGCCAGCGGGCCGTGCTTCAGCTCCCCTGCCAGGATGCCCTCCGAGTGCATGTAGGTGATTTCTTTAATTTTCTAGGGGAAAAAAATCCATAACACTTTGAGCAAACTTGTATTGATTTGGGTTTTTAACCTGTTCTGTGGATTCTTCTGCTTTTTAATTTTTTTAAAACTTTCTGGCTCTTCTCAGATCCAACAGGCAAAGGAGTCAGGCTGAAAACCCAGACCCAAGCTGGGCTGGGCTGGTGGAGGCAACAAGAGGTCACCAACACCCCCAGTTCCACCACCAGACCCACCACAGCCCTTCTGATTTGCCACCACCCAACACCCCCACCACCAGAGCCTGACTGGGCAGGCAGAGGCAAAGAAGACACATCTGCAGGTCAGTGGGGGACAGAACTCAGGGCAACAGGGACCTCCTCAAAGGTAACAACTGCAAGGGATGGCTTTGGGAAGGGTTAGGGTTAGGGTTGGGTGGTGAGTGTTTCTGGAAATCCCATCCCAACAGATCAAACACCTGGATTTATCAGGGTTCCCAGTCTGTCCCAGTAAAGCATTCCCAGTGTGAGTGGGGAAATACATCCTTTCAACCCAGCACAGCTTGTGACATGCAGCAGCCTCAGCATTGTTATGGTGAGTTTTAGCTGTTTATAACCATAGAATCATGGAATGGCTTGGGTTGGAAGGGACCTTAAAGCCCACCCTTGGGCAGGGACACCTTCCACCAGCCCAGGTTGCTCCAGCCTGGCCTGGGACACTTCCAGGGATGGGGCAGCCACAGCTTCTCTGGGCACCCTGTGCCAGTACCCCCCTGTGACCCAGTGCTGCCACACCAGAGCTGCCATTCACAACTGGTCTGAGCCCTGTGCTGCTCCTTCTACAGAGATCTGAAGTCCAGAGATGTTTGAACCAGCTTTAAATAAAGAACTCTCTTACCAGAGCTCCCTCCAGGCACGTGGCGTAGTGGTAGCCACGGCCCATGATGAGCACAGACTTCTGGTGGTACAGCTCCGTGGCCAGCTTCTGGATCTCATCATCCATGCTCAGCACTTCCTTAATTAAGTCTGGAAGGGAGGAGGAGAACTCAAACTGAGTGTGCTCAAGTGCCTGTGTCTCAAACTACACACACTGCTCATCCTTCACAGGCACACAGAGCAATCACTTGCAAACAGACTGGACTCGGTGCTTTACTGGTCCAGTTTAGAGATCTGGAGACATCAGAGAGATCACAAGTCACTGGGAACAGCCCTCACTGATCAGGCTGGCTGGTCCAGGACCCTGAGACTCTGCAATTGTGCTTTGTATGAACCCCCAGTGACTGTTCCAGGGGACCCCTGGGGGGGCACAGGGACCCTGTCCCACCTGGCAGCCCCTTCAGCCCACGCATGATCTCCTTGCGCCGCTCCTGCATGGAAATCCTGTCATCACACATCATCAGGGCAAACATCACCAGGGACACAAACTGGCTGGTGTAGGCCTGGAAGGAGAGAGAGAGCCTGTCAGTGTGCCCCTGAGCAGTTATCACCCACCAGGTAAAACCCCCAGGCCAGCTCTTGGCTTTACTCTTCACGTGGCACAGGTGGCAGCTTTGGTTCCACTTCAGTGGCAGAGATGGACGTGGAAGTCACAGGGCAAATCACACCTGAGCAGGTCCCCAGTGGAGACACCCAGTGATCTCCTCAGGCTCCAAGAGATTCAGACACAATAATAGGATTTTATATTCTGAGACTCCCTGGTGACTGCCAAAGCCTATTGGTGACCACACCTGTGTCTTCCTTCTCTGCAAGGAAATGCTGAGAACAGTGGAGAAGGGCAGACCCAGCTGAGGTTCTTCTGCACCACACTGAGGTGATTTCCCTCCTCCCTTCTTTAAGAACAGGTCCTGAACTCTTCACCTGGCTCAGGCTCCACCTGTGTCTCCAAGGCCACAGGGACTGGTGTCACTGACTCCAAGTTGGCAGCATTTCTGTGCCTCCCCAACAAACTTCCATGTGCTCTGCTGGAGAATTCAAGAGTTCTGGAGGAATCCAGGAGAGCCTCAGCTGTACTGACTGGAGGAGCCTGCTGTGGAGGGGGAGCTGCTCTGCCTTGAGAGGTCACAGAAGCCCAACCAGCCCCACTAACATGCCTGGGATGATCAGAATATTCTCAAAGTGAAGTTCTGGACAACCTCAGGGCAGAACTTGTTCAATTTCCTATTTCATGTACAGCTTTGGCAACTCCCCACATCACCAGAGGGAAAAATGCCATTTATCTCCAAACTGTAGTGTTGGCCATGTGAGAACAACAGGGACAAACAACCCATTCAAGAGGTTCTTGCAAGAGGCTCATGAATTTTCCATGATCCAATCCCCCTGTGAACTGTTAAACTCCAGTGTGGTTTTTGGCTGGATTTATGTAACAGATTGACATCATCTCACCTCTAAATTTAACTAAACCAAAGCAGATCTCCCCATGCAGAAGCACCTCATCAAAATGAGATGCAGCAAAGCCAGTTGCTCTGTGCTGTATCACACACAGCCAGAACACCCCTGTCAGTGGCCACTGCTTTTCTCCGAAAGGCCACTCCCCCACTGGCCAAAAGTACAGTCTTGATATCTGAGTTTCTTTGGGAAGGCAGGGCCTGCAAGGGAGTTACAACCAGTCAAGGTTTCCATTGGCTTGCCTTTTAATCTTCACACTGAAGTTTAAACTGAGTGTGCACCTCGAGAATTCCTGCCTTTTAGGAATCACTCCCTCTGAGAGGTATTTGTTTTCAACATCTAATATATTTACCTAAAAAAGAGAGAAAAAAAGCTCTTTGATTCCCCCATTGGCCAAAAATATAGTCTTAATATCTGAGTTTCTTTGGGAAGGTTTCCATTATCTTGTCTTTTAATATTCAGATTTAAGTTTAAATTGAGTGTACATTCAAGACAAATGATGGGAAAGAGAGAATTCCTGCCTCTTGGGAATCATTCCCTCTGAGACCTGTTTGTTATCAAAATATAATATGTTTCACTTAAAAAAAAAAAATTAAAAAAAACCTCTTTGATTCCCCCATTGGTCAAAAGTATAGTCTTAATATCTGAGTTTCTTTGGGAAGGCAGGGCCTGCAAGGGAGTTACAACCAGTCAAGGTTTCCATTGGCTTGGCTTTTAATCTTCAGACTGAAGTTTAAACTGAGTGTGCACCTCAAGACAAATGATGGGAAAGAGAGAATTCTCTTAGGAATCATTCCCTCCAAGACCTGTTTATTTTCAACATCTAAAAATAGTTTCCTCCTAATATTTCAATTAAAAAAGAGATACAAAAAGCCCTTTGGAAGCTGCAATGAAATGCAAAGTGCTGCTGGGCACCAGGTGTGGCACCACCCAACAACCACACCAGACCAGAAGGGAACAGGAAAAGGGAATAAAGAGCAGTTGAGAGGGGAGCACACCCAAAGGCAGGGCCCAAGGAGGAGAGGCTGCAGGGGCAGGCAGAGGGCAGAGGGCAGAGGAGGTGAGGGCAGTGCCCACCTTGGTGCTGGCCACGCCGATCTCGGGGCCCGCGTTGATGTGCACGCCGCAGTCGGTCTCGCGCGAGATGGAGCTGCCCACGGTGTTGGTGATGCCCACGGTGAGGGCCCCCCTCTCCTTGCAGTACCGCAGGCACATCAGGGTGTCTGCTGTCTCACCTGCAAAAGCACGAGGGAGGGGCTGCCAGGGCTGCTCAGTGCCCACCCCTGGAGAGCCTGGAGTTTCCTGCAGGGCAAGGGGGCAGCAGCTCCTTCAGCCCCAGCACGAGGGGTTTGGGCCCCAAACACAGCACAGTGACAGGTAGAGAGCACAAAACCTGAGAGTATTTGGTGTAAAGGAAAAGTCAGTGTTCTGGTATGATTTTTAAAAAAGGTGGGGGGAAGTGTATCTTCTTCTTCGTTTTGTGGTTAATTAAAATTTCCCCGGGCAGGGAGGGGTGAGGGGAAAAAGTGTCAGGGATGTTCTGGAGCTGCTCATGAGCTGAGCTCAGAGATGGGGTGAGAGCAGAAGGGGCTCTGTACTCCTGCCTGTGTCACCAGTGTTTGCTTCAGTCCCAACAGGACACAGCCCTGAGTCCTGCATGAGTGAGGTGACAACAGAAACCCCAAACCTGCCCCTCAGAGCCCAGGCCTGCCCTGCTGACTGCACAGGTCCTGCAAGGTGGGAATCTACTCCTAAAACCAGATTTATGGGTGGGGGGAATGACTTATTTCATCTCAGTATTTACTTTGGGATTTTGCTGCCCGGTGGGCAAGCTCAGGTTCCAGGAAAATCTTTGCTAAGGATGCCACATCCAACAATTCAGGGGAAAGATATTGCTCCTCACATGCCCCAAGGAGTGTTCCCTGTTAAACTGGGACAGGACTGGCTCTAAGGGATGATGTCTCTTCAAAAACCCCAGGCAGAACCTGACCATGAGCTCCCATAGAGAGGATATTCTGGCACACTTGTGACTGAGAACAAGAAACTGCTACCAAGAGAGCATCTGAACCTGTGGGGATAAAGCAGTGACTTGTTTTAATGTCACAGCTGTCATGAAAGTCTGAGATGGTAAATGCAACTAAGAGGGGGAAAAATACATTTTTGTATTGCAGTTGTCCTTGAATATACGAGTATGATCCACATTATACTCATATTTTTATGCTTCACTGTGCCTTCTACCTCCTTCTCCATTCCAAGGTTGTGGGTTTTGATACTTGTGCCTGACAGTTCCATCCCTTCAGTGCCTCCAAAGCACCACATGGCAGTGCTTTAACCAGAGAACTGAAACTATCCAGGAGCCACCTTTACCCAGAGCTCAGCAGCATTTCCCACTCTGCTGACTGACGGAAAACTTCCTCCCAGAGAAAGGACACAGAACTCCTGTCACCATGTGGAAACCTCAGCTACCCCAACCCTCCGGTCCTCCCCATCTCCATCTCTCCACGTGCCAAGTTCTTCCCTCACAAACACCAACCACAATGCACAGACAGGCACCAGATTTGGCCCTGGTGCCCTTTTCCTCCCTCCCTGGTGCCCCTCCCTCCCTGGTGCCCTTCCCCTCCCTCCCTGCTGCCCCTCCCCTCCCTCCCTGCTGCCCCTCCCCTCCCTCCCTGTTGCCCTCCCCTCCCTCCCTGCCACCTCCAGGCTGCAGGGAGCTGTACCTGACTGGCTGAGGAAGAAGCAGACGTCGTCTCTGAACACGGGGGTGTTTCTGTCCAAGAAGTCACTGGCCAGTTCCACCATGACAGGCAGCTCTGTGAGCTCCTCCAGCACCTGCCGGGTCTGGGGGGAGGACATGGCACCCATTACAGCATGTTCCTGCACCCAAGGGTGGGCAGCACAAAGGAGCCTTCCAGCTGCCACACCCTGGGAAATATTGCTGCCAAAATCCCACTGAGTGTCAGCTCTGAGGGGTATTTTCACTACCCAGTGGGCTCTCACTCAAGTCACCAACCAGCCCTGGCAGTGCCCTTGCTTTGGTGCCACAGCCTGTGGGGCCAAGTCCTCCCTCCATGGAGATGGTTCTCCAGTCAGTCTCACTCATTCTGTATGTATTAGATAATCTAATCCTTCTATCAGACTCTAATTGCATTTGGGAACCACCAGAAGCTGGTTTTGGTGAGTC
This sequence comes from Lepidocolaptes lacrymiger, assembly GCA_035584035.1. Classification (NCBI taxonomy): domain Eukaryota; kingdom Metazoa; phylum Chordata; class Aves; order Passeriformes; family Dendrocolaptidae; genus Lepidocolaptes; species Lepidocolaptes lacrymiger. The sequence continues at coordinate 524,115 of JAXCLP010000060.1, read as the reverse complement.
CATGGATCCCTGTCAGAATTATCTCACAGGGCTCCTCAGGGTGGACAAACATTTCCTCTTCTGGCCCTGCCAACCAGTTCCCACTGCAGCACTGCTGGGAGGAGGAGAGGATTCCTCTGGGAACCTCTGGGTACTTTTAATTGCCACTCCCCAGGCTGCCAAGCTCCAGGCCAGAAAGGCTCCAGCATTCTGCTCTTGCTCTGTCCCTCCCCTGCCAGGTGTCTTTTACAACAGAGCAGGTTTGGGTTTTTAAAGCCTTCCACAGTGATGCAAGTCACAGGCAACATTTCCCCAGGTATTCTGGTTCTTCAGCTTTATTTCCTACTGCTGTTGCTGGTGACTGAAAGTCTGCTGTTTGCAGCTTTCACAAGCACCTGAAATCACTCCTGGCACATGCCAGGCAGACCTGAGAGCCACTCCCAGTGCCTGCAGGGGCTCCAGGAGAGCTGGGGAGGGACTGGGGACAAGGCATGGAGGGACAGGACACAGGGAATGGCTTTAAACTGAAAAAGGTAGACTAGGATTAGTTGTTAGGAGGGAATTGTTCCCTGGGAGGGTGGGAGGGGCTGGGCTGAGAGCCCCAGAGAAGCTGGGGCTGCCCCTGGATCCCTGGGAGTGTCCAAGGGCAGGCTGGAGCACCCTGGGCTATGGAAGGTGTCCCTGCCCGTGGCAGGGGTGGCACTGGATGATGTCCCCTCCCTCCCAGGCCATGCCAGGGGTCTGTGCCAGTGTGGCAGGCCCAGCCCAGCCCAGGCCAGCCCTCACTCACCGCCACGCCCGCGTGGTAACTGGTGCCACACGCGATGAGGATCAACCGCCGGCACCTCTGGATCTCCTTGATGTGGTCCTTCAGCCCACCCAGGTTGACTGTGAGGAGGTGCAGAGGGGACAGTCAGGGTGGCCAGGCAGCAGAAATGCTCAGCATCACTGGTGCTGGCACACCGTGGTACAGTCACCACCAACCACTTTCCAAAAAACCACCCTGAAAGGTGATCCTGCCCCAGGCACAGGGAATTCTGAAGGCCCTGAGACATCCCACCAGCTCACCCAGCAGGGGTTTAATCCCCATGTCAGCATCTGCCTCCTCCACTGCAGCTACAGGGAGGAACTGCTGGGTACTGAGCTGTCAGAAAGGGAGGAGGCTCAATCTCAATTACCAGTGTAGTCATCAAAGTTGACCCTTCCTCTCATGGTATTAACGACGGATTCCGGCTGCTCAAATATTTCCTTCTGCATAAATGAGCTGAAGTTGCCTGTGAAGGAGGAAAGAAAACAAGCTGGAACACTTCACCTCCTGCCAATGGACATTCTTCCTGGGTATGTAGGGAAAAGCTTGGAGCAGAGTCACTAATGGGACAGTTACCACTCAGAGATTATTAAACTGATAATTCTTTTCCTGCCAAAGGATCAGCTCATTGTGAGAGCTTGACTTGAATTCCTAGAAGGTGTCAGAGAAGGGGCAGAGCTGGAATGGCAAGTCTGCCAGGGATTCATCTTGGCAAAAACAGATGGCTCCAAGCAGGATGTAAAATTCTCAGCCCCAGAAGTGTCCCCATTATTGTGTTAAGAGCAAGAGGGAAGTCCCATCAGATGCAGGGCCTTCCTTCCCCAGGAGGGTCAGAAAACACAGCCCCAGAAGTGTCCCCATTATTGTGTTAAGAGCAAGAGGGAAGTTCCATGAGATGCAGGGCCTTCCTTCCCCAGGAGGGTCAGCAAACACAGCCCCAGGTGCTCAGACAGGTTGTGGCACCTCTGCCGTGGGTGATGCCCCAACCCCGACTGAGCCCTCCTCGCTCCTGCTCCGGGGACTGGACCAGGAGCCCTCCAGGGGTCTTTTCCCCCCTGATTTCTCAGGGAGGGTCCATGCACCTCCCCAGGGGAGCTGCAGGAGCTGTTACCCTTCATGATCTGCTGCAGCTCCATCTGCAGGGTCTGCACGGCCCGGCCCGGGTGGTCTCCGGCCGTGCGCTTGATGCGGTGGATGGACAGACGCCCGTCCACCACGGCAGCCACGTCATCGTCCTCCAGGAAGATCACCCTGTTGGTGTGCTCGATGACAGCACTGTGGGGACACACAGCACTCCTCGTGAGCCCCCCCAGCAGCAGGAGAGCCACAGCCCCCCCCCAGCCCAGCCCTTCTCACTGCACAAAGCTGCTCCTTCCAGAGGAACTGCTGGGAAATCCCACCCTGCCAAGGGAACTGGATTTTCTGCCCCCAGCTCGGTGCTGATTTCAGGGCCTGCTTTCAGGAGAAACTCTGCATTGATGAGACAAAGCAGCACTGGGATGGATGGGAGAGTGAAGGATATGAACCTGCCTTGGCACAGAAACTGCTCAGCCAGAGGGGCAGTTCCTTCCTTGGTTCTCCAGTGACAAGCCACTGTCCCTGCCTGTGCCTGCCCTTCCCCACCTGCAGGACTGGGCTCCCTGTTAAATCCCCCTGAGATCTGCTCAGAAGCACCCCAAGGATCAGACACCAGCACACACCTTCCCTGCCTGCAGTTTGCTCTGCCACTACCAGAGGGCTTTAACACCCATGGCCAGGTTTCAGTCTCTGCTTTCTCTCAGCACCTCCCTGTTTTTGTAGCTTTTGTCCTGACCTTGGGCAAGTCCTTGGAAAGCTCTAAAACCCTCTGGGTGTCCTAAGCCTCTCCAAAACTCCCTGATGAAAAGAGCTGCAGAAATCACCCACAGAAGGATTTTCACATTCCTGGAGCAAGAATCCATTTCCCTAATCCAGAGAATCCCAAAAGCTGCAGCCAAGGTTGTCTCTCCTCCCTTCTCTGGGATCACAGTAAGACACCTTTGATGGTGATTGATTGATTGATTGATTGATTGATGATGAAGCAGGCACTGAAATTAGAGATCCCTGAGAACCAACACAATTCTCCTGCTAATTAGCATCTGTCCTGTTAATTTAGGTCAGTGCTCTTGGGTTTCCTATCACGAGGATATCTCACCAGATGTGCCTGAAGGAGGACAACCCCACCATTCCAAGGAGAGCTCTCACTGCTTGAACAAAACTCTGTTTCTGTCCACATTTGTAAAGGCCAAAGAGACCTGCCCAGCTCTTGCCCAAGACCTCCCCTTTAAATAGCACATTTTTACAGGCACTGAGAGGTGCTGAGAGCCCCTTACCTGGCATCAGAAGCAAAGTAATACTCCACAGCCTTCTCCTCCACGGGGAAGAGGCAGGTGGTGCTGTCAACCCGGGACAGGCTGCAGCTCCCCTTCTTGTCCTTCCCTGGAAGACACGAGCATGAGGGGCTGGCCCTGCTGGCACAGCCCACCCAGGGCAGCCCCCCCAGGCCCCAGGGCTTGGTACCAACATGAAGCATTATTTTGGGCCCTGCAGGTAGTGCCAGGGAACCCAGCAGTGCCAGAGGGCAGGGCAACACAGCAGCACTGGGGGGGCTGTGCCCCTCCTCACTTTGCTGGCAAGGGGTTTCTGTCCTTTCCAAGGACATCTGCAAGGGCAGGGTTAGTGCAGGGATTTAGGTGGAGAGGAAAACACAAGTACAAGCTCAGATGAGAGTTCTGTGTGGCTCCACTAGCAGAGAATTCCAGCTGCTTCCTGAGCAGCCACACTTACCCACTTGAACCTGCCCTGTGTCTGATTTCAAGCCTCTCCCCTGCTGCTGCCTCACTGACTCTCCCCAGGCTCTCACAAACAGAGCAGAATTGCTCTTTTTTTTGTCAATTATTCTCAGCACTGGGGAAGTTGTCTCAGAGCTGCCACCTGTGCAAACCACAGAGCTCCTCTGAGCAAGGCAGCTGTAACCCAAGCCCAGTCCTGTCTGGCTGAGCTCATGTGGTCAGACACAGCTCAGGAAACCCAGGATTAAGGGCTGGGCCTTGTTCCTGCTCTCTCAGATACAACCACCTCGTGGTGATCCAAAAATCAGGCTGTGGGTCCTCTGCCACTGCCTGGAGGGATCCAGGAGTGCTGGAGGACACAGGGCTGAGAGCCAGCTTTGGAAAAACTTGTGCTAAGTCTTTAAAGAAGTTCAGTGCTTCACCAGGGAGCCCTTCTGGAACACTCTGGCAATTCCCAATCCTCTCTAATCCTCCTCCTCAAAAAACACTGCTCAGTGGTGAAGCTCAGGAGGAATGCAGATGAGAACCCAACACCTACAGCTCAGCACTGGCCTTGAGCAAAATTATTTGCCAGTCACTGTGCAGGGGATAGAGAGGGTGGGGGTGGGTTAATCATCTTACCCACCAAAATGTGCCCACTGCTGAAGAACAACAAATAGTTCCTCTATTTTATATTTATCCCATAATCCTGATGCTGTTTCACCCACTGGACACTGAGCTGACCCAGTGGTGTGAGCAGAGCTCAGGGGTTTGGATTTGTATTTCTGCAAGTGCAAATGTAAAGCAAAAATACTGCTTTCATGTTGATACTCAGTAAGAAAACCCACTCAGCCAATGACTTAGAGCCCTCCACTTGAGTCAGTAAGTCAGGAAATGAGGAAAACATCTTTGTTGGAGAGATGAGGCAGGAGAGACTGATTTGGTGTTGAGGAAGGACAGACTGATTTGGTGTTGAGACACAACTGACTGATTTGGTGTTGAGGAAGGACAGACTGATTTAGTGTTGAGACACAACTGACTGATTTGGTGTTGAGGAAGGACAGATTGATTTAGTGTTGAGACACAACTGACTGATTTGGTGTTGAGGAAGGGCAGAGCAGAGATGGTTTTTAGTGGCCATTCCCCATCAGAAGCACCCAGACCTGATCAGAACATGCAAATCTGGTTCCTCAAAATAGAACATTGCCCTGCATTGACTTTATTATGCAGCATTGCTTTCCTGTGTTACAGATTTGGGGCTGGAAAGTGGAATGTGTTCTTACTGTGCACTCCCAGGTGCACTGTGGGTGATTCCCAAGGAAGTTACAGTCAGCATTATCAGCCAATTCTGGTTGTTATAGGCATTTGTCCATAGATTGTCCATTTATCTATGGATAATCTGAATTGTTGCCCCACAACACCAACCATCCCACCTACCAGAATTCAGCAACACAGAGGTAACCCTTTAATCTCTTCCCTTCTGAATCAGAAATGGAGACACCCCAGAGAACAAACAAATGGGCAGGGGGGTCAGTTTTTCAGGTTCCTGAAATCCCTGGGAATTCAGGTTAACCCGACTTCACAATTTTATTCTCACCACTCCACACTGCTTCAGGTGAGAACTCAGTTCATCACATCACATCTGGTGGGTCAGCCTTTGAAAATAAAGCAAGTACTTAATGTGGATTTAAACTGGTTCATTCTGAAAAATGAGCAAAGGGGAGGACATTCCAGCCTCAGGCCAACCTTTCTGCTTCCACCAGACTCCTACCATGGTCAGGGGGGAAGATGCAGCTCTGACCACCAGAATTCCAGAAGGAATTTAGGAGAATGCCTGCATGAGGATTCTTAGCAGCCTCCTAGTTCAGTGGGTTTGTTTTGTAAGGTAATTTAGTGTTTCCTCCTGGAGTCAGAGCTGCAGGGAACGTGCACTGTCATCAGTTTTGCACATATGCTGAGCATTATGGCCCAATATTTGAAATGGGATGGTGGGTGGATTTTCCTGTGTGTTGCTCATGGTGTTTCTGATCAAGAAGGAATTCTGATTATCCCATTTGTTTCACAAGGAAAGCAATAACCACATATTAAAGAGACAATGCATCCTTGTCTCATTTGTGATTCCTTTCCTACGGAACTGGAGGATTTGTGGGAAATTTCCAGCAATAGCTTTTTCTCTCTGGCAGGCACCTTCCTCCATTTTTATGGATATTCCATCAAAAGAATGATCCATAGATTGTACAGCTGAAAGTGCAATTGGGAAAAAAAACAAACAAACCAAACTTCAGACAACCAGTAAAACAAATCCAGTGTTACATACACACATACATGAAGGATTCCTGCTAATTATCCATCACAACAAGAGGCAAAGCTGCTGCCACTGCTCCTTGGAGCATTGGGAAGCAGCAAGAGACAGGACAGCAATTCCTTTGGATCAATCCCCTTGGATCCCTGCACTGCTCAGGACACAAGTCCAGGGACCCCTCTGACAACATGAAGTTACAGGGTAATTCTTGGTCACTTTTCACTTTCAAGGCTGCAACTGCAGGTTGGTGGTGAAACACTTGTGTGAGGGAGGGATGGACAGAGCACACAGACAGAGATTGTCACACGAAGGGTGACAGCATTCTGCTGCTTAAATATGGTGCTGGCCATGAGGGGGAGGTTTGGGATCATGCCCAGCCTCCAGCCTGTGAAACTCTGTCAGTTTTGTTCTTGAGAACAGCCAAGTCCAGCAATGCCAACACACAGAACAAACATTTGGGTATCTGAATTTAACCAGACTGTCACCTGTACCACACTGAGCTGGTCTAACATCCCTGCAAGTGCCCAGGCCAGGCTGGACAGGGCTTGCAGCTACCTGGGCTACTGGAAGGTGTATTTAAGTTCCCTTCCAACCCCAAACCAGTCTGAGATTCTAGGATTCTATTTGACCCTATTAAGATGTATTTGCCTTGCAACCATTAGAGTTTTGATTCCAAAACTGGACTCTGGCATGAGGTGGTAGAGGATGTGGTTAAAGAAAACCCCTCTAACAATGGTTTAATTTACAATTTACAGGCAAATGTTTAGGAGTGCAATCCATTCCCCAGGGCACACGGGTCAGAACCTCTGCTGGTGCCCTGGGGTGGGTGTGCCCAGGGAATTTGGGGAGGGGGTGCCACTCACCGGTGCGGTAGAGGATGGGGATGTGGTCGGTGGAGAGTTTGTGCTCGCTGCGCACGCCGATGAGCAGGGGGCTGCCTCTCCTGCAGGACACACAGCACGGCCTCAGCCACTGCCCAGCCCCCCTGAGCCCACCCCAGGGCCTGTGCCCCCCAGCACAGCAGCCCAGGGGCACGGGGGCACAGCCACAGCCTGCCAGGGAAGCTGCAAACACGGAGGGGAAGGGGCTCGCCAGAAACACCACGCCAGGATCCAGCCCGAGGTTCAGGGCAGCTCTGCAGGAGGCTCTGCCACCCCCCAGGCACCTGAGGCAGGGGCTGCTCCTCACTGCAGGCACCCCCAAACAGGCACTGCCACTGAAACTCAACACCTGTACAGCACATGTGTGCTTAAACCAACCCCACTGGTGGGGGTGTTTAAAAGGCAGGGAGAAAAGCTGAGCACGAGGCTGGCCCAGCTCGCAGGTCAAAGGGAAGACCCATCCAAGCAGCACCAAACAAAGGATAAAATCATCTCTTTTCAAACCACAAGCAGAGGACACCAAAAAAATAAAGCTTTTTCTCTATCACAACCAGGCCAGCTGGTCACTAAGAAACTCTCAAAGTATTCTTGGGAACTTTCTGTTCTGACAAAGGGAAAACAGGAGAAAGGCAATTCAAACCAGCAGCCACCCCCAGCCCAGCACACCCAGTGTGGGGAGAACAACCTCTGCCATGGCAACACTCACCTGGTACCCACAGCTTGCCCAGGGTAATGAACACTCTTGAACACCAGGGCAAAAGC
>JAXCLP010000060.1:502361-516494 GCA_035584035.1 Lepidocolaptes lacrymiger | reverse complement strand
CTCTGCCATGGCAACACTCACCTGGTACCCACAGCTTGCCCAGGGTAATGAACACTCTTGAACACCAGGGCAAAAGCCCCTTCCTGCAACGACAGAAACACAAACGGGTCATCCCTTCCCCTGGGGCCTGGGCACCATTTCAGCATTCCCAGGACAGGAGCTGCTCCCATCTTTCTGTGAACAAGGAGACACCAACAGGTGGTTTCACAGATACTTCCAGACCCACCTGTAGCTCCATCCCCCTCAGCCTGGAAGGATGTCCAGGCAGTGCTTCCCCACCTGGGAATGAACCTCCTGGAGCCCAGGGAGACACTACAGTCAGACATCCCTGGTACCCACCCACACACCCACTCCTGCCTTAGCTCAGGCTGCACTCAGGGGACCTGCAAAGGCAAAGACCTGGCAAAAGAAGCACCAAAACTTTGGGGTGTTTGCTCAGGTGAGGTGGCACCAAATGCCCAGGTGAGCCCCCACAACCTGCCTGGCCTGGGAGATCCCTGGCAAAGAGACAAAATGGGCTGGATCCTGTTCCTCCCCATGGTTGGGCATGGGCTGACATGTGGAACCAGAGGCTCGGCCGTGCAGCTCCCACAAGGGGTCAGCAGCTCTCCCACATGGAGCTTTCAGGAAGCACTGGAAGCACCGACTCGCTTTCCCAAGACCCCTCCCAGCCCAGTTCCCACCTCCCACGCTCAGCCCCCACACACACAGGGACTGGCAGCCCCAAGGGGCAGCTGTGCCCACCATTCACACATCTGCCAGACGAGTTAATAATGTTAAAGAAAACCCAGTGTATGTCTGAGGTGAACTGTCAGAGGCAGGAGACAAAACCCTGCCCCAGAGCAGCCTGCAGGAGTGGCACCACTGGCACTGCAGGGCAAAGGCTGGCACTGCAGTGCCCAGGCTCCCTGGACAGTGTTGGAGTGCAGGTGCTGTTTTTTGGGCACGTGTGTACCAATCTGGTGTGTCTCTGCTGGTGTGTCTGCACTGGTGTGTCAGTGCTGGTGTGTCTGTGCTGGTGTGTCAGGGATGGTGTGTCAGGGATGGTGTGTCTGCACTGGTGTGTCTGCACTGGTGTGTCAGTGCTGGTGTGTCTGTGCTGGTGTGTCAGTGCTGGTGTGTCAGGGATGGTGTGTCAGGGATGGTGTGTCTGCACTGGTGTGTCTGCACTGGTGTGTCAGTGCTGGTGTGTTCACCCCAGTGTGCCCATGCTGGTTTACCTGTGCTGCTGTGTCTGCACTGGTGTGCCCACTTCTATGTCTGCCTCAGGGAGCCCACTGGTGTGCCCACTGCTGTCTCAGCCCCAGTGTGCCCACTGCTGTGTCAGCCCCATGTGCCCTCTGCTGTGCCCCCCAGCTGTGCCCTGCCCTGGCAGCATTACCAGCTGCTGGATGACCCTCTCCACCAGGGTGGTGAAGCTGATGTCGTCGCTGTCCCTGTTGTCGTACATGTACTTGACCAGCTTGGCGATGCTCTCCGTGTCCGTCTCTGACTCGAAGTCGTAGCCTTTGCTCTCCTGCAGCGACAGCAGCTCTTGGGTGACCAGCCCTCTCCCTTCCCTCCTCCCCTTGTTCTCACATATTTTTGCCCCTCCTTTCTCCTGACTTTTCTTCTTTCTTGCTTTTCCATTTTCCCTCCCTTTTTCAACCTCTTCCTCATGACTTTTCTTTGCTCTTGCCTTCCCCATCTTTCCTTTTCATTCCCTTTTTCTTGCCTTTCTTTTTTTCCTGCCCACCCTTTTTCTTTCCCACCTTTCCTTCTTTCCTTGTTTTTTATCCTTCTTCTTTCTCCATCTTTTTTTACATCCTTCCCCCTGCTTTTCCTCTTCCTTCTACTTTTCTGCCTTCCACTTTTCCTCCTTTCTCCCCTCATTTTACATTTTCCTTTCATCCTGTTTTCCTGCCCTTCCAACTGCAAGAACACGAGGAGGGGGGCACAGGGCAGTGAGTGGGGAGGGGGAGAGTGTGAGTGGAGTGAGAACTGAGTGGGGAGTGTGGAGAAGGGGGATGTGAGTGTGAAAATATGAGTGGGGGAATGTGGGGAGTGTGAGTGGAGGAGTGGGAAGGTGAGTGGGGGAGAGGAGGGATGGAATGGGGGATGTAACTCAGGAGCAGGAGAGTTACTGTGGGAGTGAAAGGAGAGGAGGGGATTGCAAATATGAGTGGGGGAACAGGAATGGAGGAGAGTGAATGTGAGTGGGGGAGTGCAGGGAGTGGGAATGGGATTTGGGGAGTGGGAATGGGATTTGGGGAGTGGGAATGGGATTTGGGGAATGAGATTTGGGGAGTGGGAATGGGATTTGGGGAGTTGGAATAAGATTTGGGGACTGGGAATGGGATTTGGGGAGTGAGTGAAGGAGTGGGACGAGTGGGGAGTGTGAGAATACAAGTAGGGGGGTGTGTGAGAGCAAAAGTGAGTGGAAAGGGAGGGAAGAAGGGAAGGGAAGGAAGGGAAGGGGAGTGTCCCCCACACATTTTGGGGTTGCTCACCAGAAATTTCCGCAGGTCCTTGTAGTTGGTGATGATGCCATTGTGGATGACAACGAACTCTGGGGACAGAGGAAAGGCCCTGCTCAGCCCCAGCCCCAGCCCTGGCCTGGCACCAGAGCCCACAGAGCATCACTGTGGGGGAGGCACTTGGCACAATAAAGCAAATTTCACCTCCTGCTGCAATTCCCTGCCCTGCCCCCTTGGCGTGGCTGGGAATGGCAGAGGGTGACAGTGACCTGGGTGGGACCAGCACTCCCCAAATCCTGCAAAGCTTCTGGAGTCACTCAAGCACTTGGCAGCTTCCATCCTGCTGGGAGCAATGAAACTGCCTGCTGCTCCTGGGGCAGCTACACCCACCAGGTGCCACGCTGTGCCAGCCCCAGGCACACCAACCCCTTCTGTGCCGTGGGGAAAAACATAAATAAATGGGGGGAAAAAATGATAGAAAATTCCATTCCGAGGAACAGTCATGAAAATCCTCACCATGCACTTCCCTTCTGTCTTCAGCTCCCTGCCCTGTGCCCACCCACACAACCCCTGGGCACCAACCCCAACCCTTCCTGGGATCACTCCCTGCTGCAAACACACCTCCCGTGCCCAAAAACCAGAGCACAGCCCCTGAACAAACCCCCTGCCTGGCTCCAGCCACCCCTCCCAGGCACAGGAGCTCTTCCAGAGGCTCCAGGACCACATAGGAGGGGCAGGAAGCTCTTCCTGAGGCTCCAGGCCCTGTGGGGGAGGGAGGGACCCCAAAGCCCCTCACCATTGTTCTTGTCAGAGCGCTGGGGGTGGCTGTTGATGGGGCTGGGCTCCCCATGGGTGGCCCAGCGTGTGTGGGCAATGCCAAGGTGCACGTCAAACTCGATGTCCAGGTCCATGTCCTGTTGCTCTGCAGCAGAAGGAGAAGGTTTTTAGTCCTGAGTCAGGGTGGGAGTCTCACCAGGGCTCCAGGGGATTGCAGGACAGCAGTGCCACGAGGGAACAGAACCAGCAAATCCCACAGAATGCACAGTCATGGAGTTGTTAATCATGGGAAAGACCTTCAAGATCATCAAACCCAACCAAAACCTTGAGGTGTTTCAAGGCATCCAGAATGCAGATGCACACAAATAATCACCCTGCACTGCTCACCTTGCTAAAACAAAAATTAACTTTAAGAATGCAACCCTGTCCCCTCTCAGGGTGCCCCCCTGACCTGTCACCTGAGACTGCCCCAGCCCACCCTGCACACCCTGGGCACTCATCCATCCTGGCCCCTGCCTCTAGAAAGAGCACCATTAGCATGAGCATTTCTTGGGGAAAATAATATTCCTTTTGTTCCACAAGTGACTCCAAAACCTCTTTAAAACTGCAGCTTTCTAGGGCAGACACACATTTCCTCAGGAATCCTTTATCTACCTTCTGTTTCTGTACCACCACCACCCCTTTTTGGCCTTTCTGGCTCCTGATTTATACTTAGATTAGACCAACCCACCTCCCTGTGGGACACACAGAATGGGTTCAAAAGGCTTGACTGACACCAGCACAGCTCTGGAATGTGAAGCAGAGATCCTGACTGCTCTGAAAAGCATCTCCCACCCTCACCCAGCCCACCTGGATCCCACTCCCAACAGCTCTGGTGTCTGCACTGAGCTCAGATTTAATGAACTCAGGTTGAAATCAAGGAACCCAAAGAGGCAGAAGAGCTGCAGAAACCCCCACTCTGTGGTCTCACAGTGTGAGTTTCCCACAGCAGTGCCCTCACCCCAGATGGACAGCCCAAGGTGGCACAAATGTCACATGGGAACATTAAAAATCCAGTTGGGGAGTTATTGGAGCATTTCTCCTCTCTGCCCAAGCTCTGATCATTATGGCCCAGCCTAAGGAGAGCTGGGGTTTGGTTGGGGCTTTTAGGTCTGTTTTTAAAATGTATTTCAGGTCTGTGACTGATTTGTTTGAGAAATCAGGACTTGTCTGTGCCTTCACTCCAACATCCACCAGGCTCCTCCCAGCACAGGGCTGAGTGTTTTCACCTCTGGCTCCTTCCACACAAGTGGAAATACAGTGTTTGTGAGTAAAACAGGTGATATTCAAAACAGATGAGGTGAGAGGACACCCTCATCAAGGCAAGAGGGCAGGAGGAAAGGGAGAATTGTTTCAGAGAAAGACTAAACTGAAGAACAGGAGTTTAGCAGCCTTTTTCAGATGGTGACACACCTGCTGATGTCTTGAGTTTTGAGTAAGTACTCCAAGATCATCCTTTTTTTCCCATGCTTTCATGGGTTTCTCAGGCTTCCCAAACATTATTTCCATGTTTAAATGTTGGCCTTGGGACACACACAAATGCAGAGAGGGATAAAAAGGAAAGGGAGAGACATACTGTGAACCTCTTCATCCAGAGCCTTCACTTTGCCCTTCTGCTTGATGATGTGGATCTTGCAGGCGTTGGCTTCCCAGTCTTTGTCATTCCCACCATCCAGTCCCACACCTGGGCACCACCACAGGGCATGGGGAAAGAGGGAAGTGCACAGGTTAGTACAGCATCTCAGGCAAACAGATACTGCCCTTTTGCTTTTCCCAAAAAGGGTGTGCCCTTTCCCCCCAGACAATGGCAAGAAACCCCCAAATTTTCCCTTTGTCACCCTTGTCAGGATTTTTAAAGCCTTAGGAAAAAAAGGCATCAAGAGTGTTCAGAGAAACCAGGATATTGGAAGTTAATCCAGACCTCTGACCACAGGCACACCCACTCTGTGTCCCAGCTCTCTTCAGCAGCAGAACAGAGCAGAAACCACCCAGAGCCACCCCAGGAAAGGCACCATTTCCAAGCCAAAATCACAAAAAGAGGCAAATTGAAGAGAGAGGTACCTGCAGAGTCATAGCCCCGGTACTCCAGGCGCTGGAGCCCCTTGATGAGGGTCTCCAGGATCTCCCTCCTCGTCCGGGGAACATGGTAGTTCAGGTAAGCAAAGATGCCTGGGGGGGAAAAGGGGAGAATCTTACCCCAAAATCAGACTGTGCCACCTCCTCTGGGGGTGCCAAAACTCCCGCAGCTCCACACCAAGAACTCCTGGCAGAGTTTTCACCACCACGTCTTCAGCCCCATCCGAGGCCCCTCAAGAGGTCAGTGATGTTCAACACACCAAAACCACCCACGAAACACCTTCATCCTCCTCCTCACACCAAAAAAATCCAAGCAGGATGAGCCTGGGAGTGATGGGAGGACTACCTGGGAGTGATGGGAGCACTAATTCCCCCAAGAGCTGCCAGGGGACAACAGGGGGCACAGGAAACTCATCCTGCAGGTGAAGAAGTTGAGGTTCCCCAGCACAGAAGAACCATCCCCAAAAGGAATCCCTCCCTCAGTACCTCTCTCCAAGTTCCTCCCACAAACTCAGTGAGAAAAGCAGCCATTTCACCCCTGCAAATGAACACCCCCAACCTAATGGAGCTCCTTTTCCTGGGGGTTGCAGAGGAAGATGAATTGTTGCCTCTATTTTAAGCAGCACTGGGGACACACAAATTCCTCCATCTCTCCCAGCAGCCCTGGCTCCAGCTCAGCACCACTTCCTCTGGTGCCACCATAAGCAGTGGGAGGAGAAGACATTTACTGGGTGCTGGAAATATCCACTTGAAACCCACAGTTTCACCCTGCAGCATCTCCAAGGAGGAAATATCTGTGGAGTAAAAGCGAGCCCAGACTCACCCAAACACCCCTCTGTGCAAGTGGCTGGGAATTCCAGGCTTGGAACTGCAGAAACTTTGTCAAAGCTCTTGAGGAGAACAGAACTCAGTCCCACACACAAACCTAAAGTCCTTTTCAAGCCATTTTTGATGTTTTCCTGCTGGTGCTGCCATCCAGCTCCCAAAGTTTTACCCATGGGAGAAACTGTACTCCTAAGAACATACATCTTTACACAGAGATTATTCCAAAAGCTGCATTCTTAAGCTGTTTGTGTTTGGGAATTCAACTAAATAATTCAAAGCCTTCATTTTGCAAGGAGAAATAAGGGCTGCACAGTGTTCATGGACACAGAGAATGTGATACAGCAAGTGCTGGGCCATTTACAAGGCCCCCTCAGCCAGAGCAGGGACAAAGCCACGACAGCCACCACCTCTTCCTGACCCTCTCCTGGTCCTTCTCCCTCTTCCATGGACAGATCTCAGGATGATTTTGCCCCAAGCTTCACCTTCCCACCACCCATCAGCAGTTGCACCTCCCTGGAGCTCTGCTGCACACACACCTCCTTGATTTTCCTCTGCTGCAAATAATCAGATGCACATTCCAATGTTCCTGTTCCTAACCCTAGGCAGGTGAAGGGGGGAAAAATTAAAAAAGGAGCTTTTCATTTGATTTCTTCACCTTGTGCCTTCATTCCAACAAAGCACCTGCAAGGCTCTCAGGGCCAAGTTTATAAAGATTCACAGTTCCATTCCCATCACTCCCAGCAACCCAAACCAGCCCAGGGCTGCTGCTCCCCCCTGGAATCTGAACCCAAACCAGCCCAGGGATCTGCTCCCCCATGGAATCTGAACCCAAACCAGCCCAGGGCTGCTGCTCCCCCATGGAATCTGCTCAGCCTGAGGGCTGGACCCCAGAACTCCCTGGGCAGGGGGAGCTCCTCCTGGCCCCAGCTCCCACCCCACCACCATCACCCCACCCTGCAGAGCTCCAGGAGCCTCCTCTGGGAGATGCCTTCAGCTCCAAACCCCCAGCCCCACCCTCTGGCACAAGAACAGCTTTCCAATTTGAGATATTTCCTTCACTCTGTGCCTAAAAATTGCACTTTTGAGGTAAAGAGAAGTCTCCTGTTTGAAGTGAGCTGCCTCTGGAGCTGCCAGGACACAGAATTCCAGCTATGCCTGGATGTCCCCAACCCTCTGAGTGACTCCAGGTCTCAGAGGAGCAGCACAGAGCAGGGAAAGCCCCTCTCCCTGTTCACACCCCCAGGCACAACAGGACCTGGGGTTTGGGCTCACAGGAGGCTGACCATGAGCCAGGTGTGCCCAGGTGGCCAAGAAGGCCAGTGGGATCCTGGCCTGGGTCAGGAAGTGTGGCCAGCAGGACCAGCACGGCCACTGAAATCAAACCCTTCCCTGAAAACAAGTCCCACTCCACAGATGGGCTCAGGTTTTAGGCACAAACTCATTTTCCTGTCATAAAATACTTTCTTTTAAAATGTGAATGGATGATTTGAGTCTCCATCCCACTTCTGGCACAGGGGATTGTAACTTATCCTGAACCAAAAGAATGGTTTAAATCAGAACTTGCCTCCCTTTGGACACCTTGGGGAAATCTGAACCCAAATCAGAGTGTTGTTTTCTCTGCCCATTTTAGCAAGTTCAGTCACACCTAAACTAAAAAAAAAACCCCAAACTGACTCCTTGTCATGGCTCACAACAGTGCTGCTTATCAGCAAACACAGGGTATGAAAAGTAAGGAAAGCAGAAAAAATGCAAAAAGCCTGTTAATGATGTGAAAGATGCAAACAACACCTCAAAAAATCAAAATGCAGACCCTGAAATGCTGGGAGATTCAGGTTTGATTCAGCTCAGCTTGTAGATCCTGGGAGGAAAACAGCTGGAGTGCTAATGGAGATACCCCTGGGAAAATCAACCTGTAAGAACTCACCCGTGAGCAACATATTTTACAACTGAAAATGCAGGTGAGACAAGGAGGTTTGAAACTCACCTTAGAGGAAACAGGGAAAACGAAATCAAAAGAGGAGAGGTAAAAATGACACATGATAAGAGTAAAAAATGGGACAATGAGGCTCCTGTAGAAGGACACAAAGATGCCACAATGCAGAATTTAGGAATCTGCAAACTAAACCCAGAATCTGAAGGCTTATCACCCATCCATGACACTTAGCATGATGAATTAGGTGTAAATAAGTTTCATTTACTGGAGTATTTACCAATGCCTTTCACTTTCCCCTTCCCAAACATCCTGTAATGACTCCTCATGGCTGGGCAAAGTCTGACTCCACCTTTCAAAAGCAGCATTTTTACTGCCCAACTCTTGGATTCTTCAGGATATTTGAGCAACCACACCTTGCAGCCAAGGCTGAGGAGGGGAAAGGAAGACTCATTGAAGAGTATTTTTGGAAAATGCTGCTTTTCTCGCCAAAGGGAGAAGTGTCCTCTGGAACTGAACCTCAAGCCTTGGGTCCCAGCTGTGCCACTGTCACAGGGCCACCCAGGTGACACACAGTGTGAAACAGAGCCCTGCAAGAAAATCCTTCTTTTTTACTCAAAAGCTGAGCAAAGGGTCACCTCATGGAGCTGCAAACACAGCCTGCCCCAAAGTTCTGCCAGGAAAGCCCTTTCCTCACCCACCAGGGATGTCCTTCCTTCCTCACCCACCAGAGATGTCCTTCCTTTCCTCACCCACCAGGGATGTCCTTCCCTTCCTCACCCACCAGGGATGTCCTTCCCTTCCTCACCCACCAAGGATGTCCTTCTTTTCCTCACCCACCAGGGATGTCCTTCCCTTCCTCACACACCAGGGATGTCCTTCTCCAAGTCACAACCCTTCAAGACTTGTTGTCTCCCTCCCTGTGCTCGTATTCAAATAAACCACAGGATTCAGGGGATGAGGAGATCCAACTGCACAACTCCTGGACAGAGGAGGAGGAGATCCAACTGCACAGCTCCTGGTCAGGGGAGGAGGAGATCCAACTGCACAGCTCCTGGTCAGGGATGAGGAGATCCAACTGCACAGCTCCTGGTCAGGGATGAGGAGGAGATCCAACTGCACAGCTCCTGGTCAGGGATGAGGAGATCCAACTGCACAGCTCCTGGTCAGGAATGAGGAGGAGGAGATCCAACTGCACAGCTCCTGGTCAGGGGACGAGGAGATCCAAGTGCACAGCTCCTGGTCAGAGGAGATCCAACTGCACAGCTCCTGGTCAGGAATGAGGAGATCCAACTGCACAGCTCCTGGTCAGGGGATGAGGAGGAGATCCAAGTGCACAGCTCCTGGTCAGGAAAGGAGGAGATCCAACTGCACAGCTCCTGGTCAGAGGAGGAGGAGGAGATCCAACTGCACAGCTCCTGGTCAGGGATGAGGAGATCCAACTGCACAGCTCCTGGTCAGGAGGGCTCTCACAGAAGCACCAATTTCTCCATCAGTGACAGTTCACTGAGATCACAACACTCAGTGCAAACACCTTGGTTTGGATGAAATTCCAAGGCAAATCCAAGGATTCCCATCTGGGAATCCCCCTTATCCCTCCTGGTTGCAAAGGCACTGAAAATGTACAGACCCAGAATCCAAGCAGAACGTTCCCAAATCCAGCCCACTGTGACTTTCAGGTGCCCAGCAGAGCCAAAAAGGGCAGTTTTGGTTTCAGAAAGAGCAGTTTTGGTTTCAGAAAGAGCAGTTTTGGTTTCAGCTCCACATTTAGACACCCCCCAGCCCAGGGTTTTTCAGGCATGACACCACACCTGCCCTCTGGAGCCAGCAGGAGGAAGTATTGCAGAAAACCAGGATGTGTAAATGACATTTAATGACATTTAATCACCCTCCCTTGACAAGCCCGGAGCTGGCATTGTTCGAGGTGAAACACATGACTTGGGGAACAAAAACCCAGCCCTGGGAACTTCCTCCTTGCCCAGCACTGGTTGTAACTGGGAATTCCCAGCAGCGAGGACAGGACAGGAATTTCTGTGTGACAGGCTGGGAAAAGCCAGCACTGGAATTCCTGGCTGGAATCCAACACCACCCCTCAGGACCCGACACTGATGGAGCTCGGGATTAGAGCAGCAACCACACTGTACAACATGATAAAGCATTTCAACCTCCTAACAGCTCTGAACTCCTCAGCTCACACAGGACTTTGCACACGTGGACTGCAGGGACTCATTCAAAGCACCTCAGCTTATCACACAACTCCTCAATCACACTAAAAGCCAGGGCAGGAAGTCCTGTCTGTATTTCTCTTAAGGGAAAAACCTTCACCAACACGCTCCAGAACACAAAACATTTCCTTTCTGGTAGGTTTGTCTGAAAAGCCACACCTGGGGAACCACCAGAACAGGCATTTGGCTGCTTGGGAAACTCAGCTCTCTCTTAGAGCTGATTTGTAACATCCAAACCCAAATCCTAGGCCTTCTTACTGTCAGCTACAGAAAGAGTATGTATCAATTTTTAACAGAATTGAACTTCTAACAAATGGATGCTCCTGATTCCTAAAGCTGACAGGAACAATACTTTCCCTGAGAACTTCATTTTCTTGAGATCTCTTTGGAGCTCAGGCTCCTTTATTTCACAAGACAGTTCACAGGCAAATGAAATGAATCAATACTCCAGATAAATGATCTCCTCCAGGATCCTTAATACCTGAAGTCAGGCAGGAACAGCTTCTCCTAATCCTTTTCCCACAAAAGTAGAAGAGCCCTCAGGCTGGGCTTGCTCACAAATTCCTTTATCCCATACCCTGTGCTGTTAAACCATTTCCACAGAGCAGCAATTCCCAAAAATCCTGTATCCCAGAGGGATGCTCAGCCCCACTGGCACCTGCAGTTCAGGGAGGTGCCAACCCTGGGCACCCAAACCTTGCTGTTCCTGCACAGCCTGAGGGGCACAAGGTCAGACAACCCCTCCCTGTCTCTGCTCTGCCAGAGCTGCACAGGGAGGGTTTCCCCTCAATCCAGCCCCTCCAGCCTGGGAAAAAGCAAAGCAGAAAAGCATCCCCTCACTGGAGATCCACATCTGGCCACGCAGGGACCTCTCCCCAGCTAAAAAGGGCAGGATTCCTCCCATCCAGAGCACCAATTTTTGGGGATTCACTCTGTGCAAGAGCCACTCCTGCCAGGTTCAGAGCAGGCAGAGCCCAGGGACACGTGGGAGCACCCAAGGGTGGTGGGAGGGCAGCCCCCCCTGCTGCACAGCCAACCCCAAACTGCAAACCCCAGTCTGTCCTAAGCCCCTTTTTATCTTTGGTAATCACTGGCAGTGCTAGAGCCAAATCCTACAACCCCTTTTTGTGATTAGAACCAGTCAGGGCATAGGGCAGGTTTGCTGATTTACAGAACAGCCTGGCCACCTGGAAAAACCTGTTTTCTAAACTATTTCATTGATGCCATTGAACAGGTTTGGTGCATTCAGACCCAAGCACACCCCACTGAGACCTGGCCAGCTCTTCAAACTGTAAATTTCTAATAGAAATCACAAGCAAACCCTATTTTTCACTGACAACTATTAAAAACAAAGCCCAGCACATCTGAAATATGCATGCCAGGTATCAAGGAATTCAGTTTTGAGGCTCCTTCCCTTTACTCCTCCAGCAGAGCCCACCAGACCAGGGGATTGTGTGAGCTCACACAGAAACCTGAACATCAGTGTTGGTAATTCCAGCCTGGAACTGCTCATGGAGTGAACTGAAGCTCTCCCTTCAGTCTCCCTGACAAACTGAGAATTCACACAACAATAGGAGCATTGTCACAGTTTTCCTTTTTAAAACTCATCTTAATAACCCCCTTTCTGTGTGAGATGAACTGTGAGCGTGGCAGGGTCCCCTCCAGGCAGGTTAAAGCAAAGTGTAACTTCCAGGAAAGGACAGAAATGCTGTCTGAGGATCCACACCCAGCCCTGCAGCTCCCCAGACCTTGTGGAGATCCCACAGGAGGAATCAGGCCCTTCTCCTGCAGGACAATCCACCTCCCCTAGGAGAGGCAAGTCAGGTCTCAGCACAGGAGACCCCCAGAACAAAACTCACTTTTCTCACTGTTTTCATACAACATTTCAATATCCAGAGAGAATTTTGCTTCTATCACAAAGGGGAGAAACACTTTAAGTCTGGCCTAAGTAACTACCCCAGCATTCTCAGGGCTTATCACAGCCAAAAAGACAAGGGGCAGAAAGTTAATGCTGCACATTTCAAAGGCTGGACCTCAAATAAGGCAAGCACGAGGCACCCAAACCATCCCTATTCTTGCAGCAAGCTATTTATAATAATAATTATCCCTTCTATTCTTAGCTTTGCTCCACTTTGTGCTTTTAACACAAGGAAAACAGTGTTAAATGTAAGCTGGAGTTCCTTACTGCCCCTTTGCAGCGCTCCACAACTTCTACAACAACAAGGGGAGCTCAAATCTTCCCTTCACTGAATTTTTGCTTGGCTCTGGTGTGGAAATTCTGGTGTTTCCAGATATTGCTACACCTCAGGATCTGTCAGCAGGTGAGGGGAGCAGCTGGTGCCCCTGCACTGCCAGCTGGGTGTGCAGCTCTGCCCTGCACCTTTCCCTCTCACAAGGGGAGACTTTCAATAAGAACTACAATTTGCAGAGACACGACGTGAGTTCCACTTAAAGGCAGAGTGACCAACAGGATGGATTCCCTGCTGAGGGGGCTCTGGAAAGAGGGCAGGAAGCTGGACATGCTGGCCAGGTAGTTTGAAGGCAATACCAGGCCAATGCCACAAAAACAATGAGAGAAACAGCCACTTGCACATTGGGTATAAACCCCTTAACCTTGCTTAGAGCATCACCTTAACTTTGCACAGAAAAATACTAAAGAAGAGCTGGAAATGCTGAATGACAACAGGAAGAGCCAAGAGGTCGCTGTGGCATGGACTGCCATGCACAAACATCAAGACCACGGGATGGAAAGAGAAAGACAGAGGATAAATTGTATTCCTGTGTCCAAAAGAGGAGGCAGAGTGGTTGGACTAACACAGCAAACGGAGTGGAAAGCACCTCGGGGAGAGGAGGAGCAGCCTCGCTGGCCTGAGCTGCTGCTCACCCAGGGCAAGAGCCGAGCTCGGGGAGGCTCCTCTGGGTCCATCCTGAGCCAAAACCAGGGAGGATCCACTTGGTCCATCCTGAGCTGAGCTCGGGGAGGCTCCTCTGGGTCCATCCTGAGCCAAAATCAAGGAGGATCCACTTGGTCTATCCTGAGCTGAGCTCAGGGAGGCTCCTCTGGGTCTGTCTTAGCTGAGCTCAAGGAGGTTCCACTTGGTCCATCCTGAGCTGAGCTTGGGGAATCATCCCTGGCTCTGCCCTAAGTGGAGCTCAGGGAGGCTCCACTGCCCCTGTCCTTGCTGAGCTTGGGGAAGCATCACTGGGTCCATCCTAAGCCAGTCCCATCTCGGGGCACTCCCGACCTGAACCCCTCTCCCCACCTGCCTCAGCCCACCCTGATCCAAGCTCAATCTCCACATGGAAACCCCCCGTACCAGAAGCTCTGACGCCTCCAAACAACACCCCCAGCGCTGGGCAGGCCGGGTGGGATCGGGGTCGGGATCGGGATGGGGATCGGGATCGGGATGGGGACTTGGGTCGCCACCGGGAGCACTCCCTGCACCTTCCCCGGGCAGCACCACTGATCCCGCATCCCTGCACGGCTCCAGCCCCGCAGCATCCCCCGGCCCCGGGCAGGGGTTTATCCCGACCCCGGGGAAGGTCTGACCCCTCCAGCCCCGGGTTTGGGTTTGACACTCCCGGTCCTGGGACTGCCCCACCCAGCCCTAGGTTTTTAACCCCCAGACCCCGGGTTTGACCCCTCCAGCCCCGGGTTTGGGTTTGACACTCCCGGTCCTGGGACTGCCCCACCCAGCCCTAGGTTTTTAACCCCCAGACCCCGGGTTTGACCCCTCCAGCCCCGGGTTTGGGTTTGACACTCCCGGTCCTGGGACTGCCCCACCCAGCCCTAGGTTTTTAACCC